>JAJVSH010000108.1:146638-222830 GCA_021460005.1 Tetramorium alpestre
GTGTATATATACATATATATATAATATAAGCGTATAATATAATATAAGCGTGAAAATGTCCTTAACTCTTTAATATCTTGTATATAAACTACATGACGAAATGGAATAAATAATTTAACAGCAGCGAAATGGAATTGAAAGAATCCACGATACTTTTTCTCGTTAAGCATGAATTATTAGACCTTCGCAAACAGCGTAATAAATAATTCGCTCATGATTACTTCACGCGGGAGTGCTACAGTGATACAGAAAAAGAAATTAAGGGTAGAATTAAGTTGGAATAAAATTAGGTAGGAGTATAATTAAGTTAGAACAAATTAAGTAAAATTTTATTTATTAAAGTGCCGTGTAAGATGAATAAAGCGTGAGAATCGTGTGGAATGCAAAAGTGCTTCTTCACTTGCAATGTAAATTTACTATTATCACAACTGCTACAATTTTGTTTGCTGTATTTAGTTACTTGACATGGTAATCTTGAAAATTTCATGAAATTTAATTTAACATTTTTTACAACACTTTACACAAATGTAGCATGTAGAACATTTGGACAGCTAAACTTAGCAAAATATAATAATATTAAAATAATAATTATTCTTCATGGAAAGTTTGTATTCACGTTCGCGTAATCTTCTTCTGAAATTCTGTTTAAGAGAACAGATAGTGTACAAGTGGATTATTTACATAAGTTTATTTTTTACAAGATAAATGTCAGTAATTGCTTCTATTGTTTAGTAATAATCGGAATAATATATTTAAAATGAAAGTAATGGAAGTTTGATGAAAAATTGTATAAAGACGCAATTTCCGTTTATTAATATGTGATTAATTCTTTTTCTTTTATTGAAAAGAATATTAATTGTATATATGAATAGAAAATATTTATTGGCCCTGTTATTTAAAAATAAAATATTTATAATTCTGTATATTTAGCTTCAAAATAATCGAATTATGCGAATTATTATTGAGTTAATGTAAAAAGTTTATCATTTTTCCATTATCAAAGTTTAGATTAGATAAAGTAAAAAAATTTAGTCCTTTTGAAAAAAATTAAATTTACCTGTAAATGAAAAAAAAAACGAGTATACAAATCTACGGCAGCATTTCGCTTCAATTTTGTTGAAAATTTGCACGCAAGTTTATTTGACAGAAATGTAGCAGCTTGTGCACCTAGTACGTTATCGTTAAAGTGCGAAGTCGAAAGTTGCAGAGAGCAGAATCCAAAAGTTGGACATCGAGCTGAAGGTATCAGTTGGCACAAATAAAAAAAAACACATAATATATTTCGTTCAGTTTCTGATTCGCAGAGGACGATTCGGGAAATCATATCGGAATCGGACTTTCACATGAAAATCCGCGTGTCCGGCGTTTTAGAGAAACTGAGAGACTCGCGGCGCGACACGGCGGAACGTCACGTCCATGCGTGACGAGAACGATGGCCGCTCTCGAAACTGCTGGCACGGCAGCGGTTCTCCGTGGGATTCTCCCGTGGGATTAAAAAGTTCGATATCTGTGATCCCGCAGGGGTTACAATCCGCTGCCCGAATCACCGACGTTCGCCGCCCATGTATGAACGTGAAACCCATGACGTTTCCGTGATGGTATCTGCAATGGATAAACGGAACGGAAAATCTTTCATTTTAATTAATTGCAGATTGAAAGCGCGAAGAATCGGGGAGGGGAGGAGCAGGAGGAAGAAGAAGGAGAGAGATAGGGGGGTATCAAAGCTCAACGGTGCTCAGAATCGGGCTCGACAAACCGTGAACGGTGAACCATCAGAACGATCGTTTCAAATGCACGATCAGCCATGAAATAACGAAGACGCGAAGCGAAGACGCTACTTAATTAATCGTCCGATTTTCCGTCGATATCTTAATTGTTAGAAAGCATCGACGCTCAATGGGAACGAATAAATTTCCCGTCCCCCCGGGAGGAGGGGGAGGGGGGTGAGTTTGTGCTATTTACGCTGAGGAGCTCGAAGCGTCGACCGCATCAGTTGAATGGGACGATAGGATAAAATGAGGTCGATTTTACTTGGAGCATAATGGAGGAGTTAAAGTGGAGCATCAAGAAGTATATAAAGAAAGCCTGAGAACCCTGGAGACGCGCGCACGCGAACGCGACGGGCGCGAGTGGAGTAGGCGTTGCATTGTGCATGCTTAATTTGCATTTTAGCGCTTCGATTTATTTTGCACTTTCGCCCGTCTCATTTTTCAACTGCGGAAGGAAACGACGCCGTCCAGTTTACGCGGACGGCGAACGGCTCTACGGCTATCCAATAAGGATCGCGCTCGCTGGTCAAAGCGGCTTGGATGTTCTACGTAAATACGCTAAGAGTTAAATTCCCCGTAAATATCGTAGGACCGAGAAACGCTCGGGATCGCAAAAGGCTCGCGAACGCATGGTTATAAAGCCTCGTTAAGGGAGAAAAAGGGGCGCCGAGGGCGAGAGAGAGGGAGAGAAGGTGGCGTGAAAGAATAACACGGGAGGGGGAGGGACCACGTGTACCCGTGGCTCATCGAGAAATAGAGTGTGAGAGGATATAAAGACACCTGGACGCCTGACAGCACCTAAGGGATAACTTAGATAAGGTCGACCAGGCGCTAATCGAACGCGCAGCCGGGCAAGCGTCTCGCTTTCATCAGAGGCGTGAGTAATTTGCTTAGCAATTTACTGAGTGGAACGAATAAGAGTTGCGACGAAGTATCCTCGCATGAATTAGCAAACGACTGCTACGAGAATAGGCCGCAGGTTCAGCCGAGCGTACCTTCGAACGTCGTCTTCGTGCGGTTACAATTTGCCCTGTAATAGTCCCGCTTCTCTCTTTCTTTTTCTCCCGCCTGGTCTCTTTCTCTCTCTCTTTCTTTTTCTCTCTCTCTCTCCACCTCTCTCTCCTGTACCGTCCCATTCTCTAAAAGGGGAAAAAGAAGGCGGATTGGCTTATTAATTTATTGACATTTTACGGCTATCCGCTCTCGCCGTTTGCGTTTGCCACGAGCAAGTCGAAAAACATTACTTTTAATAGGTTGTACGCCACATTGCCAGCTCGTCCTGATTAGTCGATGGCGTTGGAATACTGATTATTTTATGGATACTATTATTGGACCGTGCTACGCATCGCCAACAGAAATATACATGAGAAAAATTGCGTTCTCTCGCGCGATGAAAGTCTCGCGGGAGGAAATGTGATCTCTAGGCATTTTCCATTCGAAGTTTCATAGTGCTCTCAGGTAGCAAGCGCTGTTATCGTACAGGGGATCGCGTAATCGCGATCACGAGGTCGTTTCGTGTCAAATCGATATGGCAATTGGATCTAAGTAAACGATCCCGAAATAACGCACTTTTTGATAGCTGGCATTAAATCATAATTCCACTTTTAGACGAGTCTCATATATCCATTAAAATTTATGTGTTAATTACTCTCATAATTATCGAGGAAATGTTTTTGGCACTACATTTTTTAAATTATAAATCACGTATTTATAATTTTATATAAACAATTATCGAGAAAATGTTTTTGGCACTACATTTTCTTAAATTATAAATCACGTATTTATAATTTTATACAAGCAAATATCACGATTAGAATTAAAAAATTTTGCGACCTAATATTGCCTTTAATCGCAATTGCCTTCTTTTCCTATCACTTTGTTTTCAAGTATTTTCTTCGATCAGAGCGCGATAACAATTATCGTATTATTGTTGCTAATATATAGGTTAAACGGACTCTCGTAGCGGACTTCCTAAGTGCACTGTCTTTATTAATGCAATCCGATGAGAGAACTGCAGTTCTGCTAACCGATTAATCACGAATCTCCACAGATCTACGCTATATCCACAGATCGAGGCGTGTTAGTTGTTGATACTACCTCTATAAGCTATTTCAGTCATCGAGTTAATAATTAATTATACAGTTAGTAATTGACAGGCTTGTAGCACTTGTGTGTGCATGACTTAAATTGTGAACCAATTAATTGTAAGTTAATCGGTTCAATCTTTCTTAATCTTAACTCAATAATTATAATACATTGCACATAAACATCACATATATCGTATTTTAATGAATGAGACGAAACATATTTCTTTTCAGAATACTTTCTTCTGCATTAAAATTTAATTAAACGTTTCTTCAAAACTATTTAAATCATTGTATTAAATATCTCGTTAAAAAAATTTTATATCGAAATAAACTATTTTCTCACATTTTTTATTTGAATTACCAAAGCAATTCGATCATTAGAATACTCGTAAAATGTACGACTAACATGTTGTAGGAGGTTTTACTGCGGACAGACTTATTTAAAAAAAAAGTTGACCTTTATTTAATTCTTTGGCCACCGATTTATCGGAATCTCTTCTCGGAGGGTGCCCGCGACCCACAAACTGACAAGGAACAAGTTTAGACGCAGCACGAGGAAAGTAAATACCTTTGTTCGCTTCTATTATCGCGCCTTTTCGATTCACAGCGTGAATCCTTCTCCTTTTGGTTCGAAATCGGCCGACAACTCGTCTCGCGGATAGCGCATCGATAAAAGAAGCCAGTTTATCCATCCTTATAATTGCAATTGTAAATATTCACGAGACAGTCGATGGAGGGACAACCGCATGTATTCGTCAGCGATATCTATCTAATGTAGGCGGAATGAGATGGTAGCTCGCAGCTATACGCGGCAAATACGTTGAGACAACAGACAAGCAAATTGAGCATTATTGGTCTCTTTGTAGTCTCTATTTCCTTCTGTGGAAACGGATACGTAAATAGCTTGTGCTATTGACTTGTTTCCTTATTGTCTTTACATAAATGCCGCGAATACATGAAAAAAGTGCGATTATCCGAATGACAGAAATAAATAAAATTTAGAAGAAGTTAATTGTGAAATTATCAGTCTCTAATTTTCAAAATTAACAATTTTTTTCAATTAGATGATCGCAGCAAATTAATTTTTCATTGATTTCATTTTTGTTTTAAAAAAGTTACTTTTTATATATTACATTTTTATATATTTTATTAAAAAGGCATGAAAAGATAATTAGTCCAATGGTATTAATCAAAATGTACATTTTTGTTTTGGAAAGACAAAGACAGTTTGTTCTTTATCGGAAAATATTTCTTCTTCTTTTATTTAATTTCAGCAATACATTAAAATGAAATATTTTTAGCAAACAAGAATACTTTGAAATAACATCATGTGAGGTATGTTGTTTTTTCGTCTTTCCCCTAATATCGATTTAACGATAACGAAGCGTGATACGGAAGGTCCTAGTGTGAAATATAAATGAATCGTGTAAAATATGAAGGGTAGCTTAATGGGCGCTGTCACAGATTGATTGGAACTGAGATCGGGACAGGGGTTGTTGGAAATAAATTTAACATTCCTTACGAGACATTAATTTATGTTACGGCGGGCGCAAAAGAGCACAGCAGAGTCTTACATGTTTCGAGAGGAAAAAAATTGCTTATTCCAAGACCCTAGTGAAAAATGGAGAGACACAGATTTCGAGGTTTACGGGTAAATGAGACTGAAATAAGAGAAGAATCGGAAAGAAAAAGGAAGCGACACGAAAGTAACGAGAGAGGAGAAATGAAACCGAATATTCAAAATTGAGAATGATTCGCGATGGACGTTGCACAATTGCTCGGGAAGTTGCACAATTGTCAGAAAACGTGCGGACGGGAAAAACGGGATAGCGAAAAATTTTCCCGCGTCAGCGGACGACTAACGGAAGAACGTAAAGTGGAAAGTAAATGAGAAGTGTTGAAGGCACGGGGATAAGGAAATCCAAGAGGAAGCCGTATCTCGCCGCTGCCAATAAAGTCGTTTAATCAGCGCGGCGGTTACTTTACTGGATATATCGAAAGTCGTAATGCAGCGTACGTTAGATGTAATCCTCACGACTGCTAATTTCAAGTCGGCGCACGGCGAGGGTGGAGACAGGAGGGGAAAGTGCAGAGGGAAATGGGAACACGGTGGCTGCGAAATCGTGCGGTACGAGCCAAAACGAAGCAGTCGAGCACCTAAGTTTCCTCCTCGGCTCGAGGGTCGTGTGGAAAGGGGAAAGTTTTAACGGAATAACAGATGGAAAATCCAGAGATAGTTGCGCTAAACAAAGGTAGAAATGCGCGAGGGCGCGATGCGCTTTCAGGGCACGATCAGGTGGATGGATGGATGGATGGACGGATCGATTAACCACATGATACGATGTGGAAGTTTACTGTGTACAAAGAACGAAGCGTAGAAAACAAATGGAAACAATGAAACAGCAAAAATACAGGAATAATCGTACATTTAATTAATTCCTAGAGGTGCGTTCTTGCATTTTCTTTCAACATAGCAGTTTGTTTTAATTATATATACTTATTTAGTTAGTTTAGTGTAGCGTATTTAAAATTTTTGTACATACAATGTTAAATCCAAGACAATTACAAATAGACTCACAAATCTAAACATTTAATGAGAAAAGCTTTCTTTATTAATGATCTCCAAATAATAATTAATAATACTTTTGAAAGAGATTTTTCACACGAAAAGAGCGAAATAAAAGGAAAAGAAAATGTAACAGCACAAGTACGCGCAGCAATGATCATAAAGTATTTTAATTTTTTTTCCAGAATAGCTCCATATTTTCGTTTTATGTAGCAATTTTTTAAACCTATATGTATGTCGAGAGAGATTACTCAGTCTTGATGTAACACTTAAATTTTGTATACACAGAAATAGAAAGAAAAATGAAAAGTAGAAAGATGGTAGAAAGAAGTAGGGTAGGAAAAAAACACGCAGGCTTTTAGAAAGAGAAACGAGACTTTTTCGTGCTCGATCATAAAAATACCTGGAAAATAATATCTATATTTGCACCGAAGACTTGTTTGTTTCGCTCGGTCGAAGCTGAGTTGCGGCGTAATACGGTAAAGAGATAATTTTATCTTTAAAACGCGTCGTCCGTGCGCGCGCGCGGTCGCGTCATACCTTTTTTTTTTTATACGACGATGGGAGCAAAAAGGAGGAAGGGTGTAAACAAGGGAGGTTCTCGGAGAACTTGCCGACGTGGACGCGATCGAGCGTACGCCCGATCGATCCGCAGGATGAAGCCTGGCGATGAACTCGTCGGGCGTGAAACGCTTCTGTGAAGAGGCCTCTTTACAGATCCTAGAGATCGCCGGTAACATTTTTTTTTATAAAATATTTTTCCCTCTAATGAAAAAAGAGGGAAGAGGGAGAAAAAAGGGTAAAAAAAACCCGCGATCCGCTGCCCCCTTTTGCCTCTATTTGCCCACCGCAAGCCTTTTATTATCGGCTTCGTCTCGAAAAGGGAGTCATCCGGCCGTTCGTTGATCCGATTTGCCGCGCCCCGGATGGCGCGTGGCGCATTATTTATTTATTATTAGATAGAACGCATACCCTACCCGCGTGCTACTGTGGGCGTCCATCGAGGCCACCCGACGACAGCGGCGGGCGCCTATCTGTGACAGATCGAACAGAACGGACAGGAAAAATGGCCACGTTCCCTGTAACGACCCTCAGAAATATGTATTAAATTGGCATTAATCGTGCGAGGCATGCGAGTCACGCGCCTGCCAACCTGCTCCCACAGGCGCCCTAATGAGCGTTCTCTCTTCGGGGGAACAAAGATCCGCCCGTGTTTCTTACAATACCACTCTGTAATTTGTCGCAGATGTTCGATTCCCTCAGAACTTTTTTGCTTCCGGATGTTTCTCCTCCCGCGCGCTGAAGGTTCACCGAGGGCTCTTTAATTCGCACACACTTTTGCTATTTCAAACATATTATGTATAGAATATTTATTACAGTTTTTAACTGTAACTGATAACATAAGTCGACGATAGAAATGCTCACATCTTTTCTAAAAAAACCTACGTATATTTCGTACAAACATACAAGATTATTCTCAGTCGTTAGAGATGTAAAAAGATTTTGTTTTATTAAACATTTACCATTATAAATCGATTTGCAATTATTTTGCAAAATTTATATACGTAACATCAAAGTCAATCAATCGATTCATATCCGACCTTCATACAAAGATACAAATGTACATATAGATTTTAATAGCTAATAAATGAATTCTTTTCAAATTATCAGAAATATATATATCTTTTTTCTAATGTAATAATAAATAAAACGTTTTTCTCGATTCTTTACAAAGTTTTATAAGTTTCATAAGGACAAAAGTTTATAAAATTAATGAAGATTATGAACAGGAATTATATTAGTAAGGAATATAATGCTTGCGAGATACAAATACTTTGATATTTTGCAGTTCCCCTCTTGTTCTTGTTAACTTTAAAATGGACTTATTAAAATAATAAGACACTTGCACGTTTAAAGTAGTATAAATATAAATCTCTCCCATCGATTGATAAAAGATGAACTTTGTTTGCGGGAAGACGTTATAATTATCCGTTCTTTTACGATAGCGCAGTTTTTACGCAAAATTGCTGAAGTTTCTCTTCCGGTTCAATTCCTCGGTGTTCTATTAAAAGTTCCCAAAAGGCGAGTTGAATTTTTTTCTCAAAACTTGGACGATTTCAGCCGCCTTTTTGGTTTTACCGCGTGCCATACTTTGCGGCTAATAGCTCCAATTTCAACTTTCACACAAAGTCCTCTTACGATTTCAAATGAGCAGATTATTAGAATATCGTACTACATTTAAAAATGATTATCTCGCGTGTTAGCACTAATATTGAAACTTAAAAAGTCACGTTTAAATTTTAATGCGTTTATGGCAGGTCCAACATGATATCGCAATAATTAGACATAATTCGTCGCTTTATTCGCGCATTAATTTCGCCATCCAATTAAATTATTCCTTCTCTAATATCATCGATTATGTAAATAACCGTGTATATGTATAAACAGGTGTAATTGCTTTGATATGCAACAACTATCGCCTGTTTACAAGTCGTCAATTATTCGCTCTTTCATTTCGCTAATTACGTTTGTGCTAAAAACGTAAACTAAAATATTCCAGGTTTAATTTTACTGTCCCTTTGAATTTTATCGCCTAGAGAAAAGAAAATAAATGATGCATGTCGTATCGAATGTGCGATTGTATATTAATGAATCGTTTACCCGAAAATTGAATCATTAAATATGCAATCTGCTGCGCGATCCAAACATTTTTAATCTCGACGCAAGTTTTACCTAGGGAGAATCCGTGAAAGGATTTCTCGGCTCGGTACGCCAAATTGAACATGTCCCGGGCTACGATCATTTGTCAAAGCAGATTTTCTCGGCAAGCGTTTTCAGCAACAGTTTGTTTTCAAACTCAAAAATTCACTCTTGTTGCAAGACAAAAGTTGGATTATACCGATTTCCAAGGGAGGATCGCGCGGACTCGCGTCGCGAGTACACCTACAGGATGACGGATCGACAAACTTGACCCGGAGTTGTCGAGCCGCTCCATTAAGAAAGAAACGGCGCGGCGTGAAAAATGAAAGCGCCCGTCCGACGAAGTTTAATCGACTGCCCATTAACGGCGGAATGTGTGTGCTTTCCCCTATAAGCGCAGAGAGCTAAATATACGAGAGATGCAAACGCTTGTCCGGCCGTGCGATATAACACACACGGACGTGCGGCATTATCCTTTATTCCGGGACAAATGGCCTCTAATATATTCGCGTGTTGTACCGCATTCATTTGCGCACGCTTTTACCTCCTCCCTTTTTTTCTACACTCGCAATGCACGTTCTACGTTATTTGCGAATAAATTCATTCGCGGGCCCCAACAACGAGGAAGTATTCGGTAAATACTCCACGCAATTAAATGCGAAAGCTGCTTCCGCCGTAGAACATTCATTCGGGTAATTTAACTTAGCGGCGAGAGTTCAAGGGGACAGGCGGGAATTTCGGTAAGATTCCGTTCGCACGGTCTGGTCCTGATCTAGAGTCTGCTAGTTATTTCTATTTCTATTTTATTTGAGACAGCGAAGCGCACAGAGAAGTGGGTTTCTCCGCTGCGCGTAATAAATAGTCGAGGAGGAGTCCTCTTTCACACGGCGAGAACGCTTAGAGAGAGGGAGAGGGAGAAAGGGAGAGATCTTCCTCCGAATGGTCCCGAAATTCGACGACCTGAACTGACCCAGATAACGACGTCGGTAAACACGTGTATTTACCTATGCAGTATACGTAGTCGGTGTAGTGTACGGGATGTTTATAGAGTCTCTACTTATTTCGTTAGAATATCGGGACGTTTCGCTCCCGCAAAGGTCTAAGAAAGCTCTGCGAGGCGATATTAAATGTTAAATCCGCGCCATTGAGTATCTCTCGGCGGATGGATTTCAATGAAACGCGAATCCGCGGCGGGCGGTAGACGTACCGAAATGCAAATTACTACGGAAATGGGATCCAACTAATACGCACTACGTCAACGCACATACGATGATACCTACATGCGAGAAATCCGTTCGAGCTTGCCGATGGTTACATTAGACACGCAGGACATGCGATGAAGTCGTCAAATCGTCCTATGCGCGCCCGCATCTGTCAAGCTTCATTTGCCGTCGTGCTATTAGTCATTATTAACTCACGAGGACACTTCGCTTCGGTACTCCACATAAAGCATACATTAATGTATGTACATACGTGTACAGGTGACAATCGGGAAGTTGTTGAAACTGAAAGAGCTGTTATTTTGTAATGAATGGACAGATTGAATTAAATACTGTACTGTAGAAGAAACCTATTATTTAATGTTGTTTTTTAATATACTATAGCATAATGCAAAAAGAAAGTATCTATATAAAAGCAAATATACAAATGTATATTTAGCTGATTGAAATAATAATCATTTGAACTTGCACAATAAGAGGTTTTTGAAAATTATTAAGTACACCTTGTAATAATAATAACTGATAATTATTAAATACACTTTCTAACAGTAATAACTAATAATGATCCGGAATTTCAAGTAAATTTCTTTTATGAAAATGATTGCCTATCTCGAGATCTGAACGCACGTTACTAAATTATGCAACTAGCCAATTTTTCGTTTTTTTTCTCTAACATTTATTTTTACAAGTTTATAAATATACATATATTGGTTTTAATGTTACATGCTAATAAAAATGATGAATTTTTTCTGCAGTATTTTTATTTTGATTTCATTTCACTTTTTATTTTATTTTATTCCATTTTTAATTATGTAAATATGATACAAAATATAATACAAAATAAGCTACTTTAGTTTTAACAACTTTATGATTGTCACCCTATTTATTTCCGAACTTGTGGATCTCTTCACCGTGATTAAACTCTCTAACATGAGGGTTGTGTTACCTTTGACATTTATAGGTGGGTGAACGGAAGTTCTGGCAAAGGGAAGGAATATTCATATACGAGACGTTGCAAATTTCCGATAAAATTTATAAAATTTACATGCGAAATCATAAAAAATGAATTGTGGCCGATACTATTATCCAGCACCGATATGATCTCGATATTTTAAATTATAAGAGTCGAATTTATCGCGTATCTCTCTTCTGTGTATCTTTCGAATTTATATATTTATTTATAAAGAAATGATTTATTTTGTGTCTCCTTTTTTCTGTATAGCTTTCATTTAAAATACATCACTCATTTTCAAGTCTATTGTCGTTTCGTAGACGTCGCGATCAAATTCTTTGTATTCATATAATTGTAATTTTGTTTATTTGTGAAACTACTTGTGAAATTAAAAGAGTAGACTGCTATCTACTCTTTGTACTATTTATTAAATTTGCAAAATTTTTGCCGAAAAACTGATGGATTTAATTAGGTAGTTAAATTCTGAAAAATAATATATTTTTTTGCGTATTTTGAAAAAATATTTTAACATAAAGAACCAACTTAAATTGCTTTTCTGATCAAATAATCCTTCAATTTTTTATGAATGTTTACGAAATACTGTTATGGCTTTAATAACAATTGTAAATTGTCACTGTTTGCTTTAAATTTTCTATATTTTTTGTGTTTTATGTAAATAATATAACTCTTGTATTATTTTTCGCGTTATTCTGGTCCTTTCGTGTTTTTCTATGCGTTATTCTATGCGTTTTACTGTTTTTCATTATGAATGGAATTTTTCACAAATATTGCATATCTCACTAGAAGTTATGTAAAGTATGTATAGTTCGCATCATAGCTTTGTAGTTCTGAATAAAAAAAAATAAAAATTCATTTTTCGGTATTCTCGCATTTGAGGGAATGATGGGAAATCAAGAGACAATAAAATTAAGAATAGTATTCGTTTTTATTTGTTAGGTCAGGAATGCGCATAAAAGTAGATATAACTAATGTATGAACACATATGACACATGAACACATGAAACTATAATAATGTTGCCGTGCTCAATAAAACATCGCATGATTGAAAAGTTACGAAAACCATCGGACATTTTAAAATATTGATGTCATTGGAGGAGAAAAGTAAGCTTCCCTCCCCACGGAATTGGCCTTTGTCACAATATGGAATATAAAAATAAGAATTGTACGCTTCGTAGAAACAGTCAAATCTTCTTTGTCAACAAAATTTTATGATTTCATAGTTTTTCACGTCATAATTAATTTTAGTATGCGCAAACATAAAAAATTACGTGGGCTAATGTCTCCGTGGACTTTCCGCCGCACTGTGGAAAATTGTTGTGGATGTAACGGTTAGGACAATGACACGACTTTTGATTACTTTTTCACAATCTTATAACATTATGGCACTAATCGCGGCTCGCTGAGTGCAGGCGATGTCCGATAAAAAGAAAATAATGAGCACGCCCAAACGAGCCACGTTACCTGACACGTTTTTTTTTTTACAATTCTACAAATTTTCCATATTGATTTGAATGCATTATCTACTAGAGCTGTGCGAAATAGTACTTGATTCTGAATTCGAGCACATGAGGTCGGTTCAAATCGTTACGTTTACGAAACAATTGGTTTCAAAATCGCGGTTCTACCGCGTCAAGACGGTAATTTCGAGTGTAAAGCCAGGTCGAACAATATTGTGCATTCAAATATACATGTGGAATACATTCTCCGACTTCGATATTGATTTTCCGACATTACGAACCGAATAATAACACCTATTTCGAAGCTGCATTGAACTTGAACCGATTTCATGTTTCATCAAGGCGAATACCGTCTCGCGTAGCCTTATTATCTACCACGATCGACATATTCAATGTTACATGCGGTGACGTGTTTCTTTCTCTTTACATTACGGGAATATCATGACCTTCGTACATGCTACTATTTACAAATGTGCTATCTAGAGACTGACAACGGGCAATCGCCGAGAGAATAAGTAATAACATCTCGTACTTATCGTTGAATTTGGGGCGGACAAAAATATTGATCGAGTCGAGTCGCTTTGAGAAAAACGGTTGTACGTACAGAGTGACATCGTAAAGTTGCTAAACTAAATAGCTCTTATTTTGTAATGTAATTGAGAGTAAACAAAATGAAATTAATTAAATATTATACTGTAAAGTCATTATTTTTAGACTATAGAACAAAAAATATACGTATATAAATTTGTAAAAATATCAGAAAAGTTGCTCAGTAATATATGTTTGTAATACATGTAATGATAATTTGAACTTGCATATCGAGGCATTTTTGAAGACAATTAAATAATTTTTGAATATTAATAATTGTGCCTTTGAAGAATTGCAGAAAAATTTCTTTCATAGAAATGGCCATTTATTACTAAAATTTTCTGAACATACCTTACCATGAAATCAATAAGATTTTCAGTCTTATTTATTTTTATAAATGCTGTATAATTTTTGCATTAATATTTTGCATTAATATAAATTAATAATACTATTTCATTAATTCGTTATGAAATAACAGCTATTTGGTTTTAGCAATTTTCCGATTATCATTCGATTCGATTAGCACATATTGAGGATATCTAACATCGATGGTACACTCGAAAAACATTTATTTATCACATATTTTGCCACGGATATATCTCGACATCGAGCGTGCATTATTCTCTCGCGCCCTTTTTGCTGCCTACAATCTAATGTTTGGTACTTATATTCGGGTCTACACTGGCCGCTTGAATCGGGAGTTCGTCGTTGTTGACGTACACACATCTCACATACGTCAGCAGCACCAATCGTTACAAGCAGCACCAATCGCTAATAAACCTAATGATACAATTAAGAACTTGTACAGCCAGATTTTGCTCCATTTTTTAAATCATGTTAAAAATCGTATATAAATTAACGAAAATATTAAGTTGCATATGCACAAAAAGAAATTTGATAACATTCGTATAACGATAACATAAAATAAATAATAAATTTTAAACTTAACATTATAATATAAAATCGTACAAATAACTTTCCACGTGCTGCAAATCATAATTCAATTAATTTAAGTAACTTTTACTATAAAGCATATCAATCGGTATGAAAATTAGTAATCCCTAAAATATAATATCTCTATCTGACAACAAAGAATTTATATAAACATAACTTGGACGCTGTAAAAGAAGGAACGGCTATTCAAGATATTCAAGATATGCGCATCTTCTCGGTGTCAATTGATACGATCGACTTTGACTAATCATTTAATTAGTTATTTATCTAGTTAAATATCTAGTTACTGCTTGTGCGCACTGTGAATAATTCATAATGTAGGAACCGTTCGAGATCGGTGATTAAACTTGCCTCGAGGTAACTAATTTGTGATTTCACATACGTTTACATTTCGTGCGGTTCAAATATATATTTTGCGCTTCGCTTTCGTGTTTCTCGGTGCTTCTGTCTTTTCTGTGGAGCAAATCCGTCCAAGTTTGAGCTACGTTTGAGCTAGACTAGTGTTCAAACCGGAAGTCGTTGTTTTCGAATTGATACTAGCCACGGAGCGAACAATACGTGCGACAATACGTGCTGTGTCCTGTACGGACAATTGAATTCAATTCAAAATCAATTCAATTGAAAAGAAGAAATATAATAGGAATTATTTCAAACAGGTACTTGCTGTATATATAATACTATTATTATAAATTATATTCGAAAATACTTCACTGAGCTTCTTCTTGACTAGATTCTGCGAACTTCGACGAAACGACTTATTACATAACAAAATTCGTGTGCACTCAAGGATAAGTCTCTTAAGTATATGTTATAAACTCACGCGCGTTTATAACATATACTTAATACGTGAGCGATATTGTTTATACGCTCAATAAATACTACGTAGCTCAAAAATAAATGCGCTTCGTTTTGCAAAATATACAAATACATGCATTCTTTTAACAAAAATATAAATGCAAGTTATTAAATGTACAATGTGATTCACATACTAATTAACATTCTAATTACATTCAAGAACCTTATCAATCCTACAAATCCTTACAAATCCTGTACTCTGTTAATTTCAAGTAGGAATACATAAGTGTGTAAGTATATATAGAAAATTATTATTGCAGTTTAAGTATAATTATTGTCGGAAAAGTAAAGTTTACTACAATTATTACACGTGATATAATCTGAATGCACATGAATTTCTTTTTCCACTTATAACGTACAACGATAAGATCTCCTCGCAGAATTTGCAAGAAAGAACAATAATATTAAATACTGAACAGTAATCGTCACTCTACGGAAAGCAGCGAGCTTTTTCTTCCTCCTCGACGAAAGCTCATAAATTGCTTTATAAAATAATACACGGTTTATACACTTGATTTTAGACGCCACTATTCTTTTCCATTACACGCAAATCTCGCAGTTGCTTATTTTTTCTCTTTTATCAGATTGTAGTTAGTTGTTACTTATTTAGCACGTTGTAGATCTTTCTGCACCGATTGTCCTTCCAGCTACAGCTCTCGTGATAAATTTGCAAATAACTCCCTTTTAACAATGTTTCTCACATGTTTATCATCATAATTATCAATTACTGACATAATAAATAATTTGACTTTAAATTTTTGTCAAGATAAAATCGATTAAGGAATAAAGTTTTATTGAATTGGTTTATAACTTCCATTTTATTTAACAAATTGAATTTTTATATTTATACTAAAAACATTATTATAGCATAAATACTGATTTGTAAATGATAAAATAATTAAATACCGTGGGTAATACTGGTTTTTCAGAAACGATTCATTATGTATAGCACAGATCCTATTTATGAATCAATTCAATATTATTTGCATGATCGAATTTGTAAAAAATTGCTCAATTTCAAATGTTAATTAACATCGTAATTTTATTAATTGTTGCTAATTAACGCCTTTTTTTAAATCACTATCTTTCATATTGGTCCTCTAATATATGCAGTTGGAAGATCATCCGGTGATTCCGAGGTCATCCCATACACATATATTAAATCCGTAAATTCATGCTCATCGCACATTTAATAGCAAACGTGATCCTAATTCTCCATCTCAAGTGTACGTCGTGCGTATCTTTTTTAAATTGCACAGATAAAGCTTAGAATCACGAGAAATACAATTCAGTACTAAATTCGCAGCGAAAATCGAGTTTTTTTACATGTTATTCTCATAATACGTATTGTATCATTTCATGGCGCTCTCCATACGTCTACTCCAAATTTTCTTCCAATTTTTATGAACGTCGCAAAATTTTGCGTCCCCGAATGAATTCCGTCCTGATATCCCGAAGTAAAACGACCTCTCAGGGGTCTGTCGTGGCTATTCTCATAAAATCTCTCGCCTCAATTCTTCGTCTATCATCCGAAAAAGGTGTGTATAGAAACGTTATTTTGGAAGATTCGACAATTAGGCACACAGATTGCCCTTCTTGAAACAATTCGCGCGCGATCCTTCTCGCGAGCGAGCATTCTCATTTAGACCTTGAAAGATTTCTCTGCCTCGTCGCTTATCCGCGTCTCGATCACTGAACGAAAGCCATTCCGCACGACAAAAAGTGAAGCTTCATATCGTCAAATCGCAGTTTTTCGAGCGCCGCTAGAAGCAACGGAGTGATGAAAAGTCGCGTGACGGTTTCGCCGACGAGGAGTCCTATTAATGCCTTCTTCAGAGCTCGAGTGCCCACGAAACGAGATCGTGCGAAGACCTTTCGCGTCGGGACCTCGCTTCGAAGCCTCGCGATCGGACCAGCACCTCGGACGGTCCGCTTGTCGTTAGACGCGAGAGCACGATACACATTCTCCGAAGTCTCCGGCCGCCTCTCGGACTCAGGCAATGTTCTGTTCTGGAAGATTCGAAATTGTTTGTAGAAATTGAGCAACGTGTCGCGGGCGGACGCGCGCACGCACGCACGGAACTCCCCGTGAGCACCGCCGGAAGAGCCCTTTAAACGTATCCCCGGGGCGACGTCGTCTCCTCAGGTGTTCTGCGAGCGCGCGAGGTCGTGCTCCCGCCACGAGCTGATCGTGCACACGCCGTCACCTCGCCACCACTCGTTCACGTCCTTGTAATACTTGGGCGGACGGTCATCGTGCAGCATGGCGCACACCCGGCACCAGAAGTACGTATTGATGAACTCGCCGGTGCCCTTCCAACGAAAGTACGAATTGTACAGCTCATCGTCGCGGTCCAGCCGGTGCAGGTACTCGGCCAGCTCCTTCGGCGACTCGAACTCGTCCACGTGAATGTAGGAACGGTACGGCGCGCTGCGCGCGTAGTCCGTCGGATGGGCGCCCATCACGATGGGCAGGACATTGTGCCTGCACACCCGAGGGAAAAAGATCCGTGACACAAGAAGTGATAATTACAATAGCGCGGGGAGAAGAGGGGAGGGGGCGATTGCATGACGAAGGGGACCGTGCCGTGTGTCGCACGTTTCACGCTCGGGAATTAAACGCGGCCGCGTCCAGTTCGGGAGCTTTAATTAATACCGCGCGAGCAGCACGCGTTTCTGTCCATTACGCGAATAGAGGGAGATTAGGTAACGCGAGTTGGCACGCGACCTTATTCGAGATACCGCACAAGTTGGCAAAGGTTGCCGACCCCTGGGTGAAATGATCGAGCGTATTAAGTCGGTCGCTGCTCACATTCGCTGCTCGTATCTGAAATACCGTGGCTCGCGATATGGATTGTGTGCGCCGAGAGCGAGAGAGAGGGAACGAGAGAGAGTAATAAATACCATCGCACGTACCCAAGCCCATTAACGAAGAACTTCTCCGTGATGTAGTCTTTGCAGTTGGAGTTCTCGAACGCGAGATAGAACTTGTAGTCCTCGTCGAGCATGTCGAAGCACGTTTGCGACTGCGACCGCGGGCAACGCAGGCTGCCGCACGCGCCGTAAATGTCCACTTGGATGTATTTCGAGAGTTCCCTGGCATAATGCATGCGTTGATTTCGGGGATGGCAGTTGGAAACGAACCAGGCGACCTGATTAAACGGGCGGTGTAGAAGAAGGCGAATATCAATATGCTGATAGTATTTTACTCGTGCTCGGCAAGAGCGAGAATAGCATGCTCCAGAACAACGCGCGAAAAGTATAAATGCAATATATACTTATTTTACAAATATATATCAGAGATTTATATTATAAATTAAAATATATATTTATATTTACATTAAATACATATCATTTTGATTCGCAGACAATTAAAACATTTATGAAAGTCTCAAGATTAATTTAATTGTAAGTCTTACCTTCTTCGTTTTGTTTGCTGCATAATTAAACGTTTGTGGAATCTGAGTGATACTGGAATCATAATATTGCCACCTCTCGTAAGGTGCCACTATATCACTATCACGCCGATATGTGGCGGTCCAATTGATAAAGGCGTTCTTTACGCTCTGCGTGTGATAAGGACATTCTAAAAAATACAGCATCCACACCTGCCGAAAAAAATCGCATAATTCTCATTAGGAAAATATATATAGAATAAATCCTCTCTTACGTATGTGAGATATGAGCGAAAATTGCGGTGGGTCGATCAAAGACGGCAATTGTCTCAGGTCGCAGAAATTAATATTGCTTGACGCTGTATCTGATTTACCTGATTGTAAGATCTTCGTCCCACGTGCGTGACGTAATCCTTAAATAGAATGAGATCGGCACTGTCCGGATTGTCGCGGACGATCGTGCAAGTATTCACCGGGCAGCGTTGCTGGAAGAATATGTCAGGACCGAGCTTGGCTTCGGCCATCCCATGAGAAATCATTATCTTCTTTATTGGATGCTCGCTGCCTGTTTTGTTGTACTCGGGTGGCACGAACATTAGCTGCAAAATTATTCACGACATTAGTATATACTTGGGCAAATCGCTTAATCGAATGCTAATTGATTAAATTACAAAATGATCTATCTTCGATAATTCTATTAAACAAAATTAAGTTTAAATTGATTACACACAAGAATCAATATATTAAAAAAAATACACACAGAAAATTTTCGATCTACGTAGGTTTACATATATAAAAATGATATATATTTGATAATTATAAATAATATCATGTATATGTACATATAAATCATCAATTAAATCTTAAAGTATATAATTCCGCAAATTCTTGTGCAATTGAGTTACCTGATTAGTCACACGATCATCGTAAACATCTTCCTCCGGCCACAATTGAGCCAATCTTTTGCTAGTATTGCGAGTTCTTATCGCTGGATAAGGTCTTCTGGTTCCTCCTTTCATGTACCAAGGTCTTTGAGATGGATCCGAGTCTATTGAATTTTCGCCCAAGCTCGCGGTTCCATTTATATTCAATGCCTTCGAATGAAAAAAGAATATATAAATGAATGAAAACTAATTTTTATATATTATATCATTCTCTGCGCTGCAACTAAAAAGATAATACTGCGAGCTATAGATTTTATTCTTAGACTAGAAATTTATTAATAATATCGCATTCGACAAATTTCATAGTAGGGTTGATGTAGTATATTGATGACATTTGCAATAGTGAATTAATTTATGTATTATTTTTCTACTATCTGTATTGTTTAAATAACTATAATATTCATTAATTTAAGATTTTCTTATATACGGCGCTTTTTATATGATTTTAATCAGCAAATATAAAAATTCATACGATTGATGATAATTTTTTAAATTTCTAAACATAATATTATGCATAGGCGAATACAAAAGCTTTGTTCTTTGACATATATTTTTATATAAATAATATATGATCTAAAAAATAACAAGAAAATGTTGAAATAGTATTTTCTCATCTCACATATAAATAACATAAAAAAAAAACAAGTTAATATGATGCTATAAGCAATGACTATTAAGCCTATTAAGCCATTCTAATGCGTACTATGATATAAGAATTTCCATTTCATGATCTAAAGCATTAATTATCCTTATACTTTTGCTATCATCACCGCTTTGCTATAATCATCGAATTTCATAAAAATTATTATTCACATTGTTCAGAACATTATAACCTTCTTTATTATATATTTGGCCAGAAATTATACGATCTATTAGCTATAACTATGAAAGCCCAGTCGAAAAAGAGGAAGCCACTAAATTCGGAAAGCAAGCATACGCACCGTACTTTTTTAAAGCGTAAGAACAAGCAAGACGACACACGGAAAAAGTAACAATATCAAACAGAATTTCGTGAGAATAATCTGTCTATTAAATGAGATTTATAGCAACAAATCCGGTTATACAGTACTTTCATTGTTGGAATTTTTTGAATTAACACGTATCTAAAAATGTAAAAGACTTGTAAGGTTTCGTGTTGTTTTTTTTTTTTAATGTTTTTTCCGTGTATGTATGTACATATCGTTTTGGAATTAATCGACGCTACAATTGACCGTACCTCGGACGAAAGTCTTTTCCTCACTCGCTCCCGAGTGCGTAATACTCGCATCGTCGGCTTCTTCGATTTCAAAGGCCAATCGGGTTTCATCTGCGAGCGAAATTCATTTTTATTCCTTTAGCCATGAATCATATCGCAACCATTTATACTGTTTATACTTTTTCCTCTTTCTTTCTCTCTTGCTTTGTTTTCTTCTATTTTATCAACAGTTGCGGTAGCAAGACATCTGGCAACGCAAATTGTGGTAGCAACAACCGCAATAGATAACAATAATTTAAAAGAAAATCTATTCGCGCTTATATACAAATTATATACAAATATTACGATTAGTAGAAAATACATACTGAACTTGTGTATTTTTATTTTTCGATATCAAACGCGGGATACTACGATTAATAAAAACATTGTATTTATACGTATCGAGATAATAACTTATTCTTATGCCGTTTTCTTCTAAAATAATATCGATTTGCAAATACAATCGCTACTGCAGAAATAACTGCAGCTCTGAATAAATGAACTATAAATTATGCAACTGAGTATTTCTCGCAGGAAAGTAACTGTAGTAAAAATTTCAATAAAAATTTATTGCCATACATCGACATTATGACATAATGTACAAATCATTTTTATTCAAATATTTTTATTCAAAAATATTATGCATGTTTCATATTTTTCGCAAAAAACTGTTGCAATTGCAATTAAAATTACATCGAAATATATTGAAAATTCTAATGTATGATTTAAGAGATAAATTTCGTTAAAATGAGAACAAAAAAGATCTTACACAGTTGTATTTAGCATACTGCACATTTTATTATGTTTATAATAAAAAATTATAACATCAGCAATCATTTTTAAACAAATTTAAAAGGACTATATAATATATCGCAAGTTTCTATGATGTTTCGTCTAAAACAGTTCAAAATATTTTAAAAAATTATAATGTTTAATTAGCAATGCTCACAAGGATGATTTTATTTTATTTTAAAAAAGTATCTTTCGATTATCTTTGAAATAAATAAAAAGCGATAATAAATTTCTTACTTATCGTTATAATTTCTATTAATGTGATTAATACAAATATAAAATTAATATTACAGTATCATTATTTTGCATCCTAGATTTGTAAAACAAAGTGTTGTGAAAAGAGACATATTTTGTATGTAAATTTACGATAGTATTTTTTCCATGTACAATCAGATAATGACGGTTTTTTCGTCGAATAATCTAAGATAATTAATAATTTAGCACATACCTTTGGCCCGTCGCCGGCAGCTCGAACGGACTGTGGCTGGCCGGGATGCGGCCGCGTGCTGTGCCATATCTCGTCCTGCAGAAGATTTAGCAAGACCAGCAACGTGCCTGTCAAACATAGCACGTAGAAGAAGTATCTCTTCAAGGAAAAACGCGGCAAACCCATACCGCCCGGTTCCCTAAGTCGGGCGAAATCCTTATCTAGCCATGCGTCACTCCGCTGCTCCACGACATTCGGTTACGCTGAAACGAAAGTCAATCAAAGATGAATGAGAGAAGTCGATCAATTCTCATAAATAATCTGAAAAGAACATATACGATAAAGAGACGCGGTAGCGTCTTTCTCTCAAATCAGCCGCATTCTTGCACCAATTATTTTTTTAGGCCTTAAATCATTATCTTTTCAATGAATATTTCAATGAATTAGTTGAATCTTTATCAGTAAAAACACAAGTTTACTTTTTTTATCTCTTTTACCTCTGATATTGTTTTTTTTAATATTGTCGATAAGATATTTGAAAAGAGCAATTCATTTTACTCCCAAAATATCATTGCGTACTAAAAATATTAATTAGGACTCCAATTTTAAGGATTTAAAACGTAGAAGCCTTCTTTAGGACTTAATAAATTAAGAAATCTCTTCAATTAATAAATGTTCTCTTAATATTGTCCTTTGTATTAATATTTTTCTTCTTTCAAAAATATCCGAAAATTTTCTCTTGTACAAAGTAACGAATAGCATCAATTAACGTGGTAAAAAATATAGGTGCTCATTTAAAAATGCAATTACATTTTGCATGCAAGCACATAAATCCACTCTAAAATATCATACACATATGTATGTATAATAAAATACAGAAATAAAATGCAGAATAATAGTACAGGAAAATAAAATTCAGCATTATTTTATTTTATAATTTTTTGTTTGTATACTCGTTTTCCGGGATGTGACACGCATATAAAGGATATATAGTACAGATTTAATTACTTCCTTATCTCGTGTTAGCTTTTTGTTACATGGCAGATGATTTAACTTTAAAATTAATCGATTTTAAGCAGAGCAGCCTGAAAAATTAAATACAATTTTTTTATAGATGATATAATGAAATAAAAAAATTACATAATAGAAAAAAATCTAATTTCATACATACAACACGTACACGGAAACGTTTGCATATGTTATCCAAGAACAGTAGTCAAATTCGATAAGATTGCCTAACCTTGTTAATTTCCGCAATGTCGCTACTTGCTATTTTATAATTACATAATGTAATCGTTGCTCTTAAGTACCTTAATCACTGCATGAGATAATTTATAACTATACCACTTTCGCATAAGCTTTAAGTACTTGACTCTGATCCTCATTAAAATAAAAGGATGAAACATTACAACTTCCTGAAGATCATAATGCTTTGATATATAATTATCAGTTATTCGATATGATAAAATGAGAATATCCCGTTCTAAATTAACGTGAATTGTAACACTGACGGATGTTTTTCGCTATAGAAGATATAGCGATTCGATAAATTTAATTGGACGCTTCCGAAGGGCGCAAAAGCACATGCCTGTGAATTTCACACGACGCAAAAATGTTCTTGCGATTTATCGATAATTCGCTCATCCCTTCATTCATTAGTCCCGGGGAGCTCCGGGTTAAAACTCGATGTCATTAAATTAATTTCATCGCGAGATAGCGTCCGCTATCTAGCTACATCGTCGCACGCCTCCCGTAAATCGATACGACACGCAAGCATTGATTCACGTACAGTAAACAACGTGCACAATACTAGAATACATTTATCCAATATTTATATACTGGCAATCTGCCATTATAATTTCCTGTCACTAACATATACGTCGTGGAAGGCAGAGACGATACATCCGTATCGTCAAATTATGCGCGACATTTATACGACCCAGTTTTTTCCTGTCATAGATATCATCTTCACTTTACGAAAAAAAGTAATGTGTAACATTTTTCACGTGACATGCATTAGGCTTGAGTTGCGATATGACACGGTTGACCTCATGATGTTATTACGAGTCTCTTACTTTGATTTATGAGTGTCTCTTCCCTTCTTTTCATTAATTTCGCTCTGGTCCCCTGTGATACGGAAGACATCGCTCAACGGCTAAACGATTGAGTTCAATTTATCGTTGTCGCCCAGCCTTTTCCTTCCCGGCGATCGAAAGAACCCTTTCTAATATCTGTCCGAATTCACGAAGGACGACGTTTGTTCGCGGTTTCGCAAAAGTTAAAGGCCGCGACACTTTTATCACACTTGGAATTCTGTACTCACTTGCACACACGATACGTGTCAGATACAAAATGATACACTTAATATGCATATTCGTACGAAAAAGACACGAAATATTTTAGGAAAATTGAAGCATTCCAATGTTCAGAACAATGCTCTTTGACGATTCTCGATTGAGGAGCCCACAATCGTTCGACTGCTGAACGAATCATCCTACCGGTTTGTGAAAAGGTGAACGACGGAATCATCGCGTTGCAACACACTCTTGTGGTTCTGCCTTTGAACCATGATAAAGTTCACGTTCACCAGACCAGCGAGCGCTACACGTGTAAACTCGAAGTGAAATGAACGAAAAGTTTTAGTTTATCGTTGCTGATATAGCATATATGTTAATATTCATGTATATCAATATTTTATTGTAAATAAGGGTCTGATAAGGACTTTATCGTAGAATGAAATAGGAAAAAGCAATTTTTGTGCTCGTAAGTAATAACGAAAATTTCCATTTAAAAAATATTAAAATTTATTGGATATAAAACAAGAAACTTTAATTTTATCAACTCCATTTAATTTTTATATTATGTCTTTTACCTTTTGATTTTCTTATTTTTGTGCTGAAGAAAACTAAGTATACTCGAAATGTACATATACAATTTTTTTTTTCGCGTTGAACTTACCGAAATTGTAGGCAGATATTGTAAAAAAATATGTAAAATGATAGAAACAAATTTAAAATAATATACAATATATGTAATTTATAATAGAGAAATATACATAATTTTATATGCTTTTTTACAATGCACAATTCTTGGAATCATAATTGTAATAAATTTAAATAAAAATTCCAAATTTATATGTTCATTAGTTTTTTCTTGCAATTTCTATTGGAAAATATAAAGAATAAAGAATACAATATAAATCTAAATGATAATATTGTCTAATCTATTGATAATGTTAATAATATTCTATCTATTGATAATATTGATAATATATCTATTGATAATATTGGCACTTCATGACATAATATACTGGTATTTGTCCAATGTGATATAATTAAATGTCTTTTATTTTACAATTACATGAAAATAAAGATATATACGATATCGTTATATTTTGAAATTATTTTCAACTTATTATTTTCTATTATTCTCTAATAAATCAGCTATAAATGTTGTTCATTTTTTAACATTTTACATATAAAAGACGTACATACACACTTACGAGAGAATCTGGATGTTTTCTGGTTTTTGAGAAATCTCAACTGCACTGCTAAATTGAAAGCGTAAATAATACGGACTTTTATATTCTTCTTTGTCGTATTTTACTACTTAAGGTATATTTCCATCGACTTGCGTTCACGTGGCTTTAAATATTAATGTCACGCTCTAGTCCGTCGGAGTCGATTGATACGTAATCGACGAACAAACATACATTTTGACACACATTCTCACACACGTACATACAGGAGCGATACTGCTTTTTCTTTTTTCCATTCTTTTTTGCGAAACATAAAAATCTTCTAAATTTTCCACAAACAGTTTATTAAATAATTGAACAACTTTTTCTCGATAGGATCAATTGGTATAAATCTTCAACTTTGAGCTAACGACATGTAAATCACTCTGATCACTGATAAAGTAGCATTTTTTCATGCATGGACATTCCACATCTGAGTTCTTCCGCCTTCGCGTTCGCTTATATTCTTTTCGCACGATAGTGTTAAACTTTGTAATAATTCTCGCTCCGACGGTTGCCGCAAACCTGTACACAGGCGGACCGTTCGAGTATCACTGTCCATTAGCGGAGTGCTGAGCGCGTTGCATCGCTATCTTATCACTCGCCTTTGTAGGTAATGGACTTACCCACATATTGAATTTAAAATATAAACTATTTCTAATACCTTGTTAGGCGTTCGCTTTTTCCAGAATTGAGGCGCACTCTTCACTCCTGATCGAATCACAAAACTGAAAACTGACGAACTTGGCATCATCTAATAAATTGATGGCGCTTTAAATTTCTTATCGTTGCTAATCGTTACGTTTTACATGACCCTGTTTCTTTTATGATCTCCTCAAGGTCGTACTGTTAGAAGTAAACTAGTCACACATGCGTGAATATTGATATGCCATACATTGAAAATGTGTGAATAATAATGTGTCACATATGTTACATGAATAAATTTAAACGTCATACATTTGTGTCTAAAGATACATGTGTGAAGTGCTTTGGAAAATATGTAAAAAGCACACACTTTAATGTATAAATTTAGTTAAACAACCATGGTTTCCGCGGAAACAGTCAATATCACAATTTTGCGCAATGCATATAAATTTTTAGACATTGCGCATTTGTCGATAAAATTAATATTTTACTAATTTTCACTTTTTTTCTAACATGGTATTTTTCAAATCCTTTATTGTTGTAACATCTCTATCTTGGGCACTGAAGCACACACATTACGAAATAATAACAAAATTGATCCATTTTCGTAATAATTCGTTAATAGGCGCGCGATAAATTTATAACAACTCAATAAAGTTGAAAATATTTAAAATTTGTCGAAATTTCATCTCATTCGAGTCGATATGATCGATCATTCGTTTTACTCTTCGTCTGCATTTAGCCCTCGATTTACCCGAGTTATTTCCATGCGGGAAACTTGACGAAAAAATTTAATCGGTGCATACAGTATGAAATGCGCCGATCAATCGAATCTATAGCATATAGATGTATCTTGCAATTTGATTTTATCGGATTTATTAACACCGTAAATGACGTTTATTCAATTGACATATTGTCGGCAAAGCGACGACAATAATGAGGTGTTTACTAAATTTGCATCGATAACCGACGATATAATCATGAATTTAATCTATGAATTTAATCGTCAGCTCAATCATGATAGAATGTAAACAATTTTTTTCATACTTAATCCCAGTACAGTGACAGAGGAGAAATTCATGGAATAAAATTGTACGCCATCGCGCTATGCAGCTCGAACTTTGACATATTCTCAGTGACGGTAAGAATCTTCGACTTTAAGATTTAATGAAACGTGAGCATTTCTCATCAATTTCGCTTGAATTAATATTGATTCGTTATAATAAGGCTTGAGCGTTCTAAAGCATTATTTCATGGATCTTTTGCGTCTAGTATCACGATTATTTCTGCAAAAAAAACTCTGTAAAGAAATTTTACTGTCAAATAGATTGATCGATAGTTCATATTTTGCTCTTTAATTCTATCGAATAAACAACGTGCCAGCATTCAATTTATTAGAATTGTGTCGAGATAAACGAATAAACTTTAGGTGAACTCAGTGAAAAAAATTATGTATTTCCTGTCTCTCTCTCTTTCCACATGTCATTTAAGAATTTTCGCTATATAAAGCAAAATTTATCGTAACCGTCGTTGTGTAAACTTTTATTTAAAACAAGCAGCTTGCACCTCTATAGAGTAGTTTATTGCAAGTACACACTGTACCGTTATAGAATATTTATAGATAATTATATCGTTACTTTATACCGTCATCTTGCGCTATTTTTATCAATTATTCGCATCATTGATTCTCCCTCTTCTAACAACATATACAATTTTCTATTGTTCCACATAATATGGCTGTTACGTTCCTGGCTAACATCAATGAATAAGAGATAACGACTCACGTATATATGAATGTATTAACGTATAAATATAACATTGTATTCTTCGAAGCATATCGTTCTCGATTTTCGATATAACTTTTCTTTCGCAAATCTGTCGCTATTTTTTAAGAAACATTCTCAGTTGTGAACATATCTCACCATGCGACATGTGATTGTGAGGTCACATCCATCGTTTTTTTTATCTTGCATTTTTATTTGCGTTTTTCGCAATATCGGTATAACAAGTATGATACTAATTACTGTATACACCAACTCATTAACACAGACTTCAATTACGTTTGTACACGGAATATGCACGCAGGCGTATGATTGAAAACATAATCTATTATTAGCAATGTGCGACTTATCTAATAATCGTCGAAAGTTCTTTAAAATGCGACCCACGCGTCGCCGATGCGGGCTGATAACGCAACGGCTGTGAAATCGGTCCAACATATGCGCTCCCGCGTTTAGAAATTTACTACTTTATCAATTTATACTTCAAGGAACGCTAGATCTAGTTTCTGACGAGAAAAATAACCGCCGATATGTGTTGTAATAGGTCTAATTAATTCACGCCTGAATTTTCGCCAGAAATCGATAAATGATCGTTGACATATATTAAGTGTGAAAGTTTTTTTTGTCTATTTTTGAAAAACGGTTTAAAAACGAGCAGTGAAAAAAATAAAAACTTCGATATTCGCTGAGAATGTCTGTGTGAATTGGACGTGTGAAACGGATATAAAGTTTTATTCTGCAAAGCTTTTTTGTCAAAGTTAATTGTTATGGTATACTACTATAGCACGGAGGAAAGAGAAAATTTAATCATACAATAGTTGTCTCAAAAAGCTACTTTAATAAAAGCTTTTACTGTGAATAAATTATATTACACTACATTTTACGTTTTACTGAAAATAACGAGAAAAGAAAAATCAACAAACTGTTAAAAAAAAAAAGAAGTTACCTATTAATAAAAAATAAAATCAGATAAAATAACTACTGTTGCTAATTTAGATTAATCTTAAGAAAATCCATAATAAAAGATAATAAAAGATAATAGTAACAGATAAGGAAAAGAGACAACAAGATAAATCAACTTATAATAAAAAATGCATTATCAGGCAAAGACATAACTACAATTTGCGCGTCTATTTATGTACTGATCGCGTGATTGTACATCGATTATCATCAGACAGGCGACGATGAAACGATCTCGGAAATTATTACGTGTTTACACAGCCAGATAACGGTCGGTGAACGAAGTCGTCGAGTTGTCAAATAACAATGCCAACGTGTAGGCGTTCACGCATCAATTGCGGATACGAGACGTCGTTTTGAAGAGACCCATATAAAGAGACGCATAGAACAGATATTTCTCTCGCTTCATAAAAAAAAAGAGAAGAAGCGACAGGCAGAACCGACGGGTGTAACGTCGTGTGCAGCCGCTGATAAATTCTGCATTGTTAGATAAATATTGTCGTTGCTGTTCCGGGCCGGTAGTTTAGTGACACGCTAAATTACGTTCGGAGGCCCGTCACAGCACGCGCGTGCATTGTCGCTCGTATCCGACGAAACACGCGCATAATAAACGTGCCAAGTCCGATACAGGCGCATAATCGTCAGCACCAGCTCGCGAACATAAGCGCGGATAGATCTATACACTGAAAAAAATTCTGGTTAAGAATGGACGAATCAGAAAAATCTTGTAGGATTGATCAAATATATATTCTATATATTTCTGGTTATTATAATAGGAATTCTGATTATAAGTTATCAAGTATTGAGTTCTATTATAATAACAAGAATATTTAATCAATTTTAACCAGAATTTTTTTCAGTGTACGAAATTAAAAATTAATCACGCGACGATCGGCAAAAAGGAAAAAGCCTTGTCGGCAAAGAGAGCTTGTTGTCCCCTGTGTTTGTTAAGCCCGCGTTCCTTCTCCCGTCCCTGCGGCTTTGTAAGTGTTATCGTAATTGGCAGAAACCAATAAATCAGAAACAATAACCCTCGCCGATTTCGAATTGTCGTCATCCCGTATGTACGTATAAAGCATGCGGGTAATAAATCTACGGCACGCAACGCACGACGGCTGTCAGCGGATGGGTGCCGACGTGCAATTACTTAAATCACCTCAGAACGCGTGGTTCCGTCGCGTTCATTAACGGCGACACGGGGAAGTCCATGGCAGTTTGCGGTGTCGTAAATCCGGCGATCTTACATATGTTTATTGTTTATCGTCCACATGCCTATCTTAAGGATGCATACCAATAAGATAAACATTCCCTTTGCGGGACATTGCATGTCCACCTAGAATTTTTAGATAAGCGATGAATTATTATTTACATACCAATACAAATCGCTCTAAAAAAATTCAAAATAAATTTTTAGTAGGACTTTTTAACCATAGATCCCTTTTGAATAGGATTTGAGTAGGATTGCTAAATCCAAAAGTTTAAATTCGTCAAACCGAATGGCCCTTCTTTGATAACAAAATCTAACCGGACAAAACTAGACCAAAACTAAACAGAAATAATAATAATAATAACACTAAATTAAATATATATTAATTTTTATTTTAAATTGAAATTAATATAAATTTGGAGAAATTATTTACAATAATATTTTCCCCAAACAGTTTTAAGATTTGATTGAATAAAATAAGATAAAATAAGATTTGATTGAATAATAAACTGTTATTTTTTAAATATATAAAATACATTTTATTATTGAACACAAAATTAAATTAAATTATTGTATAAAACAAAGTGATGAATAAATTTCTTTTTTTGAAGAATTATCTTTAATCTTGCATTAACTTTCGCACCATTCTGCTTGCATTATACTGATTTACAATTTCTCACATATTGAATTGTATTTCACGTAATCCGATAAAGATATTGCGCATAAATTATTTAATAATAAATGCATTCATCGCCAGTCTATCTCTTTTTCTTGCGTGTTATTTTGGGTAGCGCAATTTTCATTTCGCGGACAACGGAATCCCGGAACTTTCAAACGGTTCGTCCGTGATCCAGGTCATTGCGGACGTCCGTAATATAATTGTCGCGATCGCGAGATAACCTAGATTGGCGGCCACATAGAATTCAATTATTATTCCCGGATGATCGTCACAAAGAGATTCGGCGCTCAGGTAAAGGAAGTTGACGCAATTTTTTTCCAGGATAGTGATTCGGTCCGATTAATTAACCGCGGTTTTAAATACGACTCTTTTCTGGTTATTGTAAGAAAAGCGTAAACTTTTTGCTTTTTTCTCTCATCGATAACATTATAAGACAAAATGACAATGGAATCGGCAAGCTACAAGTGCAGATTGATTGGGGAAAAAATCGTGAGAAAAAAAGAGAAGAAATAATTCATGTATTTAGAGGATATCAGAAACAAATAAAAAAGTTTTTGCGAAAATTGATTTGATTCTCAATCATTCTCAATCACAATCGCATTGATATTAAGTATCTACACGTATTTATTTTCAAAAAACAATAAGAAATTCAAATAATGTATATAATTTTATATAATTGTAAGTCACACAATATGTATATCTCAGTATCGTATTTTATGTATTTAATAGTTCAAACATAATTAAAATTCGAAATTATTTGTCCGTGGGGATTATTTTATCTATTTTGGTCTATTGAAAAATTATTCTTCAGATATTATTATACTTTCCCGACTAAAATATGTATATTTAGATGAGTTTTGTTATCTTTGACTTGCATTTAGATTTAAAATGGCCATTTGATGTAATTTGGTGATCGCAAACATGTTTGGGAATGCGCAACTTATTTCTAGTGTCGTGTAATTGATGTTCTAGAAACTATTCCCAGGTTATCGTACGAAGAAGCGAAAGAGAGAAGGAGAGAAACCATGCCAAGGTGTATAGTATGAGAATAAATTAGTATACCAACTTCATTGCCCATTGCCTAAATCTTATCTACCATTGTAAAAACCATTGCTAGGCAAATCGAGTCTTTTCCAATAATTCTCAATCATGATAATGAAATCAATAATTCTTATAGCTTACGCTGATAACAATAAGACACATTTGCCTAATCAATACAAAGCAATATATCTATATAGTTTCTTAATTTTAACTATGCAAAATCGCGTAATGGTTAAGAAAGTAAATCTTCTGTTAAATAAAATAAAATATAAATGACATTTTTACGAAATTATGGTGTACTCACTAAATCTAAAATATATTTTTATTTGCTTATAAAAAAATAAAATTTATAGAATGTGTAGAATAAATTACAGAATTAATAGAATTACAGAATAACAGAATAAATAACAGAATTAATAGAAAAAACTCAAAAAAATAAGATCTAAGTAAATATAATTTTGTTATTTTATATCCTGACTTTCTCTTGAATGTATCTTCATTTAAAACTATATAGAGAGTAAATAATATTGGTAAATGCTTATACAATAAAATCATTTTAGATAAAGGCAAATTAAAATTAAAAACAGAAACATTTACTGCAACGGATTCTACAAAATAATTATTTTGTTATAAGACCAATGACTAAATATAACACAAATTATTTAAACAATAAAAGAATTAATATTCATGTGTGCATAATAATATCTACATAAAAAAATTATTAAAATGATAAACTCAGAATAATAGTGAAATAAAAAACTGATTTAAATACCAAATTTTATAGCTAAATAAATGTAAAATCTGACGTTTTGACTTTAATTGAAGTAATTATATGACTAACATTATTTATTAATTCTTTACTGCATTGAAAGGATACANAAAATAAATAAATTGAGCGACAATTTTTTGAATATTTTTTCTGACATTTAAATAAAAATATACATTTAAGAATTTTTTTAAACTTAGCAAAGCAAACATAATCATCAGTATTTCCATCTCTTTTAATACGGCATAAAGCTAAAGTGAATTCTGCATAACGCCATGGCAGTTTATCTCAAATATTGGTATAAATTGATTCGAAAATTGATGGAAATTAATTTAGGATGCTTATGGGAAATATTTGGAACATTTGGAAAGCGGTACTATTGCCGATTGATTGGAGCGCTTTACTGTTTACGATACAATTTAGTAGGATACTCCGGTTGTCTAATTGGTCCTCAATTTCCGCCTCTTGCGCTCCAGCGAATTAACCTTTGACCATATCGTCTGATGATTTAAGCGAGTTTTGCGTGCCATCCACGTTTGCAAATTGCCCGTCGATGCGGCTATTGCGGCGATGTTCGTTGCCAAACGTTGACCTAACACGAACTTCATAGAATTTAAATAGAGCAGGTACAGCAATATTATTTTATATATGTTTATTTTATAATTTTTATTTTATACCATATGAATTAAAACGAAAAAGCGTATTTGTGTAAATAGAAATATTTTTCAAATATATTCTATCGCGGAAACTGCTTTCTACATTTGGACGACAAAGTGGCAAGTAAACGAGGTCAATTTTAAACATATATTATGCTTATCTAATAACAGATAAAACAAATTATTCCACAAATAGCAGCGCAATGTATTGAAAATTCATATAGCTGTTTAAACATAAAACTTTTACTCGAAAATATAGTTCGTCAGCGTTTCTAGAAGTATATTAAAAGAGGCACCGGATGTACGTGAGAAAATATAGCCCGGCGAAATATACCGTACAATGTCCCAGTTGAGTTTGTTTTGCCCTTTCCCTTTCTCAAGAGGAAAAATTGTTTTCGCAGCAGCGACAATTCGCTTAGAAATCCGGAATAAATTCGGCCGTTATGCACCGGTGCCGCTATCGCCTTTATCGAAGTACAATCGCAAAGAGGACTATATCGTTGTACTCTGAGCGTGAATCAACCTTCACGCTCGCACACCTTTGCCAGTCTCCCCTGTGTCGTGCTCCATCGTGTGGCAACCACACGCGAGCACAACCCCCTACACCCCGTCTTCTATATCCAAACCCTATACGACAAGTGCGCCAGAGTAATCGAGTCAGGCCGGCATGTGCCTCCGGTATGTATTCGATATGTACGTATGCATATACACATATATGTATATGTTCAGTCTACGACACGCGATCGTAAGCATTGAACTTCTCGCACGAAACATCGATATTTCTTCTGGTAACGTTTATATATGCTTTTTTCACTGTATTCGGCGACGGTGCATCTAAAAGCGTCTCCCGAAAATTATATGGAATTCGTAGTTGTTAAAGTGGCAACGCGAGAAATTTATTCCTGTTGCTATTAATCTAACAATGAATTAAAAATTGACGTTTAATTTCGTTGCATCGCTTTTAGATTCTTCAAAGCTTCGCAGATTGGATAAAAGCGCTCTTTCTTCACTCTTTTCTACTTTTCACTACTTTCTGTACGTTTTTTCGTACTTTATAAGCAATTGATTTTATTATACTTTTCCTGATATATACTTTTTTCTTTCTACGATCATAATGTCAATATTTTGATTGACTAATCGATGTAACTGAAAAATTCTCTTCCTCCTATCTATTTATACTTTCCACCTAATATTTAATTTATCTTTGAATCTAATGAAAATGTAGTAGTTTGCAATAGAATATTCTAGTGTTGCATTTTGCAATTCTGCAAATGGAGTTCGATACGTGTTGAGAAAGTTCGCGATGTTATAGTCTCGCGAGAGTTCCAATCCTTGACGGTGCGCCGAGTTGAGAAATAAAGAAAAAAGGGTATAAGTAAGATATCGAGGAAAGACAGACGCACATAAGACTTTACGATGATAGAGTAAAACTGCGAAATAAGTGAAACTATTTTCTTAACTATGCGACGAGACTATTGATGAAGAGACAAATTCGCGCTGCTTCAAACTTTCGCGATGTCAATCATCTCCGTTGTGCGCTAATCTGTAATATTGTCTTTTAGATAAGAAAAGAAGAAAGAAAAAATATATTAGAAAATTTTATCAAATTGATAAGATATTAAATTGATTGAAATCACAAAGATTGATGCTTTTTTGAATACATATCTTGATTTTCATTTATATAAATTAAATTATATTATATTTAATTAGTGATTCATAGATAAATTATCATGTTCGCGACATTAAATTAAGTAAAAGAGTTTGTTGAACAGAGATTAAATTTATCTGATTAATGCGTATCAGCGCGGTTTTAAATTTCATAATGAACTTTGAAATTCTGGAAAATTTGCAATTTTATCAGTATGAAATATCTCGTTTATAAAATTAATTGAAACAAAATCGCTTGTCTCTTAATCTTTTGCATTAGGAAAAATGTAAAAACATTTTTATTTATTATAAAATATTTAATATATAAAAAACATATTCGTACAAAAGTTTTACTGTAATCTACAGATTCAGACTTTTAACAGTTTTAGCATGTTTTAAACCATTTTCAATCTCACGAAATATTCTTATATTCAAAGCATACGTATGCACATATACGCGCGCACACATACATATATAAAGAGAAAAAATAAGGTTAATACACAATCAATTTAAAAATAAGTGAAAAACAAGATTTTATTTCCTAAATATATCCATATACTACTTATATTATCCTTCATACTATTTTCAAAGCATAATTAACTAATTTTTTTATTGTCTCATCTCTCTAATTTTACACTCGAATCTTGTTTTTAATTTTTCGAAAAAATAAAACAGCAAAAAGTGCTTGGCTTAAAATCTTATTGTTGGTTTTTGGAAAAGCAAACGTACTATGCATCACATTTTAAAAAACCGAATTTTCGTTAAACGCAGAACAGAATAAAAAATATTACAGCAACTGATAAATGTTTTGTTTGCCATCCCCAGCCACCCCATTGCATATCCATGAGCGAGAAGCGCATCGTTCACCTTTATGCATAAAGTTTCGCGAAACCACCATTAGAAAATCCACCCCTCCCTCTCATCGATATCCTTCTTTCGAGGGTGCGACAGGAGGAACTCACCGAGATCGTCACGTGGCTGACCACGGAAGTCCTCGCACAGGAACTTGCTCGACGGACGGACGGACGGACGCACCCCGGGACGATGCACACGCCGACCCGGTCACATGTCAGAGCCCTTTCGTCGTTTCGTACACAGCGCGAATATGCGCGAATTTGTTCATCCCCGCGACATCGGGCAGGTCACGCGTTGTAGACGGCCGGCCCAACCCGTCGCTTCTGTCGTTTCGGTGGTGGTCCCCCATCCCCTGCTCTTCCTTCTCTTTCTCCTTCTCCTTCTCTCCCGCCGTCTCCTCCCTCCACTGGCCGGTGATACGTGCGTATCGCTTCTTCTCCCTTTCGCGAACGCGCGGCAGCGCGCGCGAACAATCACCCTCTCATTCCCTCGCCCTATTCCCCTTCGGTGGCTCTCGTCGGGCCAGGACCTTACCCGACGCCCCCGACGCGAGGGGGTAAAATCCATAAGACGCGCGTCTGCGCCCTCGACGCGCCCTCGTGCTCGCGACGTAAGCGCCCTTCAACCGAGGCGCACCGAACTACTCCTTGTAGGGCCTCCAATGGCGTGAATCCTTGGAAGAAATAGGGAAAAAAAGTATACTTTGAAGGGCGGCGGTCTTTTTGTTTCTCTCTTTGTGTTACTTTTAACTGGAAGTTTACAAGATATGGAGCGGATTAATGCGAGAAATTGAACGAGTTATTTACAGGATACAAGAAGAGATTGTCATCCATCGCTTAAAATATTTTGTTAAATATATTATAGTGAATAGCAAACAAAAAAGTAAAATATTTTTAAAAGTTGCAGAATTGCTTTATTGTATAGATTGTGTGTTGAAATAAATATATAAGAAATAATATTAGGACAAATTGCTAATAATAATTAAAAAATTAAAATTTTTTAAATTTGGGCTCTTTTTTATTAAAAAAATTCATTTCTTCATCTAATTTATATAATTATCAGATTAAAAAAGAATTAAACAGATTAATTTTATCTCCTTATAAATAAGGTATCAAAATAAAACAAAAAATAATCAAAATAAAAAAGAAAACAGCATTGAAAATATTTTTTGTTATTCAAAAAATTGTATTTTAGAGTTTATAATATTAACAAATTTTAACCTATACGTTTAAATACATATAAAATTAAATACATATAAAATACATATAAAATTATATATAATAATCTAATAAAACAATAAATCTTAATCTTAGTTTTATATTGCAGATTCTTATGTATAATATAAAAATATCTAATATAAAAAAATATTGATCTGAATATATGCATTTATTTATCATATCATACTATTTATTATACTATTAAAAATATAATTTTAGTAGAAACATAAAATTATCTTTTTTATAGAAATCCATAAAAAATACTCGATTGAAAAATATTTATTAATTTCTCACAAAGTTCAAGTTGTATTTGAATTACGAATAAGATGTATTCTCACAATCTATAGACCTGTTCTTTTTAGCTAAACTGGCTGCACTGTTCAGAGGTTAGCCTTTTTCCTCCGTATTGGAAAAAGAAAGATAATCTCTGAACTAGTGCAGCCAGTTCAGCTAAAAAGAACAGACTTTATAATTCCGTTGTGACTAAATAGCTATTGGCTTATACAGTGAAATTGGCCAGTAGCTATGCTGGTCAACGGAATTAATCGGCGATTAGGTTAATCGGAACTGGTTGCAGTCAACAAGTAACTTAAATTAAGTTTATCGGTACTGGTTGCAGTAAAGCACGTTTCTAATGCAACTTTATTATCCAACGATGTCCGAGTTCAATCGCTAATCAACGTTTCAACGTGATTGGTTATTACCACTGGATCTAACGAATTAACTTCCGATATTATAAGACGATAACTTTTATTCTATTAAACATATTTATTGATTAGATACAAACTTTATATTCAGCTTAAATTTATCCGCGGCAATTTTGTAATTTTGACATATTATTTCTCGAATTTAATCAACTAACCCCAATTAGTTAGGTTAGGTTATCTTCAGGTCACACTTCGGTCTTCGATGCCTTTAAGAACGCACTTGTGTGCCAAGAGAATCGTTAACGCATGTTCTTCGCGTTTGTTCCTTTTGTATTTCCCATCTTCTCTCCTTTTCTCTCGACGCGCAATGGCGTATATCTGTCCTGTTTCTAACAGTGCTAAATAGCTAAGCGTATAGCGTCGCAGCAAAAATAGGCCTATACATTCATTCATACTTTATGATATCTGCTCGATGTAGGAGTGCGGGGCGAGAACCGAGCGAGCGAAAGTGGATGCCAAGATCGCCTTGGTCGCATCTTGCTTCGGTACCTGTTTTCGAATACCAAGCTGACAAACGGTAAGAATTGTCTATCGTAAACAACGGAACAGTCGAAGACGTACATACATTTCGAGCCGGTGTTGCTGCTGATGCTGTTTTCTACGACTACGACGGATTATTCCACGATTTCTCTTGTTTGCCAGTTATCATATTACGTCACATGGTCGTGTAACTATTGATATCGCAGCTCGTCGACGATAAACTTTTTTTCCCGGAAGCGACCGTCCGATCTTGCGTTTCAGCACAGATTGAAGCCATGGGCGATTCCTTGACGGGTAAATGTCTTAACTGTACGCTGCCGAGAATTAATTGCGGAATTTAAACCGATTTGTAGTGGAATATTCGAGAAATGCTTATCTATTAACGTAACCATGCTTACAATTGTTTTATGGTACTTTATGCACACTTTGATATTTTAATATATATATTTAGAGGATTCTCAGAAAGACGAGACAATTTATGAGGTAATAGATGAATGCGTAGATACAGAGACACCTGAAGAGACAAAGGATACGCAGGCAGAAGTTGCAACTTGTTCACAGTCGGATAATACAATGCAACAAGATTCCAAAACTGATGACGCTGATGAAACTGGTAAGATATAGAAAGTTACTTTCTAAAGTTTTGTGTATGGAAGATATTTATTATTATTAATAATTAATTCGCTCAAATATATATTATTATGATCTCTCATAGCTTGAATATTTTAATCTGAGAACGAGAGAATGGGCACGTTCAGCAGAACAAGCTGCTCAGTGAGCACTTTATGATTCTTTTTTTACGATTGGTTTACCTTTGGTTTTTCTTTGGATCTAAGTGTAGGAACCAATCGTATTAAAGAATTACAAAGCGCTCACTGAGCAGCTTTTTCTGCTAATATACCCAATATACCCAATAATTTTGCAGTGTCGAAAGCATGAATTTACATGTGTAACGTTTCTGCAACATAAAACGTTTATCATATTGCAGGTGATGTAAATTCTGAGAAAAAAAGCACAGATAAATTGGTTTCGTTAAAGATGGAATGTGATCAAGGATCAAACAATGATGTTACTGATTTCACTGCTGACATTAGCTTAGATCAATTTGATCCACACAAGGAGGTAACAGATGAAGATGTGATGCATCATTTAGATGTGATTGAAAATATTGATTTGGATGAAACCTTTGGTGTGGACGAATGCATGAAAGATTCTGATCAATCAGAATTGTTTACGAAAGAAGGAGAAGAACATGCAGAAGATAAAGATGATGTGACAATGATCGAAGAAGAACCTTTGGAGGAAAAGTGCTATGAAATGAAGGTATTTAGCAAATCTTATTTTTCTTTAACTATTAACTGTATTTATAAGAGACAAAAATTACACTACTGTACATGGAAATTTTTTCCAGCTTATAGAGAAAGACGCCTTTTTAAGGGAAAGGTTGTCAAAGTTAGCTCGAGTATTAACAGTTTCTTATCCTCCTTATGAGAAATGGTTAGACAGAATAGAAAAGATAGAAGGATCACCTATATGTAAAATAGATCCGATCCGATGTTGTTCATTAAAAGAATCAAATACTAATCGATGGAAGTTTCAGTGTAAGTATATAAAACATTTTGAAATTATTTATATTAACTTTGTTTTATAAGTATACTCATATTTTCAAAGAAAGTATATATTACAAAAATTGGTTAGTTTATGTATTTAATAGTAATAATTTAATTAATTTCTTATATATATATATATATTCTTTTTAATTTAAGAATTCATAGTTTACATATTCAACATTATTAATATATCTGTCAGAATATTATTATAATAAAACAATTTCTGCAGGAAATTATAATATAAATACATATTTATTTCGAGCTGAGATGTAAATAAGAATTTTTTTTTTTTTATAATAATATTACTGTATTGATTTCTTACATAAAAGAAAGAAATATTACTAATTATAGATTTTTAATAAATAAAATAAAAATATTTATTAATATGTACAGTAAGATATGTCTAATCTGATATATATGTATATGTGTGTATATAGGTAGAAAAAAATACGTACATGAGACTATAAAACACGACAGCTTGAAAACAAACTGGCACCTTGAACAAATCGGAGTAGGTGCTAATGTTGAGAATGCAACTGTACCACCTTTTGTATTAAAGGCAATCAAGGTAAATTTATCACAAAAAGTTTATTCGTTTTTTTCTTTATATAACTTTTATATAAAATGAAAACGAATAAAAACTTTTTGATTAATCTATATTTTTGCTATATGAATGCAATTTACATTTATTCACAAAATATTAGCAAAATATTTAGCTTTTGAGACAAGTGCATGCAATTGTAAATATCTGTCTTGTTAAAACTAAATGAGATCTGAATAATTATGAACGATAATGTCAGATAAATCAAACAAAATACAGAGTGAAATAGAGTAAAACAAAATAAAGAGTAATTCTTCGATCTTTTAAATCTACTTAACGTATACTATAAAAAAGAAGAAAACTATAAAAGAAAGATATTTATGTCAAAAATACTTTATCCACCAATTTTAATTTTATTACCAATTTTAACAATATAATATATAATAAAAGCCACATAATAAAATGCATTTCGAAGGTGACATATAGAGAATTTATATACTATAAAAGTATATAATAATAATCATACATATATGATTAAAAAAAAAAGAACCTTCGGAAATCTAATTGCACATGCAATGGAATAGTTGCATTTATGATAATAAAGCAATAAATAAAGAAATATGCATATGATTAATGTGTATATAAATTGTTACATACATATATATGCATAAAATAAGAATAGAGAAAGAGAGAGGACATGTATTTAATATACAAATTTAATTTGTACATTGCTATAAATGCAATACTACAAATGTACTTGGCAGAAATTTTCATCGTGTAAGATACACAATTTCTTTCAACGAACAAAACAATATAAAGTGATATAAAAATTATAAATGTTAAAAAATATAAAAAAATGTACAAGATTTATTTAATATTATCATATACTAAAAATGCAATAAATTACATATATTATTATGTGAAATACATAAGAATTTATTTTGTGGAAATAAGAAAGGAAGAAAAATATATGACTATTGAGACTATATATGATATATTTTGATGTATAATCATAATTATTTGTATATAACACAATAATATCTGGTATTTGAAGATGTAGCTGTATTGTAGAAATAATTCTACAATAATAATAACAGACAATAAAAAGGACATGAAAGACAATATGAGCTTAATTGTATAATAATAGAATTAATCGTACACATTTAATATCCATCATGTATATTTATTTAAAAGCTGGAATTATGTATAGATAAATATGCAAGTTTATTCATTTATAAAATAAGTTGTTAAAAAATAAAATGATAAAATTAATAAAATTAATAAAATGATAAAAGTAACAATTTATAATACAACACAACAAATAACATGACTGATATGTTTTTATAGTTTAATTAGTCTAAAGATATATATGTATATACATATAATTAACATTTATTATAGATATATACATATATACATACATATACATACGTACCTGTACATACATGTAAAGTTTATATACACATATAAACTTTAAATGTAAAAAGATACACTTTATTAAATAGCTTATATTAAACACAAGGAATATATAAAATAATAGCGATGATTATTGATGCACAGATATTTGAAAATTTTCTTCAAACAACTATAACTCCAACTGAAGATATACTTTCTTCTAATGAAAATCCGTCAGATGACACTATGGATATTGACATAAAAAAAAGTGTAGATCAAGATAACAGACAACATTGGTTGTATTTGTTAGTACGTTGCAATAGCAAGAATGAACTTCTGCTCTTTGCAACTGGGAAAAATATTGATCGTAGCACTATGGATCGTTTAAAGCAGATATATGAATCTGGTCCTGGAAAGAATTGTAATGTCAAATCTCTCTATTGCAAATCGTTGAACAAGTAAGAGCTCAGATAAAAAAAAAACAAGATAAACTATGCTCTAAATAGCAGAAATTTGCATATGTCACTGCATTCGTTTCAGACGCGATGATAAAATCATTACAACATTCTTAGTGGGAGCAGAAGCTCTAGACGAAATGGTGGGTGATCTAAAAATACAAATTGCACCAAAGACAAACTTTTGGTGTAACGCTGCCGGTGCATGGAATGTAGCTAAAGCAGTCATGGACATTCTGCGACCCACGCCAAAAATTACAGTACTTGAAATTGGTTGCGGAATAGGTGTAATTGGACTTACAATAGCATCTGTAAGTACTTGCGTAACTTACATAAAATACGTGTGTAAGTAAACGCATTATTAAACAACTCAAATGAGGCGTATTGCGCGTTATGTATACACATAAACGCAATAGTAAGCAAATTAACGGAAAGAGTAATGTACTATCATTGCATTAATAACAGAAATGTCGAGAAGTAATAGGAGTTGATTCACCTTCGGAAATAGAAGACGCTGAAATGACATGCGAATTGAACAATATTTACAATGCATCATTTATATCAGGATCTCCATCTGAAGTTGTAAATAAACTAGATTCTGCGCGTGATTTACATAATAAAAATCGTGTGACTTATTGTATAATCAATACAGGCTCCAATATGGGTAGAGGTACGCAAAATCAATTTTTGTTAATATTATTAGTTTTATTGGCGATTAATTAATAACATTTAGTGTTTCCGGTTACAACGTATCTTGCGATAATAAAACTCTAAAATTATATCTTTTAGCTATTGAAGTAATGACATGCTTAAGAAAAATCACTTCTCTTCGTCGCATTGTAATGATTACTACGTTGACAAAACAATCAGTTCGAGCAATATTAGAACTTGCACGGCCTATAGAAAGTGGGCTCGGTCATCCATTCATGCCAACTCGAGCATGCATCGTCGAAATATTGCCTACTGGACCTCATTTCGAGGTGATTATTTTGATGGAACGTAGACTCATGCACAGGCTTACGCAGCAGTGGTTTATCAAGATGCTGGAGGACGAAAGCAAATCGTTGGCTAACACTAAGGAATTAGAGAAAATAATCAATAATAGCAAAACTGAAAACGTCGATACGCGATTAAGAAAGAATCCGTTAGCGAAACCCGAACTTATGGAAAAAACCAATGTGTTACTCACAAAAAAGATAACTAAAGCAGTGCAAAGCGGTACAGGTTCACCAACGAAAGGTAAAATAAAATTGAAGCGAGAGCATTCGCCTGAAATAGTAGAAATAAAAAAAGTGCCTAAGAAAATTGAAAAGCCTGGGCAACAGGGTAAGTTTGGTGGTAATAAAACTAATAGATATTAAATTATTATATACGCACATCCTAATCAATTTTTTTTATTAATCAGATGTTGCAGCTAAGAAAAAGAATTGGTTTCATGATAACTCAACACTTCGCATCAATCCGTTATTTGATAAAAAAACAAAGGAGATCAAAGAACAAGTTGATTTAAGAGAAAAATTATTAAGTAACCGAATCGACACAGAGCTAATACAGAAAGTGAATGAAAGTCGAGAAATTCTTGAAGCAGCCAAAGAAAAATTAAGCGGTCCATCTCCCATTGTTGACGTAACGACTGCTAAGGAATTAAAGAATGTATTGAGTTTGGTTCTCGATCAAACTACTAAGATTCAAACTCAATTGCCGCGTTCAGTGTGGGATCGCATTGCCCCACCTGAGTCTGAGTCAAAGGCTCAAGCAAAGAAGGATCTTGATGACGATCCTCTTTTAAAAGGTCGATTTGTGCAAGAAATTCGTGCTCAGGATATTGTTATCACGACACCGAACAAAGAATATTTAGAAACTGAGACTCCTAGACCGAAATTCAAAAAATATCACAATATACCTCCACTAGAGCCAAATATGGTGATGCCGACCAAAGCAAAAAAATTTAAAGGTGATGGTAATAGATTTAATTTTCCTCAAAAATCATTTGACAATAGAAACAGACAACAAAGTCAAGATAATGTCTGGAATAAGAATAAGAGTTTCGATAAAAATCGCTGGAATAATACAGGATCTATGAGAAAACCTGTTTCCCCAATGAAAAGGCAGGATTTATCATTCAGGCAACGAGCATCACCAGATAGATATTCACCAAAGCGTCCACTACTGTCACCACCGAGACGTCCGTGCTCACCGCCTAGAAAACATCTTTCCCCAGACAAATCATATCAACAATCTAACTCTTCGTCGCATCGAGAATATTCTCAGAGACGGCCAGTATCGCCAATAATAATATCTTCATCCGACAATAGACATCAAATGTCGCCACCCAGACGTTCGTTTTCACCATTTAATCGAACAGTATCTCCGCCAAGACGACCAATGCCATCTTCAGGTCGGCCAGTATCACCTATGAGACGGCACATGTCACCGCCAAGGCCACATTTGTCTCCACCGAGACGACATATTTCTCCGATGGAATACGATTTATCCGCGAGACAGATGTCTTCTGAAAGACAAGAAAGAAGACCTATATCGCCTATTGGCAGAAGGATGTCGCCATCAAGATCAAGAGACATGATTCCACTGCGGCATCAGTCGCCTCCCATGAGACGCTTTTCGCCACATCGAGCATCGCATGGACGTGATGCCTCGCCTCCAAGGCGACAGCAGTCCCCTCCAAGACGGCAGCTGTCACCTCCAAGGCGCCAAAGCTCGCCACCAAATAGATTTGCGGATGAATGGGACATACCAAGTCGAGGCGCTATTGAACAGAGCAGCACGTGGCAACGGTCTGTCAACGAAAGACCAGAAAACGTTTGGCATAACGAGAGGCAATCGACAACGAGCGGAAATTGGCAGAATGTGTCTGATAACGATAGATATCATAAGCCAAGCAATCAGAACAAGGTCTGGGATACTAGAGATTCCTCGTCTCATGGAAATTCATGGAATGCGAAACAGTCGCTTGCAAAACCCGGTATGAAAGAACCATGGCAGACTTCGGATAATAGATGGTCTGGTCCATCCAGATCGGGAACCGGTGGCGAAAATTGGAATCGGAACAAGGAAAGTTTAGGCGGCCGCAACAAGGAACCGTGGATGAATGCAAACAAGTCGCGATGGGAACAGCAGCAATCTAACGATTGGAATCAAGGAGACAAAGACGATTGGAACGACCTTCCGGAAGACGCGCGGGATCCCTGGGGCGATGAGAGCAACCTTGGGTTGAAAGATAGATGGATGAACAACGATAATCAAGCTGCATCGTCGAGTAATTGGTCCAGAGAAGCTGATAAGGGGGATCCTTGGGGAAAATCTAAAGATAATTGGCAAAACAAGTCGCAAACATTTCCGGCGAAATCGTTATGCCAAAATAATCTGAATATTAACGATTCGCGCTGGGTATCTCTAAATGATATGAATAAGAAGCCATCTTCATCCAGTTGGCAAGGAAGCAGTAACGTTGGGAACAATGTTGGAACCAACATTGGGTCCAGCATTGGATCTAACCCTGCATGGCAATCGAATTATAGTTTTCAGCCTCAGAGATCTTTTATGCCCAATATATTTAAGGATCGGCGTTAGATAAAACATTAGACAAAATATTTTAATGTTACACTTAAATAATAATAGTATTACTTTTTATCATTTCGGTTTATGAAGCAACACACATGAATCTTTTTTGAATGGGTATAAAAAAAATACAAAAAAAAAGATGCGATGTCAAATAAAGCTATGTATTGCAGAATGTTAAATCTTATCGTGATGTACATTGTGATGTTTATGAAAACAATTAATGTTTTTCTGTTTTTCATTTTTTATTTCAAGTTATATTCATATAATGATACAATTTATTAAAATGTAATCTGTATTTCGATTAAGTGAAACAGTACTACTTATCTCATGCAAAAGTTAGTGATTATAGTATTTTATTTTAGTTACATTATTTTTGTGATGAGGAAAATAAAAATAGGTTACCGAGTATTATGTATGTATACATATATATATATATATATATATATATATATATGAAATTTTAGAGAGAGGAATTAAATTGATAAANATATATATATATATATATATGAAATTTTAGAGAGAGGAATTAAATTGATAAATATAATGTAATGTAATAGCTATTTCTCATTGTAGTGCTTTCTAAAATGTGTTACGTTTAAGCTAATTCGTATATCTCATCTGAAATTTTTCAAAATTATATGTGTATTAGTATTATATTAAAATCTATATAAATAACAATGTTTATTTTTTTTAATGAAGATTGTAACACAAATTGAAACAAATAAAATTCTATAATAGATATTGCTTATTATAAATCAAACATACGATAAATATAAAAATATACAGAGCTAGTATCTATTTTATATTAAATATTTATAATCTGAAGATATGAGAAATTTATATTATCTTCAGACAGTTTTTGCGAATATAAACACATATTAAACGTTCAGCAGAGGCAGTTGTGCAATTGTTGAGCAGCTGACGAACGTGATTGGTTACGACCGCTGGATCCAGCATATTAGCTTCAGTTACAGCTGATACGAAACTAGTGTTTCATACTGCTAATCGTATTCAGTGAATGAATATGTTTACAGTAAATACGGAGATAAATTCGTAAAATTTCTAGAGTTTATCTCAATTTGGATTTCCTGACAACGACGAAAAATGTTCCTGTCAAAGGTATGAAACCTAGCGTGAGGTTAAGGCAAATCAATTGAGGTTAAGTATAACCATATCACGTTTCGTTAGATACCGCTTCTTCTCAGAAATGCGACTGCTAGTGTCGTACAATATGAATCAAGATATCCTAGTGCTTCCTTGCAAAAATATCTACGAAACAGCATACCTTCCATGACATTTTCCATGTCGATACAAAGGCAAAATGAGCAGCAACAGGATTCAACGCAGGAACAGTCATCACTTTCAATAAACACAGTAAATTCTGCGAACAGTTATTGCTTAGTGTTTTATTAATTTATTTCGAATGTATCCGTATGTAAATATATTGCTCATTTTTTTAGGGCACACCAGATAAGCTATATAAAAAAGTTGAGATTGAGGTCAGGGGAAATGATCCAGCGGTATTAAAAAGCTATGGGGAATTTGCGACGATAGCCGCAGGCCATTTGAATATCAACATAGCTAGAAAGTAAGTTCTATAGAGTCATTAAACTTTAGTGTATTAAACATTTGGCTAGTTTTGGATCACATGTTAAAAAATGTATCTCTTTATAGCACAGCACCGCGTAAAGCCATCCACGAACGGTGGACGGTGCTAAAGTCTGCGCATGTTCATAAAAAGCACCGTGTGCAGTATGAAATAAGGACTTACTATCGTTATCTGGAATTTCTAAAGTTGACTGGATCGACGGCAGACACTTTTCTAGAATATCTTCAAAGAAATTTGCCAGAAGGAGTGGCAATGAAAGTGACCAAGGTCAGGGTCTTAGGAAACTAATCACTTTAAGGAAACTTTAAAATTATTTACATTTGATTATATCTAGGAATCTTTGCTTGCAGGTTGAAATGGAGAAGTTGCCCGAGAGTATAGCTGCAATGTGTAACACGTAGCTGTAATGTGTAAATATGAATAATTGTTTCTATGATCCATATTGTAGATAATTTGTCGATATAAATTGTAAAAGAAATATGTTTGAAAATGATTTATTTAACACAATACACTTATCTTACTTATCGAAAATTTAATTATACGATAAAAACAATCTTATTTTAAGAGGCCGCAGTTATCAAAAATAATTTCGAATAATAATACTTAGCCAAGATCGATAAATTATTCTGAAAAATTATGAATTATACGTATGCTGAGATGACATACAGCAGTAGTTTTTCCAATATTGTTACAAATAATTATATATTACAGTTAGGTCAATTTGCAGTAAAATCCAGAATCTGCGGCAATATAAATTGAATGTCGTCGGAAAGATGTCAGGTAGCAGATTTGATAATTATTACATGCGGCGACGAATCGATCTTTCTGCCAGACACATTACGCGCGAGTTCCGGTAACGGATTCTTCTTCTTGAAGGCTGATGGTCTATCTTGTGATACGTCGATGTTTACGGTTTTGAGGGGTGTATCTCTTAAATGTTTGCCTGCGATTCGACGTGCGTGACCATTACCGCGTCTCCTCATGTGAGTCGTACGTCGGTAAACACTACTCGAAATTTGCTTGGACGTATCAGATTGAGTAGCGTCAATCAAAGAACCTTTTTGCTGCGTTTGCGATTGTGCCAAATCTTCAGCTTTACGTGAGCTGACTCCAACGATCTCCTCATTTCTATGCTTTCTAATCAATTCCGCAGTAGCTGTACATCTGTGCAGTATATATTCGTTACCTGAAATAAAATCATCTAAATATGTATAAGTATATAATTCTTACATAATATGTAAAGTTGACTTTCAACGGCAATATATTCTTAATTAAGTTTTTCAATTATTCAACTGTGTACATAGTGAGATGGAAAAATTGATATAACGTAGATAATGACAACTATTTGTATTTAAAACGCTTAAACATGCATTCTCAATGACATCTTCGCTAAATATATACGTATTCTTGCATACAATAGGTAATAAATCAATGTCACATGAATATACATATACCAGTTAAGCAACATAACTGAAAGAGGATTTAAAATATTTTAATTATTTATCTTACATGAAATGTCCTTTAGAATTGACTTAATTTAAAGTTCTTTCAAATTGTAGCATTTTAAATATGTAATTATTCTAACATAGTAGTTCTAGTAAAAATATATGATTTAAAATATATTAAAAAATTTTATATAGTTTAGGGCAATTGGTATTTAGATCTCGTATACTCAAGATTATATGGTATAAATCATAAAAATGATACGTGTTATAAAATTACTTACTCGATCGCCTTGAGCGATGGTGATAATCCGCCAGAGAGTCAGTGGCCGAAACGAGAACGATTAAAATAAGAATCACTTTTTCCAGTGTCATTATCTGTCACGAGCTCTTTGCAAATGACTATTGAATTACTGACTTAAGCTGAGATAAAATACTAAATTAACGCACACTCAGCAAAATTTATCGCGAGTTGGAACAGTTTGAATTGTCTGCCAACCGTGGGAGAGGAAATCGTGGTAGCTACCGCGGGAGCTACCGGTCGACTGTCCGCAAGGAAAAAGTTTCGCCGCGTGGAAGAGGCCGCAAAAACGAAACCGGACAAGACGCCAAAGCCGAACTGAGGTCGTTCGACTTTTGTCGAGATTTTATGCCACAGTAGGGTAGCACACGTACGCACCGTAGACGTAGACGTTAAATTAATCGGATCTGAACATCAGTCGCCAAATACCACGAAGCAGACGGAAGAAACCGCACGATGACCCTTTTTTCTTATTTCCAATGTTAACCGAGGTAAACCGGTTTGAATGATGGGCCAGGTCGAAAGTCAGCATTGTACTTTACTTATCATTTATCTTTTTTTTTTATCTAGTTTCCTTGTACATTGTTTAAAAAAGTATTTTTATCAGATAGATGTCTGCCATGCGATCTTGGAGGAAAAAATTTTTTTTTTTTAGACTTTTGAAGTTTCATGACATAAAGAAAACGAAAAGTCGAACCTGATGATGGGGTTGACCTTGACAATCATCACACACTTGCCATAATGTATCAAGTCTGGCACGGTATTTTTAGCTGCGAGGTATGCACGTTGCCGCATTCCATATAATGATGTAATATTTCTTTGGAATGTAATGAATATCTGAGGTGGTTATTCTTTTATTATATAACTTTATATCTATTTGGTTAGAATATACAAAATAGGAAAATAGAGAAATAGCTATTATATTAGAAAAAGAAAGCGTAGAGCGTAGTGATGCACAGATTGCAAAATTTAGCTAAAGCGAATATAGTTAATGGTCCATCTGTCCTGTTGCCTTTTCTATAGAAAATGTATGCCCTTGGTAAACTTCGCACTGGTTTAAGACATTTTTATGTTCATATAATGATCGGCAGGAGTATTATCAGAGGGTGATCGTCCGAGCAGCTAATGGAGGCATCATTAAAGGTAAAACCAGCTCCGGACGACCCTGAATTTCTTTCCGATTTCGCGGGAGCATCGTTCACCCTTTTATAGAAACAGAAGCGGTCCAATTACAGGACTCTAATTGCGTTACGCACGTAAAAAGGACTTTATGCGTCTCGGTGGAGATTCCAAGAGTAATAACATTGCGGGCAACGTTGTAATCTTCTGCCATTATTGAATCAGAAGGTAACCGATTTACTGCTTTTTGCTGATTTTGCTGACGCGACTTACTTCTTCATGTTCACGGCAATATTGAATGCCTGTGTATACGACGTAATCGTCACGCAAAAAAAGATTCGATCTATCACTACAAATAATATAAATGATACAAAAGAGAATAATGGATACGATATAAAAAAATTAATAATTTTATGTCAACGTTATGTGTGATTCAAAGAGACCACACTTTGATATAATCTATTACAAAAGCAGTCATACTGCCATTGTTTCGTCTCCACGTTGGTTGCCATTGTTTCCGAGAGTTCCAGAAATTCAACATTGGCTACAATCAAAGAGAGTATTTTATGTAGTTACTTTTAAAAAAATGCTTATTTTTTTTAAGAGAATTTATTTTAAGAATAGAAGTCCAAAATATATTGAAATATAAATAGACAATTGATTTTTTTTTAAATATTAGATAATATATAAATTAAATAATATCAAAGAAATATTAAATTAAGTTAAATGATAATAAAATGTTCGTACCTTAGCGTCCACATTTTTCCATGGTTTTTCCAATCCAGAACTGAGTGTACCATCGGGAAATGTACGTATTCCACCCACACCGACACCGAGAGTGACAAAGAACTATTACGAAAAATTATAAATATTAAATTTTAAGAAATGACATANATATAATAATTAATTAATTAATTTGTATTATATTCATAAACAGTAGCATAAATGAAATATGATAGAATTACAACGCTTGCTTGCTATAGGGAATTACACGAATACCAAAAGCAAAGATTATAGTACATCGAGATATTACCTCTTGATCGAACGGAGCAGCTTTCCTGTCTGCGTGAGTACTATTACTCATCTGTCCCTCTTCATAAGCGTTTATTCGACCAACTTCCTCGTCATCGACCAAAAACGTGAAACCGTCGCTAGTCCAGATCGTCGTGTACACATGAAAATCCTGCGTCCACCGTGGTCCAAATTCGTTTACCTTCGTGACGAGTATTTCTTGGATCTTGAGAATGTTTGCGCCAAATCTCACGCCAAAATCTAATCTTCTAGTGTCATAGATTTTCGAGATGTCCGTGGCATTCACTAGATTCTCATTGCCGCGCGTCAAACCCAGAAGAACGCGGCCGCTAGCGTAGTGCATACCGTAAGTAGAATACCGTGGCTCAAGCCACATTTCTAAAATTATATGGGTCGACATACATTCTCGACTTCTTTTACATAATTTGTTTTCATTAAAATATTCAAATAAAAAACGGGATACTTTCAGCAATGTGCCGTAAGTATCCCATTAAGTATACTCTATTAATATTCATTGCATACAATTATGACTAAATATAGTTCCCTGAGAATGTTTTGATAACTTTATATTTTTATAGAAAAAAGTCCGCGATAAGTCAATAATCATTCAAAATTTTTCCCAGAAAATAAATCAGGTCTAAATAATGTTTACTGTTGTTAGAAAAAATTACATTGGAAAAAGCTAATCAAAACTTTCTGTAAAAAAAAAATAGAAAATTGGCGAGAGTAATGACAAATTTTTAATATTAGATATAGTTTAAATTAATTCGAGAAAGACACAAAATGAAGCAATTTACTGTCCACAATCAAATGCAAAATGTGTACTGCAATAATACGTTAGTGACTAATTGTAAATATAGTTATTTATATTTAGTATAATTAATAAGATATTATAACAAGTATCTTCTAGTTATATGCGAATAAAGAATATGTAAATTGGCTTACATTTTGTCTCGTTTCTATTATTTCACTCTAATAAAACGAGTTTTATATCGTACAACAGTTCAGTTTAATATTTATACATTTTGCTCGCAATAAAATTTTACCTGGATATAACCAATCGCCCTGGGGAAACTTTGCACGTATTTCAATCTTTCCATATCGCAGGACGAAACTTTCTTTCGTGGTAAGACGCGCGGATAAAACGGGTGGCAGAATGCTGAAGGCTATCGCCTGCCGCGCACATTCGAAGTCATTTATGCTGGTACATCTACAAAAGGATTGATTATAGATAAAAGGTATTCTAGAAATTTTATATACTCATATTTACCCACTAAGTTGCATTTTTCCGTAAATGGTTGCATTTTCGCCATAATAATCTTCCACTATAAGCGGCTTTATAAGTAATTTACCATCACGAACTTGTACAAGTTGCTCATTACGATATTGATTCTCATTGTGAAACACGCAGAATTCGTAGTCCTAATTTTAATACAACCAACTTTAAATTGAATGAAAATGAAATGTATATTTATATACATACATTTATGTAAATATATGTATTTTATTATACTGTATTTTAACAATACTGTAGTAAATAATAAATTCAGAATACTCACCGGCTCTAATGGCATCTTTATTTCGCGTTTCCATAATGACGTATTAAAAGAATTGAAATTGTCCTCGAGCAATAATCGGCCCTTGCTCGGCGTTTCGTGTCTTGAAGGACTCTGTGTAGTTTCTCGACTGTCAACTGCTTCATTTTCCCTCGCTGTTATTATAATTTGAAGTATTATGTACATAATAATATACTGTTATTTTTATCGGTGAATCAGAGAGAGAGAGAGAGAGAGAGATTGCGTGTTTATGCAAATAATCTTACGGGAATATGTCCATCTTTGGTTGTTCTTCCTGTGATTAGTCCCATCCGCTTGCGCATAAATCCAATAACGAAGTACATCTCCATTTTTTATAGTCACGTCCTGATTTTCATAAATCCAGCGGCCGTCTGTGGCGACATAGACATCACCGTCAATCTCACCGTTCTCATTAGTGCCAATTGCTTTGTTGATGTTGGCATGGAATCCAAATATTCTTAAACCCGGTGCATCTGTTAATCGCATCATCGTTAAATAGTACAAAATTAATTCTTTCCTATTTTTATCTCATTAGATATCTTTGCCATATGTATTATATTTTATTTTTTAAATGTTTTTAATTTTTTAAACAATAATGTATATTATAATTTATATTATATTCTGTTATTATTTGTTTTCTTAGACATATAATTATATTAATATTTGTAATATGAGACATATAACATGTTGAAAAAGTTTAAATTATTTAGGAATTTATTTTCTTGCATCACATAATCACTAAAGTCATATAATCATTTATCTTTCAATACTGCAATGATAACAGTATGGCAAAAACATGTTTGGCGTTAATGAGATAATATTCCAAGAAAAGTATATAGTATCGGAATATTCTTTAATGTTTTGTTTATATTCCAGGAAATCCCAAAAGTAGATACATTGAAATACATTATTTGATCATTATATTTCGATCTTTGGTCTTTGCTAGTGATCAGCAAATCAACATTTTACAGAATTAAAAAATTTTTTTCTTCGCATATTTTTGTTTATCTACGAATGTAAGAAATATGCTAATCTTTTAATGTAACTTCATCTTCCAATTTAATTACGAAAATATTTTTTTATCTTTTAATCACGAAGAAATTTATTTTTGACGAATTCTTTGCTAGATATCACTTAGTGTAGTAGCTGTTTATAATCTAGAACAATAATTGTATGAGTTTTTATATTATCATGTTATGTAAATTACATTAGATATTTTATTTAAAATATCCACGTTTTGCGTATCATAAATTGCATAAATCATAAATTGTATTACACAATAGTGATTATTTTTTAAATAGAATTCAATCAAACTTTTTTTAAATATTGCACAGTTTAAGAGAATATCTTTTTGAACAAGGAACTATGGGAGATTCTTATTTAATTCTTCGTAGGAAAAATCTTTGGGTTTATCACAATTCCTTCTAAGAAAAGGAAAGACATTACGGATCACGGTTAAACCTACCGGGTATAGAGACTCGAAGCCCTTGCGGCTTCAATACTTCAAAAGTCGGTTCTGGCAACACATAAAGAAACACTGGTCTCACGAGTATGCATACTAGTGCGAAAATTAGTCGGACTATCGCACGGTCGACCCCGCGGGAGAGCATGTTCGCGATTACCGATTCTTGACGTTGCAGACACGATATTTATCGAGCACTGAGGTCACACAGTGCTTAAGAAAACAGAGATTGACATATGCATGTATCGCGTTTTCGATGATTCATGTTTTCTTCACATCACTTTCCTTGTTCTCTTCCTTTATGCTTTTCTTGTTTTGGAATCCCCTTGTCAAACACATTATCATCGATGTCGAATCATCCAAAATACCCGTGAGAACAAAGACATCTCTGGTCATTATCCAAATTTCCGGATATTGATTAATGTTCGCAATTGCAGAAAAGACAATGTGTGAAATTGATATATTTTATGCAAATATATTTACATGATATAAATTATAATCTATGACTATAAATTATAATACATATATCGTAATTATGTAGATGATTTATTATAAGAAATTGTAATTTTTTTCATAAAGCTTTAAATATTAATTTGCTTAATGATTAATATAATTAATTTCATTGAAAACAAATCTGACAAAATGATAAACTCTGTTTAGTAGGAAATAATGGAAATTTAATAAAAATGCAATTAAAGTTAATTTAATATAAAATATATTGATCGAAAAATAATTTTTTAAAAAGAAAATAACTTCCTAGACAACATTCGTGTCTCAAAAATGTTGTAACAGTATTTCAAAGACTTGTGTTTTTAAAACTTTACCAAAAGACGTTTTAAGAACATTTTAAATACTTTCTGGAAAGGCAGACAAAAGTATATAATTATAAAAAAAAAAGAAAAAGCGCTGAGGAAGGAAAAAAATTCAGCTGTAAAGAATAAACCTTAATTATTATTGTCATTTATTCCAAATTGCCACAATTAATAACGATTTTAAAATTATTGAAGGATAATTATTCTTTGCAGTAAAATCTTTTGTACATTTTATCTTTTCTCCTTCCTTTTTTAACGTTTAATTATATGTATATTTATTTCATTATAAGTACAAGTCCAACTACTAAGGATAAATCCATTTTTTCGAACGTGACGATATCATCGTAATCGTCGTAACCGACACAGCGATGTAAACATACATACATATCAAGAAGTACTGCTGGACTAACCGGAGAACTTGTTTAATCGATAAAACTACCAAGAGAAACTATTTATCATGTTAACCGTCGTGACGAGATCTGACATAATTTCAAGGCTGTCTCGCAATTTCCTCCGTAGAATTTTCATCAAAAAACGAGCCGTTTTCCAATCGAGCAGGCCCACCAGTTACGTTGCAGGTTATGTCAACCATAATTCAACACGTTTTTCGAAGACAGATCCGTTATTGCGAAGACGAACGTTATTGCAATTGTCTATAAAAAATTTTAGTAGTTCAAATACTGAAACTTCGACAGAAACGTAAATATCATAACGTTATTTATGACACTTCAAATCAATAAACATTAGTGTGAAAAAATTTATTATTTACATTTGATTTTAGCGAACTTAGCTCTCTGCAATATGAGAAAATTTGTGATGAGACCTTGGACTCATTAACTGAGTATTTCGAGGAATTGGTGGAAGCAGCAGCGCATTTGCCGGATGCTGATGTATCTTATGGAGTATGTATATTAATTGAAAAATAAGTCATGTTTTGCATATCTACGATGATGCCTTTTTAACATTTTTGTTACAGGATGGTGTGCTGACTGTGAAATTTGGTGAGCCACATGGTACCTACGTTATAAATCGTCAAACACCGAACAAACAAATTTGGCTGTCATCTCCAAAATCTGGACCGAAACGTTACGATTTTGTAAATAGCCAATGGATATACAAGCACGATGGCAAAAGCTTACATGAGCTACTTAACAACGAAATCCCAGAAATTGTGAACTGTGAAGCGTGTTTTGACCAATGTTCCTTCAGTAGAAAAGAGCGAGCTGTGATAGATAATTCTAAAAAATAATAAATAAGGTTTAATTTGCTAGAGTTTAATTACGATGACGTGCGGATCTATATAATTCTCTTAATTATATTACTAATTACTAGTAGATGTTACCGAAGGTCTGATTTAGAAAAGTTGTACATAAAACTAATGTAAAGGGCTATAAGAAGAAATTGGTGTGTATAAGTGCTGTATATTAGCAATTACATTAAAGAAACTTCATGTGAGTAATTTTAATGTCAAATAACAATATTGCATAATCGCACCGCAATGATAGTGAATTTTTAATGGCACACTTGTTATTTATTATTATTTTTATGTCGCAACATACATGAGATATGGAAAAATATGAGTTATCTTAAAGAAAGAGAATACTGTTTTATATATACTAATATGTTAAAATCTGTATTGGCATTATTTACAGAGGAATGCTTTTAGTCTTTATATAAATTTGTATAAAATTTATATAGATCTGTTTTATATACATTATAATGACATCTCTAAGACAATTCTTATTACTCACAAATAAATTGATATAGTTTTGTATATATTTTCTTCTCATACTGTAAATATCTCTAATAAATGCAGGGTAAAAATCATATGAGAGTGATTCCAATAATTGCACTTGATTTCAACTTAAAATTATTCATTGAATTAGAGATATTTATTCAATGTCACTTTATTACGATAAATAAATCTTGAATGATATTTTTTAAGACTTCTTATAGTTCTCTAGTTCGCAAGAGCTAGATCTTTAATTTGTCTAAATGCTTCAGCTTTTCGTTAAATAGTTGGGTTGGTAATAATTGTTTCATTGAAATTTTATTAAGATAAAATCAGCATTTGTTAAAGAGTTATTTCAAAACATAAATGATGACAAGTATATATTACGTGAAAAGATCGCTTTCGATTTTAATTTTATTTTATATACATAGAATTTGCTTGCGCACATGCAGAATGAATATGCCGAACCGATTAAATCAGATCATAATTCAAGCATAATTGTCTTGTATGTTGTTCAACAGAGCGCCAAAAAATGGAGATTATGGAAGATGGGAATCTGGTCGATCGCGTAAGAATTTTATTGCAACGGGATATGCAATATTACCAGGTACCAATTAGCTGGTATAAATTCATTTGCCATTAATGCAATTTCTATGTCGCGCCGCCCGCGCGAGTGAGTGATTTAATAGAATTTGTCACGTCGATTTTCGCGACAGCCTGATACCTTCGGGGCTTTTAGCACAACGCGTAGATTACATTCGCGGTTTCCGAGCGGCGCATAACGTATCGGAAGCGCGCCGTGAAATTATTCCGTTTGCCACGACGTGATTTAATTACGGGGAAGGATTGATTTATCGGCGGGGTGATCTCGAAAATGCAGGATCGCCGCGCCGTACGCGTAAATACACGTGCAAATCGGGAGATTCAGTTGTTTGTCATCATCACGTGTTGCGACCTGCGCGAAGTTTTGTTCTAAATCGAAATTTAACGAGATCGACAAGGGATACTTGAAACGAATCAATTCGACGAATTCCAAAGTAAATTTATATTTGCATTGCGTTTTTCTATCACGCGATACTTTCGGCGCAGGAGATGCAAACTGTTCTAAGGGAACCCCTCTGCATTCGCGTCAGCGGCGGGAAGCTCGATTTTCCACGGCACGCCTCATTTGCCGCGATTAAGATTGTCACCTGGTGGGAAGCAGATTTCACGACCGCTTTTAAGCGTGCCTCTGGCTTGAGTTCCGTCGGGAACGGAAGCGCGTCCAGCGTCGACAGTGAGGACGGTGTCATTAAGCAGATCAAGCCGTCCGACTTTATCCTGCTCGTTCTCGACACCGCCGAGCAACTGCTGGGTACATTTCATCCCGCTGATAAGAAATAAAATTAGATGTTGATGTAATATTCGAAGTAACTACACAAAAGAGTAGAAGGGTTGCAAAGAAAGAAAAAAGGTTGTAAAGTAAAAATGAAAAAAGTCACTCATAAAGGGAAAGGTGCAATTAATTATGAATTCAATATCTTTTCTTACACTTAATTATATTTGATTACGCCATAGATTCTGCGTTTGTTCTTTCAACAACAGTTTTAATAATGATGGAATAATTTGATTCGAAATAATGTTCTAATCTAATCGTATCAGCCAATTCGTAATTTGAATTCAGAGTATAAATCTATTTATCGATTTATTATCGCGTGAACTTTGATATTTTTTTTATTGTAAACGCGCATAGCTATGAGAAATGTAAGAGAATACTGTATAAATATATTCAATGTAATTAATTAATGGCGAAGAAAGTGCGCGAAAAAGGCAAAAGCTTGAGAGAACAAGAAAAAATACATCAGTTTGTATTGTGTAGGTCAGAAGACTGTAAAAAAGCTGCATTGAAATTTAATTATAAGTGTAAATTATACTCTATAATTAAGTGGCTTCCGTTATATGCAATCTGATTCTTCAAATACGAAAAGATACAAAAATGTAATTTTTATTTCTAATGAATTAAATTTCAATGCAGCTTACAAATTTAAAAAGCTTTGAAGAGAACAGGTGGGACAATATCCTGAAACTTCCATCTTTTTAGAACACCTGCACATGTTAATCCAAGAATCTTTGGACCATGCAGATCTCACCGTGCTCACCGCAACTTTAGGCGCGGCAGCATTGATACGTAATTGCTTGTGGTGTTACAATCAGCATGTGAAAGGAATTTCTTCTCAATTAAGGTGCTTACATTATAGAACTTTATTCATTTAATTTTGTAATCTCTCATCTTTAACTCGTAAAATTTTCCTTTCCTAAGAGTAGCAGAATACCTTCATAAAATAGAGCTTGAATAATTTTCATAGTTACACAAAATTCTTAACAATGATGAATATTTTTGTATTGTCCGACGTTTTATAAAATACAAAATACAAAATATAAAATACAATCTCGCATATAAAAATTAAAATATTGATTTCACGACCTTATAAATGGATATACAGCAATAGAAATTGAAAATATTGATTTTATCTTAATTGATTTAATTTTCTAGTTTATAGTTGGAATTAACACGTATATGATTCATAATTACTATAAGTGCTGTAATTTAAAGAAAGTTGTGGAATATCATATATAAAATATAATCTCGCATATAAAAATTAAATATCATTAAAGATCATAACTTTTGTCTTTTATAATCTTGTTGTGCTTGAAATTTAAAATTAAATTTAACAGCTCTCAATCATTTTTATTAGTTCTTCTGACATTTAACACCGAATAACTTCGCCTTCTTTCCCAACAGCGAAAAAGTTAATAAATCTCACAAGGCATTCCATGAGATGGCCGAAGCTGTGGCTGAGAGACTGCTCGATCTGCATTGTCGATTAATTTCTTTATACATTCTCAATGAGGCGGACTCTCTCAGCTGGCACAGCGACAAACCATTCTTCGAAAAGGAGCGCTGCTCCTACGTTATACAGATGTGGTGGCTGTACATGCAAGGTAAAGTTAATGCCCGGCTCATTTTTCTCGATGTAATTTTTCTCGATGTAATTTTTCTCGATTTCTGCGGACTAATATTCCAGTTGAGGTAGATTTATGACGTCGCGCGAACGCAACAACGCTTTGCAAAAGCGATATGTTAATATTTCCAGGTACTAAAGCGGATTTATGGAACACGGTATCGCCGAAGATGGCACAGCGTGTATTCTCGGAGATGCTAAACGAGTCCCTGTCTATCATAACTACGCGATTCGTTCACGTAAGGCCGCGAGATATCTCACCGACTAGTTCCGATTAATCTCCCAATTTATTTCGCGCTTTTTTTTTTATCTCCGTCGAATGTTTTATCGCTGCCGTGAGTCATGAGCGCGGATTTTGTATTCCAACGAATGTAAAATCGCCCTTTGTAAATCGTTTTTGTTTGCATGTTTTACTTATTTCCATGCATTATGCATTCGTCCACGATTTATTGAAGCGCGATTTTTGAACCTGCGTGAGTAACTGCGATAGAAATTAAAGGCAAGAATGAAATTTCGACAGGGACGACCGACGCTGGTACGATCCGAACAATTCTGGTCGGACGCCTTTAATGTACTCTGCTGCACAGGCTATCTCGCTTTAGGCGCGTGTTTCGATAGCGATGGAATGATTGGTACACGTTCGAATAATTTGCCGACAGCAATAAGGGATATACACGCGAAGTGTAACGAACTGTTAATCTGTTTGTTGCTTAGAGGCACCCCTCTCAAAGAATTGTACCAGGTATTTCCGAGTGTCGGATACTTAGAACCGTTTCCTAACAAGCTAACACTGAAAGAAAATTCTGGTTAAAAACGTTCGAATCAGAAAATCTTGTAGGATTGATCAAATATTCTGGTTATTATAATAGAATTCAATACTTTATAACTTATAATAATATAACTTAGAATTTTTATTATAGTCCGTTTTTAACCAGAATTTTTTCCAGTGAAATAAAGAAAAACATGCATTTCTTATTAAATAAATATTATTAAAGTTAATAATTAAATAATTNTATAATTAAATTAATATGTATTGATTATATTAAGATTATATAAAATTGCACATGAAGAAATAAACACATATTTATTCATTGGAACTTATAATTAGGAAAATTTGACTTGTTTAATGCGATAAAGGAAGCATTTATGTGTTTTTAATAAGTAAGTGTCATTCAGATCTTTCGACACGGATTGGAAAATCTGTCAATATTGCGGCCGCGACGCGGACCTGCTCCCTGGCTGTTGATTTGCGCTCCAAATTTATTAGGATTAAGTGCAATTGATTCTCCAGCTGATATCGTAACACTATCTGAAGATAAAGTTGTCATTCTTGAATTGAATGTTTTGAGGCATCAGCCTCAACCTAACTGGCCTCAGTTGATGAAGGTGATTATTGGACACGATCTGCTAACGAAGCTATTCATTTCTAGAATTCTAGGAATTTCTCTCTGCTCGCAGGTGATATCGATGAGCAATTACGTTGTGGCAAGGATGTTGCTGAAGACTTTAATACGTCAAAATGTGGGCGTCACGTGCGTGGACGACAACGATGTAGCTGACAAGTCGAAGAAAGGTGAAAGAAGTTGCAGCGGTTTTCTATGCAGCGGATCTGCGTGCGACAAAACGCTAAAAATAACTTCGGCTCTGGCATTATACAGCTTATTCCACGTATTGGTGGTAACCGTTAACGAACCGGAACACGTAATTATACCAGCACTAAAGCAGGATCCGAGCTGGTCCAATTATTTGGACAGACAACAGGTCGTGTGCTTTTACGAAATATCATTTAAAGAGTTAATTGTGTAAATTTATATGAATTCTCATTAAAATATAGTTTGAATAATGGATGGATTTAATATGACGACAATTTAGATTTTTATTTTAATGAATAGAGAGAGAAATTGTTATATATGTAGAAGCTAATATAAGAACTGTAAATATTAAAATATTTTAAGGGTCAGCTACACTTCTAAAGACTTATTTATATGAAAAAAGGAAAAACTCATTTCTCGAGTGTCTTATGTATAACATAATTAATTTTGAAAAAGTAGCTACAATTTTTTTAATATTAATCTTTGCATAGAGATTTTCTCGACATGAAAATATTCATTTACGTACTATGTTTATCTACCCTTTATCAAGTTTTTAAATTTCATTTTATTTAAATTTCATTTTTCAAGTTTTTAAATTTCATTTTACTGTATGTAATTTGTAAAAATTTTATATATATTAATGAAAACGTAATATCTAATTATAATTTATTTATCATTTTAAAGGTCTGGAATCAATCCCGGCCGTCTTGGCTGAATGCACTGATAAAGCCACTGAAGACTATGATGCAGCCGGTGGCCGAGGTGCTTTTAGACGCCGCAAAAGTAATTATTACATAACAATACGCAATTATTACGAAATATAATAATAATAGAATAGTACTCCGACGTGTCCGTGGAATTTATATTTTTTTACAACGATGTTTCACTTTTATTCGTTCGCTAAAAGTCTAAATAATATAAAAATTGTACGTTACTACAGTGTATAGTTAGAGCCGCAAAATAAATTAAAATATGGAGTTCGATACAGCGCGCGAGTTACAGCGTTTGGATAAATTTTAGAAAATTATTTTCAGACAGGTGCCAGCATATATCAAGCCATGTCCCTTGCGATCGGCTGCTTCGCCGAGCTGTACGTGACCGCCTCGACTCCGGTTTTACGCGCCGCGTTCGCGTTAAACGACAACATTCCCGCGCACTGTCGGCCGATCGGTGGCAACGTGTTGCTCCAGGTATTGTGCGCCGCTCTATACTCCACCCTGCTGGAGATTTCCACAAAGGGCAGAAACGAGCCCCAGAGTTCACCGGGCTCCGAGGATACGTACTGCGAGCTGAGCCCTTTTAATCCGTACGACAGATCTACCGCCGCAACGGCGCTCGCTGAAGCTATTTGCAGCATCGACGAGGACAATAAACATACATCGCAGATAGATTCCTTCCTGCTTCTGGTAAAGGACAGGTGAGTTTCTTTTTTAACTAAAGGTAATTATACCCTTAATTGCAGGCTAATAATAAAGTGATGTTTTATAAACAATTAATTTTCTTCGGTGACGTTATAAACTGCTTTATTACCGGTTATAAAGATTTTGTAAGAGAAACATGGAATTTGTTACTTCTTGAAAAGAGTTGGAATTGTAATGTTAAGAATGTGTTGATTAGTTGCGGAAAGTCATAATTTTTTAACTTAAAAGATATAAAATGTTAAAAGACAGCTTTACGGAGATAAAATATATTGTTACTTCTCATGTTTTATATTCAGATATATATATATATATATATATATACACATAATAGTACGTATCTTATTTACACCTTGAATTTAAATTGTATTATAATGTTAAATGCGTTGGATTATCCCTTTATTTTTTANTTTTTTTATAAATAATTCACGCTCGCGGAATAAATGCAAGATAAAAATTATATCATGTCATATAAAATTTCATAACGTTATCTCTCGCGGTTTATGTCTGCAAGAGATATTTAAACGAGCTTTGCATCATATTATTTAAAGCTTCAGTTTCATCGAGCTTAACATTTAATAAACATTAATAAAATTTCTTTTTAAGAATTTTTACAAAATATAATTCAAATCAACTAACATAAGTAAAAAAAATTGCTCCAATAATTTGATTATTTTAATTTACTGTCAATTGTGAATCTTAAATATTATTTATTTTATTCGATCTAAAAGAAAAAGAAAATTTATTCCAGCCTCAGGAGAGAGAATCAGAATCTGAGAAACAGCGAATTACAAAATATGACTTGCGTTATCGAAACTTACACGGACGAATTGTTATTCACGAATATTGGGCGACGTTCCTTAAAAGTGAGTAAAGCGACGTTGGGAATGCTCGTATATTTGTCGCGCGGGAAATATAGGGTCGAACCGAACAATGCTTACGCAACGATCTTTGTGCATCGTAGATCGCATATGAGTATCTAGTTAAAGCGTCCGAGTGGATATTAAATAATTTACGTCGCGACGAGGAGAGCAGAGAGGTAGATTTGATTAATCTGCCGGCAGTCTCGCCCACCGTGAAACCTCTTACGCACATAATGTTTCACATCGAGGACACGTGCTTTGATCAAGTTAGTAATAAAAGTTACGCGCATGAGTGATAAATAAACAGATCGATATGAACTTGCGAGTGGTTGTAATCAGTATACGCGTTGCGAATAAATCATGGGTCTTTCAGTTTATGGCTAATTATGAGGCAACCAACTGGTCGAGGATATTAACGATGCCTCTATCAATTACTTTGGAGCGTGTGCGAAGTCAAGTTCTCCTAAGACCGGAATTCAAGAACATTGGGGATCTGAGCCACGAGGATAAAGAAGTGGCGCAATCAATCAAAAGAATTTGCTCGTTTGTCAGGACAGCGCGTTTCAAATAAGTTGCTTACACGTGTACTAAGGCTCCTGCCTACACGTGTACTAAGACTCCTACCCTACAAGTGTTTTCTTCTTATAAATATCTTTTTATTTGACAGTACGCTGCAAAGTATTTTCGTGTAATTTCTTCTGACGATTTCTAATATGGTCGGCGAAGGACCGGGAGCCTTAAGAAATATCTCTAATTTATTCTCGACACGCTGGAATTTTAATTCTGTAATTAAATATTTCACGTATGTTTGCTCAATAAAATGACGGGGCCTCGGAATATGGGTCGAAGAGAGACGTCTCTTCCGACATTTTTCTGGCGTTTATAGCTTTCGAAAATAAGATACCTCGCGGTAAAGTGCAGTCTGCGTTTTTTTTTCGCGTTTTACATAATGCATTTAGAAATAAACGGTCGCCAATTTCTTCTCGCGGAGAAGTTCGTGCGAACTACTTTCTCGGCACTAGAAAGTTTTCAATTCCGATTTTATTGAGGTATCCCCTTTTCGAAAGTTTTTACGGGCTTTTTAATCTATTTGGAAGATAAGGAAATCCTTTTAGCAACATGAATTAAGCGTTTCCCTCGTTTCTTTCCCCATTATTTAGATTATTATTACCACGCGCGTCGAAACTTTACACTGCATCGAAGTCTAACTACTATTTATACATTAATACAATTAAAGCAATTGCATTGTCGATAATTCCGCTCGTAGATGATGCATTCACGGAATATATCCACGGATATGTCCACGTGGAAAGTGTCCTATCGCGGGATTTACATGGGAGATGAAAAATCTTGTAGAACACATTTGCTGCAGAGGAATAAATGTGACACAGTGTTACATAATAATTTATTTTTAATTTTGCAAATTGACATATCGACATATTTGAGACGCGACCCTCTTTCAGTGGCGAATAATAATAATATTGATAAATAGTTCGCATTTTGCGCCAAAGTTTTGCGATCGATCCCCCATTACGCGTAAAATTTTTAAATCGTTATAGTTTCTGCTATGTATAGATAATGCAGATCTTTTTTTTCTTGTTATAATACAATGATCATATTATTTGGCACATTTATCGTAAGACTACGCCTATTAATCGATTGATGGACCAACAGGCCAGCTGTTGCAAATTATACAATCCCCCAGAATTACCAAATAAGCTTGCAGATCAAATTTACGACAATTTCTCCTTTTATCAAAGAAATTTTCTGCGAAAAATGTAACTATAAAATTGTTTATTATATATTAATAAAAAAAGAGATCCTTAAATTAAAATTTAAAAGTGTAAATGAATTATAAAATGCTGTACATTAATCAGTTTAAATACAGTTAATTTGACGGAAGTTGCTAGCTAAGATATTAAATGCTGACAATTAAAAAGTAACGTTTCAATTTTTTCCAAAGAAAATAAACAAATTTGTCACTTCTCGATCCGACGCTGATAAATTACACGGAAAGACATCCGATGTACATTAGGAGCGCGTAGGGTCCAAGGTACTTTCTATATCTCTGTGCCGATGCGTGTAATTAAAAGAAGGAACAGTTGCGTTCGTAGCGATCGAAGCGTTTAGAGTGTTATCCCACATTGAACGAAGGACTTAGGCCAAGTGTCCTTTCATAGCGCTGCCACTAATTAACGAAACCGACGTAGAATGGCGCAATTGTATGGAAAGGATATTATCATAGAACGTGTTCCTCTTAAGTTAAACTGTATCCCGTGAAATCACGTACAAAGCGATAGAGTCGATTGCCGTAACGAAAGTAAAACTGTCGTTCTAGGAACGCGCCACTCCGGATTAACGTGCGCGCGAATGAAGCGTGCGAGCAACGATGAACTCGGTTTCTCTTCACGTCGATCAGCCGACCGCTTGATTAAGACGCGACGCGTCTCTTCTCACTGCTTTGCTTTCTTAATTTTTTTTTTAAAGTAAGAGACGCGAGAATTTCGGGGATGCCTCCCCGCTGGCCTGCGAAGCGCGCGCACAACAGGACAAGATACGTGATGACGATGAATTATACATAATTTATATTGTACAAGAGAGGGTAGTCGCGCGTTTTCATCAAGAAATAAATCGGAAAAGTGTTCCGCCGGAATGGATCAGCTCCGCCGATTAATTGTTGTCGTCGTATCCCGCCGCTGCAGTCAAGGGTCTCGGCAGAGCTCCCGCCTGTAACACACCGCGAAAGGACGCTAATTACTTAATTGCTCGTAAAAGTCTAGTTAATTGCGCGTAGTACCGCGATCCGTCCGCCGTGTCCGGGTATGAGTAAATCGAAGCTGAAGGGAATGTTCGAAGTGTGTCTGCGCGACGATGCGTGGATGAAATATAAAAGCGAGACGTGAAAGTATAATGTGAGAAGAGTGAGATATTGAATTAAAAATGTAATAAATTGTCGATGCATATAAATGTAATGCGATCACAATACTGACTTACATCCATTTCTACTAATATAGATTAATGTTAATCTCTTGATTTAACTTACATTTTTCCCAGGAATTGGAAAAAGATGAAAGGTAAGTTAAATCGAAATTAAAGTTGATCTACATTTAGAAATGGACATTAATGATATGAAACAAAGATGACTGATAAACTATGTGGACAACTTTATATACGCGTGCTCATTAGGAATAAATCGAGAAAATCAAGTGCAATTTGGAGAAGCAGTTAAAGAAAAGAAGAGCTCCTTGATGATACTTAACGATCTTATCAAGAAAGAAAATACGCGACGTGATTGAATAGAAGAATGTAGTCCAATTATCGTTAATAAAAGTGTCTCTCCCATCATCATTATAATCTACGTTCTAGAGACTACGTTCTAACTTGCGCGAATTGTATTGTAATGTAAACACGCTATTCCCGACTGCAGCGTGTGCGACGCGTTATGAAACGTTGTCCTCACTAACCACGTCGTTTTGTATGTATCACCGATAGTGCGACCGATATAGAAAAAAGAAGTGGTCTCTCACAAATTACGTCCACGTGCCGTCCGACAGATCGATATCGCCGCCAGCGTGGTTTCGCTAACACAGATAAGAATTTCAGTAATGCGTCACGTCACTCTCGGGAATTTGTACTCGTCGCACATCCGCCGTCGTGATTGCGAAGGCACACATTACAAGTTTGCGGTACCACGCCCTCGTACCGCGGCGAGCAACTTTTTACAGAGGGGAGAGGCTGCGGGATAATTATCAAATGCGGTGGAAAGAGAAGTTTTCCCCTCGTGACAGCCAAATACGTGAACTCCGTCGGGAAACGAGTCTAGTCGCTCGTCTTCTCGCGTCTTTGGGGGATAACTTAGTTTTATTGAATTATTACGGTCATTTGTAATCTCCTACCGGGGTATCTATTTGCCCGCGATTCTCTTCGTCTCTGGCTATCACTTTTAGCCGCAAGTCGCGCGAGACGGAGACGAAATATTGCCCTATTAGTTATAGAGCGGATAACCGAGTGCCTTGTAAAAAAAAAAGAGATTTCGATCGGATGGGATTCATTTAAAATTAACTGTGAGTCGTAATCATCCCCTGTGTGACATAAATAAATATGCGTACGGGATAAATATTTACAGAGTATAAATTCGTTCCTCTATCACAACGTTATTAGATATAGATCGACACACTGAAAGAAAAATATAGTTACTTTTGGACCCAATCATAATATTTTTAACAATAAATATGATTAATTTAACTATATGCACCATTATGTTAACCATAATTATCATTAAAAATACTATAAAATTGTGATTAGGTCCAAAAGTAACTATCTTTTTCTTTCAGTGCATTAATTTTTCAATTCGAGAGAAGATAAATATTAACTAGCCTCCACTTTCCCGTAATTGAACACGACGCTCCTCTTTTACATATCGGTCACTCGAGGAAAAAACTTTTTTTGACGTACAGACGTGACAATATATTGCTGTTAAAAAGATCGTACGCTTCGTCGAGCATGAAGTGTCATAATGTTGTTCCGCCGGGCTTTTGAAGATGAAAATTCCGTATCTGCTCTCTCCCCGATATATCACAGGGCGAGCGTGCTGCAAGTTACGAACGGGGGCACATACCTTCGTAATGTCTCACATAATTTCGTGTCGTACATGTCTTCACATATTTTCTGAGTGTAATATAGTAAAAATTGAAATCGAAATAAAAGAAGTGTAAAATTGATTTATTAAAATCCGCATTCTCGCGTGGATCTTTACGAGATAAAATTGCATTCCTCTATTCGAATACTTATATGTGATAAAAGCAAGCAAAGCACACCTATTTTCAGTATACGTATATGCCTGTACGTCGTACTACAGAATGTTTGCTCATTTCCTGCATTAAAGTGCATGCTCTATGACGAAATAAATTTGTGTCGTTGAATATTTGCCTTGGCATCTTATTAAAAAAGAGATGATAGATATATGAATTAATTTACATGGTAAGGGCGCAGAACGCGCTTCTCGTAATTTCTTTCATATTGCTTTCTTTGAAAAAGTTTGATGAATCTAGGATGTCCAAGCACGCAGGCGTTAATATCTGGACAATTATTATTAAACGCTATAAAACATGTATACATAAGTAGAATTTTAGAAATTAAAAGAATTTTTTAATGATATCTAGACATTTCAATTATTGAGAGAGAATTGAAACGTTTTTATGTAGAAATCTTGCAAAATTCATCATAAAGAAACATACAGTACAAATGATTTCTTAAAATACGATAAAATAATAAATAAAATGAAGGAGTGTGTTTTATATATAGAAATAAAATTATTAAAAATGTATATTCAATTAAATTTTTTTTATAAAACTCTAAATTTGTCTTTAGAAGAAAAGTAATAGAAGAGCGGCAAATCTGCACAATATTTTGCATATATTTTTAGGCTTCGTAACTTCCACATGATGTATGCAAAGTCAATTTCATTTACGGAATAATATTTCTATATATCAAATTCTATGATTCAAGTTTTTTCATTAATGTTTTAATACGCCAAATACTTACTAGATGGACATTTTTCTAATTTTTTTCTAATTACCATGTATAATCCCCATTGTCCTGCGAGACAACCAGCATGCACGTCGCCACACTTTAGTTCACAAGAGCTGTGTCACTCTCACTAATTACGAGAAAATTAATCTCCCAGGGAATACTTGCCATTAAGAATAGAATGCAAAAGGGACTCGAAAAGCATTATGAATTAAACAATGCGCATTCCTGAAACAGAAGAATTCATGCAAAACAAGCAGATCCATTTCGAAGAGAATTCCGATGACACGAAAATGTACTAATTGAAAGCATATATTACAAGAAATTATAAAAAAATTTCTTCAATTCTGTAACTTAGCACGTCTCTTTTTGTAATCGATCGTATCGCGATTTATATAAAAATTGCCATTATTTAAGTGCCTGTGAGTTATATTTCAAGCGCAGGTGAAATAAGAAATAATGTTAAAAATAATAAATCCGTAGGACGAGAGTTTAATATAATTTATTTATTTTAATGTTTATTTATTTTAATGTATTCAGTTTAATGTTAGAAATGATTCGAATGGCACAATAAATTGCGCGAATCAGTTCATTAATTAATCAGCTCAAATAAACCGCTAAACTAACAATACAAATGACTCGCAAATTAATATGGCCATTATATTGGACATTTAGTTACATAAAACTTGTGCAAATAGTTTAACAGTAAATTAGGATAGAGGCAAAAAGAGAAGCGCTTTATAAGATATATTATCAGAGTTACTAAGCTACTTTAGAATTAAGACCTAAATGTGGCCTAGCCTTTCTTATGTTTTGCATAATACAAAATATATTACATACAACATTTGAGCTTTCACTATAAAATATATTAGAGATAAAAAAATAAACTACAATGTATGGCAAGTGACATTTTGACTTTGTCATGTAAATCATTTATCTCTATCGCGTAGGATAAATTTCAAAACTTAGACTTGCATCACGTTTAAAAATAATCAAAATTACTTTTCTGTAGATAAAAACATGCTCTTTTAATAAAGTCAAAAGTTCACTTTAGACAATTATCCATAAATTAGCATCAGATTACAAGGATTGAATTCCATTTATATCAAAATTATTAAATTTATGTTATAATATTATTAAATGTTATAATATTACATACCATTTTGATACGTTGTGTAATTTAATATATATTTTAACGTATGCGTATTTATGAACCTTTAAATCTTTTGTATTACACGAGACACATGAAATTATAAATATAATTATATTCTGACAGTTATTATTTAAAATGAGCTCTTCTGCTTTTTGTACTTTCAAAAATACGATCTCCAAATATACAAGTTTTAAAATTAAATCAATCATAATTAATTAATGCAAAAATAATATATCTATTTACAATCTATTTATATCTTGCATTATACATGATATCTAGCCTACATTTCTGGCAATATCACTTACATATTCATAATGTACACTTACATACACATAATGTTTTGCTAACAAAACATACATATTCAATATAGTAAAACAAATTTAATATTTTATGATGTTTTGTGCGTCCCGTAAGGGTTAACATCTCAAAGACATTAAGAAATTACGTTTGCATGCTGTCAATGCAAAAATCAAGCACTGCAAAAATATAGAGAGAACTTACGGAGATGTGTGGTCCAGAACGACCGAATCGAAGACGTAGCGACGGTGATCGCTGCGACTTCCGGATCATCAGATGCTCCAACGGGATGCTGCCGAAGCCATTGTCCAGCGCATTGCGTTGCAACAGGAGCCTGTACAACTCGTGGATGTTCTCCGCGGGCACTTTCTCTGCCATTTCTTCTATAAATTTAAACATATATAGATTCGTACATGCGAGAGATTAATGCGAAATGTGTGCGTGAGACTAATAATCGATATTCCGTGACGGGAAATAGGGTTTAACGGATTACAACAAGGACTTTTAAAATATTAGTTTTGTTTCATGCATATTGATCGGACTCAACGCAATGCAACGGGCAAATCCTTTCATAAAACTTTGACGGAACACAGTTGCCGTCGATATTAACAAAATGCGAGCGAATCTTCGAGTAATCATCGAGTTTTTGCTCCTGCTAAAGCTACAAACGAGCCATCGTCAGAAGCTTATATCTTGGGAATTAATGGCACACATTTATACAAAGAGCCAACGGAATCTTCTGTTGAGATATCGACGAGTTTTTCGACCGGTATCTGTCATCGCGTTATCGTGCGACGCGGACGAGAAGCAGTATCGTTCATCATCGACGAAAAAAACATCTGATCTTTGGGTTGTGTGTCAAACGTGACTCTTCCGCGGATGGTGTGTCGCATCTGCCTTTCGAAAGAATGTAAATCAGACGTGTGTGATGCGCCCGTCTAGTTTTACGAGAAAATAGAAAAAGAGAGAGAGAGATAGTATGACGCTTTACAAGTACGTCCGTTTTATGCGGCATTAAACCGCTTTACGATAAGTAGCGTTCTTCGTATGGGCGCATAGAGTCATACGAATTGGTGGGCGTTTATACGGTTACTATCGTACGTAACGCCCGTTATAACGATTATTCACTTTTATTCATCCGCATAGGTCGTCCTATGAAAAAAAGGAAAAAAAAACAGAAAAAAATACATATATTCCATCGACGATGGCGACGTTATCTGACGTGTCGTTTATCATATACGTATATACATTTATACTCTGACGTGCACGTATTCAGAATTATTAACGCTTTCGGTATCGGTATTATTTTTTTTTTAAACACAGGTATATTGTATTTCTACAAGATTTATAGATAGCAGATGTTCCTCGAATGGTATTGGAAACTGTGAAAGTTCAACTGTTGTGAGCCGTGAAGCGTTTGGCAGGACTATATTTATTTTACACCTATTTTTTGATTCACACAAAATATCTCGAAAATTAATTGAAAAGAATTACACTTTTATTTGTTGTGACATTTTAGTAAAATATTTGAATATGTTAAGGACGCTCGTTTTCAAAATCGCAAGAGAAAAATGTACGCGGCGTGATGCTGAATGAGAAAGGAAGATTCGAAGCGAATGTTGGACGTCTCTTTGTTTACCTTCAAAAAACGGTTCGATAAACCTGGCTAGTTTACCAATAAAAAAGCGATCTTTTTTATTGTAACAGTAGATACTACATGCCGACCTTGCAAGAACACAGACGATGGAATTTTCCCGCGTGTTTCAATATCCCACAAAGGCAAACAGGGAACCATTTTCCGATTGAATAGGCACCTTTCAACTCTATGAAAAAACTTGCGTGGTAAAATTCGAGGACGTGCGATGATGTGAAACATGTTGGTGCGGTTTTTTTTATTCAAAACCGCAACTCGTGCACAATCGATCGGATAAACCTAGTTTCTTGCAGGGAAAAAAAAATGTGGCAAAATACGAGAAATATTGCAGTTGCGGTGTTTTGACCTTTACGCCCGAACCCGAATTACTTGTTCGGTAAGAAAAACGGGATTAAGGGAGCGCGGGGCTCGAACATAGACGGGGCTGTCCGATGCACCTGTTGACTATCATAACGCTCCGTGTCGCTTTTTACGTTATAATGCGGATTATATTATATTAAATTTTACAATCTCCATGAAGTTAAATTGCTTGCCTCGCTAATAGCTTCCCTAACGCTCCTGTGCAGTTTCCGACAATTTGATAAATAATACATCGAAATTACGAGGACATTACGTCGCGAGACGGAAGATTGATACTTCCACTAAGAGAAGAAAAAAAAAAGACTGAAATGTATACGAACTACAGCAAGTGGAGCTGACATCGATGTTTGTGACGCTCGACTGAACGCTTTTGCGGTCTGCGGGAAGACCACGTACTGGAATTCGTTCGTGCGCGCGAGTGGAACGTATTGATGAAACGCTTATGGCGAAAGGACCCTAACGGATAACTCGCCCGAAACAACGATGTTCTGACGAGGTCATTTTGGCACTACCCAGAAAGAGAGAGAAAGAGAGAGCGTGCGACAGAATGCGACCCTTTTACGAGCTTAGATTATTGAATGGAGAGAGATTTGACTGATCGCACGCGCGATTAGGGGCAACGATAAAAGTAATACGTAGGACGATCAATATAGTAATCGGATCTACGGTGGCTGTACCTTGCGGTGAAAATATTACATAATCCCTAATCATCCTGGCTTAGCCTGCGTTTCGCATCAAGTACCGTAATTATTCATTCATCGCAATGCAAATTATCTTCATTAGCTGATGAAAGAATATTCGCGTCAATATTGACTGTGTATATTTCAAAATGTTTTAATTTTTCTGGACAATAACGGTGTTTCCCCTAGTCAGAATTATTTAGACTTTGTTTCTTTTACTGGAATTCGTTTATTTCCTGAGTTTTTTCATTTAAATTTTCTCCGATTAAACCGCTGAGTTCAATTATTGATAGTGAAAATATTTGTCAATAACGTTTCATATTAATTTTTATTAATTTGTGATAAAAGTGATAAGCTAAAATTTCCTGTAATGAATTTGAAACAAAAGTCACGGAATAATTCTTTTTTATTTTACATTTGATTATTTGTTTTATTAAGAAAAAAATGGACATCCGTCTAAAATTTATTTAAAGTTTCACAGCTTTTTAATCCAATCGCTTATAACTTTGAACCTATTGATATCCGTATTATGTATAATAAATTTTGCTGTTAAGTAAAATATTAAAATAATATTTAATATTTTACGTGAAAGCAATTTTATCATACGTATATATAGAGGTCAAATAATTTGTTATTAAAAGTATATACGAGTGTAGGATATCCCGTGTATATCTTAATATAAAAATTACATTTGAATTATGCTAAATAAATTATTCTATAGATACGCGTGGTAATAATGATAATAACAAAGAAATACAACATAACAAGGCGAAACCGTCATATTAACGAGTGCAACGCGATGGAAGGTTTAATTAGATTTACATTTTTCGCTATGGTCTAGAAGCTGACGGCTTAATAAGCCATTCTTCGCGATCATTAATTATTGTGGTAGGAGACACGACGGTCTCGCGTTGATATGCGGCATTACCCGTAATGGAATACAAAACGTGTTATCATGCCAAGTAAGAATGAAACTTTAATGAGACTTATAGCGCGAGGGGATAGCTCGGAAAAAAAGGGAACTTTACAAAAGAACGAGAGGTATTCATTATAAGAATTTGTCAGAATGATGAGCTTTGAACAAGTATTAAAGTTTATTGTTATTATTGTTGTGTCTTAAAGAAAGTATAAGAGTATAGAAAGTATAAAGAGCTTATTCAAGCTTATCAAGAATAGTACAAGTCTAAGAGTATATTTAATGCAATAATAAGTATAATATACTGTGTCAATTCCAGCAACAAAATTGGATTTATTCCATCAAAAAAAATAAATGTTTTAACGAAACCGAGAAATAATTATTACACACGACTATCTTATGTATAAGTATTCCATGTATTCCATGCCTGTATCCTTGCAATAAATAATTTATGGAACACGAGTAAGATAACTTACCTCCGTAATCCATGTAATTTTCAGTGGCGTTCACGAGGCCGACTATCACGACGAGAAGAATGAAAGCTGCGCAACGTTTAGCGTACATAGTGCTCTCCTCCGTCTTCTGCAATCAAACGAACGATTCTACATGTGATTTAATTCCTCTGGTCGATCTTGCAGACCTAAACGTATTTTGCTCCGAGCATGTGCGGTCGAGATCGCGCGCATATGTGCCAAGCGTGTTATCTAATCGGCTTGGCAAAGACCAGTTTTCCTTCCTCCTTTTTTTTGACATTATTACGAGAATGAAAGATCGTCATCCCTGGTACTTCATCATTCGAACAATGAACAGTGCAGCACGACACAACATAGCGCGATGTTTCGCTTCACTAGAACTCGCGCTTTGTAGAAGCTTCGGCCCCGCTGAAATATATACGACGCCTGTAGCGCTGATATAATTCCCCCATGTGACGTTTCGCCACCGCGAACGCTTGACGAAAATGAGGGAAGATAAATTCAAGACTAGTGTGATAACAATCGAGCCAAGTATGAGCTTTGCTGTTAAATAACATCGCTGGCTCAGGAGACATTACTTGGAGGCAACGCAGCTTTCCGAGGATTATTAAGATAATTTTAACATGCGAGATATTTCGCTAAATCATTTTCACGTGTCCATTGTAAAAGGTTATATGAACGTAACGTATTCCGAATATTTAATTCATTTAATGAATTTATGTTCTTTATTATGCTAAGGTTTGCGGGTCAATGCTGTTAACGCTTCTACAAACCTAAAAGTTATTTTATCGTATTTATTTTAGCGTGGTCACTTTATACAATTAATTTACTATAGAAAAATATATGGTTCGCGTAATTGTTATTAACTTTTTAAAACTTCTGTCGTTTTGGTCATTACATTTTTTTAATCTCATATTTTCGTTTCTTTTATGTATTAAATTGACAATAAAGTAATAGAAGTTAACAAAGAACACAAAAGTATCGTCATCCATTAATCGAACTCCATTTTTAAAAAGTTAAATATTCTACAACAAAGCAGTTTATACACATATGTATGATTTTTTTATTTTTTAATAAGAAGAATATATTGAACCTCGTTTGAATAAATCATTTAATACTCACGGAAGTGGAAAATTACTTTAAAGTAGAAAAGTAGAAGATTACTTCATTTATCGAAAAATTTGTCGAGTTTCATAACTGACATTACATCATTTTACAATTTCCTGATGAAAAGTTTCGCAAAATTTTTCATCATCAGCTTAATGTCATTTTATCGACAAAATCTTTCAGCTCATTCGGGAGTCAAAGCGCACCCCTCTCGATTCTCAAAGGGTCACGTTATCGATATTGTCGAGGTCACAATATTAACGAGCTATATATATATATATCTGAATATAAAACATGAGAAGTAACAATATATTTTATCTCCGTAAAGCTGTCTTTTAACATTTTATATCTTTTAAGTTA
>JAJVSH010000108.1:223221-361021 GCA_021460005.1 Tetramorium alpestre
CAGAAAGAAAAAAAGGAAACTATCAACATGGACACCGCGCTTCCCTGAATAATTCATTGAATTATAATTAATTTCTACTTACAAAAAGGCGAAGTGGATCGAATTCGCGTCGTGAAGCGACGCGTATCGCGTGATGCGCGCGCGTGGGTCAGGTGTTTGTAGAATTAAGTACGTTTGTATACGTCAATTTTTTGGCAAACATTAAATTGGATGACACGCTTCGCAAGTGTCGCGTGAATGTGACATCTCCATATCAAATTATCATTTCCACGCAACTCGTGTACCACCACAATCTATCACGATGAGGGTATTCGTGCTAGCATTACGATCTCTGTTCCGAACGATGTATTAATTTAGAGGCAACCCCTATTAATGCGGGAACAACTACAGGGCAAGAAGGCTCTGTCCATGTATATACAACACCTGTGCCGGTATAATCTGCGTCTTCGGCCGTGAAATTCAGATATAGATTTCCATTATACGTATCCGTATTTGCATAAATGACGCCTATTCCAAAACCGAGCGATTCCCTTCGACACTTTATTTTCTTTTACCATAGAAAGATACCTTTCATGCTTTCTCCCATTTTCATTTCTTTAGCAATAATCGCGTGGCAGAAAATGCATATAAACATATTATGCTTTATTTATCAAGGTTAAAAATTCCATTAACGCTACTATAACTTCCATTCCCTTGTCGCTGGAAGTTCGTTAAAAATTTTTAGAATATCAACGTACGAACAATATTATGGGTTATCTAAAGAAAAAACTGCGCATGAATTTTTCTGAACAGAAATACAGATTATATTGTAAATAAATCACGCAGCTCGAAACAATATTATTCTTTTCTTTCTATGAGCCAGAGAATTGCAGAAAAATAACGAAAACATCATAATATACGTTTTATAATTCAGTGTATTATTCATACATCTATTCATATATGTATATCTTATATAATTTTCCTTTTCTCTTTAAACAAATAAAATATTAATTGTTATTTTATCTAATTATAGTTTGAAGTATCTATTAAATAATAAAAAATATTTAGAAATATAACTTTGAAAAATGCAATTAGAATTCTATTTTAAATAAGAAAGACAAATATTTAAAATATAAACAAAAATATATGACAAATATGACCTAATAATGCTTCGTTAAAATTTAGTTCATTGCCTAAAATATAGTTTCACATCAAGAATCTCTATTAAATAGATAAATTTGAAATTATGTTCCAATCTGATATAATGGATCTAGGGGGATCTAGTCTTTATTTATGTCGTGACAGTTCCTGATTGTTGCCGCGTACCTAAGTTACTGATAGAACCCAAGTTGTCGAATCCAATTTCATTCTACAAGGGCGAATTATAGCGTATGATCCGTTGATTACTCACACCGCACTGACCGAAGTAAATTCGTTTAATCNTTTTCGCGTGCTCGATGTACACGAGCGTAACACATGTCGATGCNTAATTGCTTTACCTCACATTAGACGACGTATAACTCTCAGAATTTAGGATAAATTTATATCTTCTTGTTGCATAACATGAAAAAACATGAAAAATCAGAACACAAATATATAAAAATATCATATAGCAAAATATACAACATATAAAATTATAAATTAAATTTTCCTAAAATCTAACGCAAACTGGCTTGAATAGATAATGTTAAATTTAATATAAGCATGCGAGTATTCCTATCATCGGTTTTTCAGATAGTATAAAACAAAAATTTTGCATGGTTGTTTTTCGGAAGACTCCTAAACCATCTCCATGCAAACTTCTTGCACGTAAACTGTGATTCGAAAATTCGAAGACAATTTCTTCATTATCTCTAATAGCAGACTATTTTCTTCGAAGTTTCCGAGTTATCGTTGAATCGCTTAATAATTGAGACTCCAATCAAGATTTCGCTAAGATATAATTTTCAAAAGAACAAGTTTATAGAGAGAGCAAACAGTTCGAATAATAATTTCAAATCTTTGCAATATGTTTATTATTAAAAAGTTTAATAATGTATGTAGCAAGTATATATATGTCAAGTATTTTCAACAAATGTTCGGTGATACATATTATTGTCTGAATGCTAGAAACTTCTATTATTAGCTGTTAATTATATGGAATGTGCATTCCAGTTTCTCTGAAAAAAGATTAAATTATAATTTGAGAATTCCAAAACTTCGTGACGCGGGCAGATAATAATAATGTGGAGGAATATTCCAGAAATGTCTCGCATTTCTCAAGCTTGATTAACGGCAATTTGTCGAGCTTCTCCCGAGTAATAATTGCCCATCCTTTTATTCGGTACGTGCTGCACGAGCTTTTAAAGAATATAAATAATTTACGTGTTGCGAAGATGGTAAAATCGTATTTTTTGCTCACTGACTATTTTTGCCTGTGAAAACCCCCGCGTTACTTATATCGACTTTTAACGTATTTACCTGCCAGCGCTCAAGAAAAATAACTGAATTTGTTGTGTAATCAGCGAGTATCAATAATTAAGCAAGAGAGGCACTACGGCGGAAAGAAAATCGATTATCATTGCTCCGTCGACATTCAGTCTTCACGTGACGATATCCGTAATTATCTTTTGCGCTAATTAGTTATTAGTGAAAGTCTTAATAAACGAGCACTGGCGAAAAGCACAGTTTGTTGCGCAATGATGGGACATTGTAACGGAATATCGATTTTGAATACCGCTCCTATCGTGGAATTACGTTTTAAAAGCAGCTTTTCAGATATCTCGAGAAATTTCCATTTGCGCAAATTACCTCGTGCGAATCTCGATTTTGTTTCCCTACAATTACTTATTGTCCCGTGAAACTTTCAAGCTGCTCAGTTATCAGTCCCAGATGACTTTGATTATATCGCGTATACGTGTTTGCGTATAACAAACATAATGGGCTAACGGGAGTTACGTTAAATGAATTTTGGTCACACAATGGCATCGGTATTTAACGCAGTGGATGCATTACGCCCACGTATTTCCAGTCGACAAGTTTGACAAAATGTGCACGAGCACTGCGGAAGGCTCCTGAGAAAAGCGGATTTAAAAATATGCAACTTGTTATTTAGGAATTGTATATGTCCAAGTTCACGTGCGAGTACACGCCGCACCCTTAAATCTCCTACAGTAAAAATTTATAATCTACATAATCACATGCGTCGAAAACTAATAAGGCGTGGAAATTAATATTTCGAGAAATTATGTAAAAACAATATTTGTTTTAATATACAAAACATAAAAAATGTATGCAGGAAAGCATCATCATAATTTGTTAAAATGGTAAGTGTTATAAAAATGGTAACGCAGACAAAATTAAAATTTGATACTTCGCGTGCAAAAATATTTAAGATTTTTAAGGTTTTATAATTTTACAAGATTTATTACGAGTTTTAGTGATTTTAATAGATACAGAAAAAGCCTGTTTGATTTAATTAAACTTCGTATAATTAATGCTTTTATTCAAATTTATTTCTGTATTACAATGTCCGGAGGACATGCGGCTAAGTCTTTCTATTTAAAGTGCAAACAAATCACCGTTGAATAAACAATTACCGTTATTGTTGTGATACACAGGGGCGTGCACATAACGTGAAACTTTAAGCGCAAATTAGCAATAACAATTGATGTCATGTTAAATATGTAACAGGTATAATGTACACTATAAACGGCAAGTAATTACAGATTTTTTATCAAACTGTTCTAGAATTCGCGAAATACACCAGTTATGTAAGCCCATATAATACATTATAAAAAAAAAATATCAATCTTTCTTTGTCCTCTATTTTATACCTTTGACCTACGTTAGTAATTTATCACCCATTACATCGCGATAAAAAAATAGTAATGACCGCGCCGCCGGATATTTTCAATGGATTACGTACATCATAATCATAAAGACAGCATACTCAATTTTTATGAGAAATACAAAAAACGTTTTTTGTTTAAATCTCCATTGACTGGATGTATACGCAGTATAGTTACGTATCTAAATTTTTTCAGTTGTATTTTTGTAAAACTGACAAGTTTTGCAAAAAATATGAAAAGTCACGAGACCTAAATAAAGATCTAATTTTTATTGTTTTTTATTAATATCTTTTTATTAATGCTCTTTAACCATACTCATAGATTTTTAAATTTTTTATCTTTTCGGGATACCATTTATTATTAACCATAAAATTATTCACGTGTTTTAAAAGTAAATTAAATGTCTGTATTGTATTATAAATAAGTAATAATTTTTATAATTATAAAGTAAACTTTTTCAAACTAATTTATATCTTTCAATAAATATTTATATATTGTATATGTATAATAAATTGAAAATATGCAAAATTAAATTATAATTGAAAATTAAAATTTAAAATTGCTCGTCGATTTTAAAATAATTATACATAATATAGAAAAACGATACGAGTCGATATACAATATGAGATGTATGGTTTCTTCCAAAAAATTATTGTTGCAATACACACGTCGTGATTCTTCAACTTGATCAATGAGATTAAAACATAAAGTAAAACGCACGTACACTAATTAATAAATATGAAAGATCGTGTTTTTTTAGACTGACATATTTTTTAAATATAAATGAAAAAAATATAAATGAAAAATAAAGATTAATTAAGCTGCGGAAAACTAGCAATTTATTTAACTAATTCGTAACTAATTTGATTGTTTTATCGTTATTTTAATTAATACAAAAATCTGATTTTAATATTAAATTAAATGTAATAATTATTACTATTTTTTATATAGTCAAATAATGTATAAATATCGTTAAAACAAAGACAAATAAAAACAAAATATATTTTTTTAAATGTGCTACAAATCAATCTATTATATTAGATATTTTATGGCTGAATCTGGTTTATCAGATATTCTTACGTGATTTATAGAATTTAAGTTATTCATGGTTAAAATAAAAAAAGCAGAAAGAAGTTTTAAGCCTAAAATCTATAATTCGTGATTATATGAAGAATATTATTAACAAATGTCTGTAATAATACTATTATAATAATTACATTTATAACAAAATTTTACATTGAAAAATCTTAATGAAAAATTCATAATTTTCTTTACAAAGTCAGAAAATATTAAAATATAACACTTTAATTTTTTTCTATAATTAAAATACAAAATGTATTAATTTAATTCTGAATCAGCAATAAATCAGAAACTGGATATTCAGTTACTTGTAACAAGATTTTATACTAATTTTAAAACAAAATTTCAGTAAAACATATCTTTCACGTAGGAATTTGGAAATTGTCGAGTGCGCAGATATCAAAAAAGAGAAGAAAACAAAAGGGAGAATAAGGGGCGACATAAAAGAACGTGCAGAGTGCACAAGAAATAAATCGTTGAACTCACCGCGTTCGAATTCTTGAGCGTTATCAGAGTCTCAGATGACGAGAGAGAGAGAGAGAGACAAGCGGGGATTGAGTGGCTTGCACGTTACGGCGGTAATGATGCGAAGTGTGGCGATACCGAGGGACCCTTTATATATATGGGAAGCCGCCGTGCTTTCGACGGGGGGATGAAAGAGAGACGGGACGAGAAAGGGAGAAAGAGAAAGAGCCAGGGTGGGCGCACAGGTGGCCGCTCGAAAGCGGCCACGCGGTCACGGGGCGCAAGCGTCCTCTTCTTGCCCTGCCTCTCGTTCATCCCTCCAACTTCGCCACCCCCTCGCGATGAGGTGACAAGGTGGTGGTAGGACTCTTACTCTCTTTCTCGCGGTCTCTCACGCACGAATTCTCTTTTCCGGAAATGTTTTCATTAAGAAATTGTTTCCTGACGCGAATCGCGAACGAGTTGATATAACTTCATCTCTTATGACGCTCGGTAGGATTGCTTTATGATCGGTCTATCGATTTTTAAGATGTCTGGGGAGATATGTACGTGAAAAGGTTGAAGAACAAGGTAGAGAAAGTTCAGAAATTTGTGATCACAGAGAGAATATATTGATTTTTTAAAGCTCATGTTTCGTTTACTCGATCGTGAAATCTGATGGAGCAATGTATTTTTAAAATGTGAGATGTCATTCTTTAAAAAAAAAAAACATATTTTTATGCAAATAATTTTTTGTGCCTTGCGTAATTAAGATATATAAAATATTCTATTGTTGGTTCTCGCTGATTTCCGAGAGAAAATATTCTGTATAATTCATATTCTTTTTTTGTACAACGCTCATAAAGAGCGCAATTATATTTAACAAGTCAGGTTTGCTTTTTCTATTTAATTTCATCTAGAAATAATTGTTTCCAGAAGCAATAAAAAGTTAGAAGAGTCTCTTACTTAAAAAGTTTCTCTGATTTGGGTTTCAATCATACTATTGGCGAGTTACAGTTATCTCTTTTCGCAGATATATCCTTATTGCTCTAAGTCTAATTGTATTTTGCGTTTAGACTGTTCACGAATCACATGAGAAAACGGACCTGGGACTAGACTTTTAAAATTGAAATAACAAGAGACAATGTTTTCATAAATCTCCATTAAATCGTGTCGCCGCGTCGCAGTTTTTCACGTTCGCGCGCGACATCGCAGTATTATTGTAAGATATATACATTTGAAGACGTTTCAAAAAAATTTTACCACATCAGAAAACGGGACAAGAAACTCTTAGTCGCTTGTTCTATTACGCGTGTGATCCCTACAAGAGAGGGCCATCTTCATTAAGGACTGTACGAATCACGGTTGCCACTGTAACGAAAGGGTGGTTTTATCTTAACGAGATCGTCCGCGATGTAAGATATGTCTTCTCTCTCCTTTTCTCCTTTTTTGATTTTGCGCAGTACGAATTTTACTTGGCGGTGTGAAGTGCATCAATGTCTAACTAAGGAATGAAATGAGTTCTTGTGTCTTTGAGGCGCCAGACTTGCGTCAAAGCAAACATCTCTGCGGAAAATTTCAAGTACGCGAGCATTAAAATTTTTGGATACTAAATTAATCTATTTACTTCTCTCATTCATAAATCAAGCAATATAGATTGTGTAGGTGGTTTTGAAATTTTATCATAAAAATTGTGAATTTGTCAATGTATAAAATGTTTTTAAATTTCCAAATAATATTTTAAGAACTATGCTTTCTAATATATTTTGGAAGCCTTGTTTCTTAGAGAAAATTTCGAGAAAAAATTATTTTTTCTCACAATTCTTGTTATCATTGAGTCACATGTTATTAAATTATCTTAAATATATTAAATGTTAAATTAAAATAGCATAAAAGTAAAGTCAAATTTGAGTGAATTTGAATTAATAAAATAATCACATTTTGATACATTTTTTGTATCCTCTAAGAAATTTAATTCCCGAAAGCTCCCAAATTTTCAAAAATGTATTTCTGTCAAAACCATTTCTATATATACATAAAAGGAAAAAATTGGTCCAACATCCACCTAATTTTCCTCAAAATTGATCAAAATATTTGTTATTTTAACGTATATTTATGTACATATATAGAGGGTGAATTTCTTTCCTTTTCCTTTTGCTCTTATTTTTTATAGTTTGACATTTAGTTACTTGCCAATCGCACGTGAGATCAAACAACACAGAACTAGGCCAAAAATTGTTATTCATTTCGGCGCAATTCACAATTAGTCTTTTGTTCTTCCTTCCGTGTGTATTTTACTTGCTCTCACGGTTCGAACATCTAAATTAAAAATCTACATTCAAAAATTTCACTGTGTTTTCTGGTATTCTTTCACGCGGAAAATTCGCTTGTCAAATCACTGAAAGATGAAAATCTCTAACCGTTCCATTTTAACAATAAAAAAAAATCTATTTCGTGAATCTCACGTTTCCCATCGTTTTAATTATCGATTCGCCCGCATTTATACGCTCTTTCACATTTTATTTGAAATAGGATACTATATGTTATCCATTTGAGGAATATAATATCATAATAAAAATGTTCAAATCACTTTTTCACTCATTGACTATATTCTCAACCTATGATTATAAAAGGATTTCAATGATAAAAAATGGATTTCATCGAACTTGCAACCGATTAATCTTTATCAAAACTTTGCTTGCAATCCATTTATTCCATTTTTGTAATTATAAAAATGTATCATAGACGATTTTTGTCTAATTTTTTTGTTAAGATTAAGATCTTGAAATTATTCGATTCAATCTACATTTATGTGTTTCAATATTGCATACAGATTAAATTTTATGAAACTATTTAGTTACTTCTATTAAATAGTTTTATAATTGTAAGCTCCATGGTTGAGACTTTCTGTGAAAGAAAGAGATCAATTTAAGATTCATTGAGAAACTTCCTATTAATGACTTGCAGAGCTACTCTAGCATAACAATGAGAAAATGCACGTGAATTTGACAGTCATTATCCGGTTATCAAATTACTTGAGCAACCGAGTATTTCTCATTTTATCTTTGAAGATCTACCATTTTAATTATTCCTTTGTCTTTGAAGACTTTGTTCGGAATTTGCAGAAAGCAAGTAACCAACGGTGTAATCTTGAAATCTTGCAATTAATAAATCTCGAGGCATATTACTAACGATGAATCCCACTAATTGTAAGTATAAATGACCTTTCTCGAGCAAGACAAAATTAAAAATTGATATTGTGTTTTTATGCATGCAGGAAACGTAATTAAATTCATGAAAGCGGTCTCCCATCAATCTTTTAATTAACATCGATGCTCATAGATAGATATCTATAAAGTATCTTTAAAAGAAATGCTTTAATATAAATTTAATTACAAGACAAATAAATAAAAATTTATTTAATAAATCTTTATATAATTTCCATTTTGAAATTTAATTACAAAACTAATTTAAATCAAGAATTATAATGAAACAGTGTCATTTAATGTTTTTTTCCTCTTATAATGCAAATCTTTTGAAACATTCTATTGATCCCTGAAAATTGGTGGGCTTACATAGCCTTGAAAGCATTCCCGGATTATTGACGTGAAAAGTTCAAACATCTATAATCATATTATACATAATAATTTAGTAAAGGAATTGTGTGTGCAGCGGTGATAATAAAAATAATAATTGCAATTGACTGTATAGTGTGGGCGTTATATAAATACATTCTTCAATCTCTAGATAAAAGAAGCAAATTCTAAAAATGAAAATGCATCGCGTAATTGAGTAATTATAGAACTGTGCCAATATATATGCAGGTATATAAAAATATTTTTAAACACAAATTGTGAATCTTTCATACTTGTTTTATTTTTTTTAATTCCCCAGCAATTAACAGCTTTGATCTCAGCAAATGTTCCTCTGTAATTTTTGCTTACATTTAGAAATTGTACAGATTTTCATTGAAATTCACGTTATTAAATATTAAATTTAATATCATTTCTTTAACTCTTTATAAAAACCTACCACCGAAAAGGTTAATTCTTAAATAGACTGACCTGTTTCGTCGTCCTTTAATCATCACTTTCATCACTTTCATCACTTACGAGATTGCATGGATGTTTGTTTGCACTTTGAGCTTATATTTATTTTTGCGTGATGAACGTAAGTCGGTAAACAAATATTTTTTATCTAGTCTAAATGAAAACATGCCAAATGAAAACTCGATTCATTGAAACTGTTGACTCATTTTTATAAGTTTATATTTATAGAAAATGCATTTTACGATGTTTCACTAAAATAAATTCATGAATATAAAATACATGTGCATCCACGTACTCATAATACTTAAAAATATTCTTTGGTGATTCATCCGATAATTGATACGCAAATGTTGAGAAAAATCAGGAGTTGATAAAAAATTCTTGCTGTCACACGATGACGCGACTCTCGACGCTTGCTTTAATTATGTTAATCAGCAAAGTAATAGTCGCGTAAAATAGTTAAATTACTTTCGTAGCGGTAATAAGTAAATCGACGTCGAACATTAAAAAAACCTCACGCTGGCCCGAGCGTTAATAACTTTTGAAACAAATCTCTTGAGATTCTTGCGTCTCGCATGCGCGTCGAACTAAATTATTTGCTGTTTCTTGCACGAAATAGCTTGCGCTCGTGATAAGTATAGTAACGAGCGTCCAGTTTGTCCTGCAGCGATAAATCAAGCATCCTCTGAGAAACTCATTAATTGTTTTTCTTTTTATCCCTGTGATGACCGGAGGAAATAAAACGATCATCCTGAAATTTTAATAACGACTCCGCCGTCTCGGTGTCTCCGAGTAATATCGTCCGACGCGTATTCTCGTTTCTTTTTTCTCTTCTTTATTCGTTCGGAAATTCCGGTGGCAGGCACGATTTTCCCACGTGCGAAAATGCGGGAAATAATTACAACACAAGCGTTATTCCTCGTGCCACTTCAACTTATATTAATTGTACATACGTGGCTGCAAGGTCAAGAGTGCCATTTTTTATCGACACGCAACGCTGTCCCGCGCCGCGTATTTCCTCGTTTTCACGCGGAGCACGGCGAGACTATCAATTTCTTTAATTAATCACCGAGAAAAATTACGGTAGATTCCACAGCGAGTGACATTTGAAAAAGCGTTTATATCGGGGAGACACTTTAAATCGGTGATTGAAATACGTGTCGCCGTTTGTGTAAAATTAAATTACAAGGGGCGGGATATTGGAGAACGTATCGCTTCTTCTAATCCGAGAATCGAAATGAAAGAAGGAAAAATCGATGCACCGGATTAGCGGTAAAACTCACGCGATAAATCAGCGCGCAGTGGAACGCTTTAACATCGACCCGACGCGCGCGCTTTCCCTCTCTACGGTTTACCTTAACTCCTTCGCGGACGAAGATGTATCGCACGTACCAACAATCTCGTTAACGTCGGGCTTAATCTTTTACTCCTGTTAACTTGTGTAGCGATTTACTAAAAGACGATTAACTGGATTACATCCTCACATGCATTACATCCTCATTCGTTTGACATTAGAATCCGTTTCACGAGTTACGAGTTCGACTGACAATGAGACGAGAGAAAGGGGGTATTATACAAACAGAATTGCGTTAAAAAATTTACTCCCGCATTATGCGTACACACGTACAATGAATGTTGAAACTTTGAATTTATATAATATTTTGTCAGAGGGACGCGAATGCAACGAGAGGGAAATAAATTCCTACATTTGTTCAAAGAGGGACAATGCTTTTTGCGCACGTCATTTAAAGCGCTATGATAGCGTTGAAAATCGAGTTTCCGTGTCGGTAGTTTTTTTCGCCGCAAGAATGACAAGACGGCGGAACGCATGTCGGCGAAACACACACGCGACGTCGTCGTTCCGTCCCTCCTGCACGCAATGGATAATTCGATATTTAAATATCGAGTTACGTCGTGCACGGAGTTCAGCGGCGGAACGACGGCGACGTGCGTCGAAAAATAAAAACATTTACGTCGCGCGCGCGAATTTACAACGCCAGGCGACTTTGGCCGCGGCGGCCTGGCTCGTAACAGTGACCGAATTTGACGTCGGCCGTTGCGGGCGAATAAATGCAGCGCGGATCTCCCATAAACGCGATTTCTCCGTCGAACGCTACTGTTAAAGTGACAGATTCTCGATGGTAGCTGCCGGATCTACGGATTAACGCTCGTTCAAAATGTGTATTATTACTTTGTAGCCTGCGTGAAAATTAACGTGGGTAATTAATGGCCTGGCTGATTTGCTCTCGCAAGTTAAATTGTGAAATTCGCGCGGTCCTTCCTTCGGAAATTAATTATTTTTCCGGAAGAATTAAGATAAGATATTAATAATGGAGAAAGTAGAATCAGTCAAAATAATTGTTACTTTCGCACGGACAAACGTGGCATTGCGATATGTTTCAACAATATAAAAATTAATAAAGCAGTCTGATTTTACGATATGTGTTAACATTTTGATTGCCATGTCACTCATATCTGAGTGACATGTAAATTTCCGCAAAGACCCCGTCATTCATTTGTGAATGACGGCTTTATTTTACGAAGTATTTAAGATATTAAAGAAATAATATAAATTATATTAAGACATTAAAGAATGTAATAAAATATGAAAAATTATATATTAAATTTATGAAATTCAATGTCGAAATCATCTTGGCGATCAAAATGTTAAAAAAAAACTTACGTTTGACAAATTTCATAATAATTATTTATCGTTAATAAATATTTCAGAGTTTACATTTATCCCACATTTAGCTGGTTCAATCAACTTTGGCACAAGATAAATATCGCGAAATTCGATCGGTCGCAAATTTAATAAGTATGGGATATATTTCCATTTTTATTGGAATTTTATTATCATAATATTCTATCAGCAATTATTATTAATCTTCTTATGTACACAATTAGATATCAAGTGATGTTAATACGATCAAAATTGACAGAAATATTAACACGTACTTAAACTTTTTATAAAAAACGTTTTAAAACGTGCGTTTTAAAGCGCTCAGCGATTAACACCTTAGATGGTACAACACATCGCGAAAGATTCTAGCAAACATATCCGTTTATGTGTAAAGATTCTTTGCGCATAATGTGCACTTACATTAGCAAGTAAAACTCTCCCCGTTACATTTAATGTAATCTGAATGAAATTTTATATTTGATATTTCTTTGGATTTAGCTCGCTGGGAATCATTGAGAAGTCGCGCTTTGCGTAAAGTTCACAGTTGAAACTGCCTAAGGGAAAATGTTACCGCGCATGATCGATAGTAATAAACAATTACATAATTCTATCAATTACATAATTAATAACACACAATCAATTCTGCAATAATAAATATATTTTGAAATAATCATTTCCTCGTTATCACGCTGCAGTCGCGGAATTAATATTGCGTGGAACATATATCACGCGATGTAAAATAAACCCGCTTGTTTCTTGAAACCCCCGGGATTTCGTGTAATGAAGTTGCGAGTGAAAAAAAAGTAGAAAATATGGCTTGACAAAGAAGAGATTGCCGTAGCCAGCTGTGCTGCTTACGTTATCTTGAATTACTTGATCATCTGATTAGCGCTATTTGGTGACATCTCACCCTTCGTATACTGTCGCGTTTATAATCATATAACGACATAATTAATAACGCATCGCGTGGAGAAGCAAGCTGCAGGCAATGGGTTCTGCGGGTAGGATATTACAATGGTCCAGCGAATCAATCGCGGCATGGTATTCGCCGCTATGCTATTATCATTTGCTCAGATATAATGCGCCGATATTACGCGTGTAGCTACATACACATAAGTTTAATCAGATACCTTTTAATCAGATAAGAATGCAAATTTTATCAGCGTAACTCTATAACATTTAAATGTCAGCCAAATTTGGACTTCAAAGAGTAAAATTGAATAGATTAACGAGAGAATAGGAAAACAAAGAGGAAATTAAAAACAAAAGAACTGTATAGAAGCATCTAAAAATTATTACAATTATAAACAAGCGAGCGTAAAGTGGAAATTGTTAATACTGCAGTAAATAAAAGCGCGATAAAGTCTCGAAGCAGGCATAAAATTTTTAAAAATATCCCCCCTGTATTTAAGATAGTCATCTGAAAATATTCTCTGGCGTTAGTACACTGAAAAGAAATTCTAGTTGAAACGGACGAATCAGAAAATCTTGTAGGATTGAACAAATATTCTGGTTATTATAGAACTCAACAACTTTATAATTTATAATAATCAGATTAATTGATCAATCCTACAAGATTTTCTGATTCGTCCGTTTTCAACCAGAATTTTTTCTTCAGCGTAAATATTGCAAAGAAATATGAAGCGTTTCAATATATCTAAACGGGACTGAATCACAAGAATTCACAAGACATCGTAGAATGCCAGAGATTCTTCGAAACATGCCGGAACAAGAAGTAATTGAAATAATTCCAGGACATATCATGTTCTGGAAGTACGGTAAACTCTACGTCAGCGTCGAAAGAATGTCGGAAAGTGTTTGATGATCGTTCAAGCATGTCGAGGGCAATATCACGGATAATCGTCAGACGCAATTCCAGCGGAATTCATTTTCATATTCGTCGTCGCGGTTTCGTTAAAAAAAAATTAACATTTTGCATAAGCAACGAGAGTGCCCTTTAGCGCTCGTTGCGGACGGACATAACGTGACTATGCAAATATTGCCTGGCTTCCTGACAGTATTCAACCGCCTTAACTGTTTGAAGTGCATCCAAGTGCCCGGGGGAACTTTCTTCATTCTCGTCGCGACGAGAGCGCAGCGTCGTATTCGCGACAGATGGTTACTTCAACTTTTACTTATAATTCAAAAATTCATCCGCCCAACTTGCTGTAACCCTATGCAATTTAAATGAGACACGAAGAGGCGAGGATTTAACATTCATATTCGACTGCCGTCGTTGCTTGACGCGTGTGCCGCAAAGTACCCTTTCATTGAGATTTTTTCGAAGACGCGTTTCCCGTCGAGATTTCGTAATGAACGATCGATCAGTCATTGGAGCCATTTGTTGTCATGTGATTCTATGTGGGCCACCCAGTTTCACAAATAAAAATTGAAAAAGGCATTTTTCCAAAAAAATTTACTTATTAAGGATTGGTTTTTCCAACTTCTTAGCGAGGTAAGCTAACTAATAATTCAATCATACGTCTATCTTTGTTTTATCTTCAAATTACACAAGACGTATGATTTAACTATTAGTTAGTTTATCAAAAAGTTGAAAAAACCGGCCCTAAATCATTTAAATTTGTTGTCTAGACATCCACGAAGTAAATATAGAAGCTTGGTATTAATAGATATACTTTTAGGCGTCTCAAATTTACTCTGGAAACATTTAAACCGTGCTCCTTTATAGTATTTAACGCGCATTTCGATATCAGAGTATACAGCTAATTCTTCGAGTGCGAGGGTCAAATTAATAGGCATAAAAATAATCGATCGATAGAACATCACGCGAGCACCCGAGTACTTTAGACATGTATATAGAACCGCGATCACAAGTGTCAGTCCACTCGAACGCCTCCGCTACTAATGTCTGAGTAAATATATCTATCGCGATAATGGCAACGCTAATTGATCTCACGTACGATGTCGAAAGTGCTTCAGATTCGAGCCGAATGGATAGAGTGACGGACATCATTGATCGTCTTCGTCTCGGATTACACGCGAAGGTCTGCGGTATAAAATATTCAAATTCTCTTAGCAACGCTCTATTTTACAAAACAATTTTTCTTAATGTACGTGGCGCTGTAACGCTGCATTACATTTTGCTTTTACGCGCGATGACCTTTTCTCTAACGTAAATACAAATTCGGGGGAAAAGTGACGGCGACTTCGCGAGGAAGCGAAATTGCGCTTCGTAATAATGGAGAGAAACGCGAGGTGGATTGCGAAATGAAGTAGTGCAATGCAATTGTATGTCAAGTAACGCAATTGTATATTTTAAAAAACGCAAAGGAATGATGCTACCCGCGGATGCAAAAGCGCAGTAAAAGTTGTGGCAAAACTGTCGCTGCCATGGTTTGACACGTTCAAACTTTGTTGCGTTGTTACGTTATTAACGTGAAAATTCGTACTTTCTAGTATACTGAAACTAAACAAAAAAAAAATTAAATAAAAGTATTATAATTGTATTTTGTGTGCCAAAAGCTAATCTCGCGCCTATGAAAGCTAACAAATAAATAACGCTATCACGAGAATTAAACTTGATAATAATATTTAAATAAGATTACATACTGCTCGTAGATAAAAACGCTGTTTAATTTGCCTTGTTTGTTGCAGAGCATATAAAAATCATCGACCAGAAAACAATCGAGATAAAAATCAATTTGCCCAGCCAACGTATTGCCCGAACTTTTACCACTGGTCCGCATTTATTTCAATGCCCGCAAACAAAATCGTTTTCGTTTCGCGCTCCTTTAGTAACCCGCGTATTTCCGCGTGCAAAATTCAGACGCGCGTTTCGCTCGAAATTGCCCGTTGCAGAGATCACGAAGAGCGAGGTGCGCGGCGAGGGAGAACGAAGAGAGAAAGGAGAGCGAAATTTCGCATCTATCGAAAGGGTCGATTCGTCGAAAGGGGCGACGCGCTGATAACACCGTCCGTTGAATGAACACAACGGGGAGCGGGAGAATCGCGCCCTCCACGATCGGCTTTATCGTGCATTATACAAACTTTGCTCGTCGCCACCGCGGCCGCCGCCGCCGTCGTCGCACCTAATCATCGAGTGATAAAACACACTGCGACGAACGTAGAATGGCCGCGGTGTCTCTCACCCCGCGTTGCACTATAAACGTCCGCTCGATACGTCCGCGGAGAATACGTCAACGCGTTTACATTTCGTTGATGAAAGAGAGCTCATGCACTCTGACGCTCTGACCGATTTGTCGCAAATTTCCGCGAAGACACGTTTCGCGCGTAATCGCACACGTGGGTTACTAGGTAATCCCGCGTCAAACGTGTGGGATGAGATGACTAATTATCTTTTATAGTCCGGAAAAATTCATCTTTCTCTTTTCTTCCGCCTGCATTATAAAACTTGACCTAGTAAGGGCCGATTTTTCCAACACTTCTCAGTAAGCTAACTAATAGTACAATTATACGTCTGCCTTTGTTTTATCTTCAAATTTTATTAGACAAGTTCGGACGTATGATTTAACTATTAGTTAGCTTACCAAGAAGTTGGAAAAACCGACTCTAAATCGCCCAATTATATCACTGAAAAAAAATTCTGATTAAAAACGGACGAATTAGAAAATCTTGGAGGACTGATCAAATATTCTGGTTATTATAATAGGAATTCTGGTTATTATAAGTTACAAAGTATTGGGTTCTATTATAATAATCAGAATTTCTATTGTAATAACCAGAATATTTGATCAATCCAAACAAGATTTTCTGATTCGCCCATTTTTAATCAGATTTTTTTTTTCTCAGTGTATGTTTCATATACTTTTAATCGAGAGTTTTTCGCAACGTTAAGATTATTTCTGAGCTTGATGAAGGAAAAAGTAAAAATTAATATTTATAAGTAATCATTGCTTTCAGGAGAAACCGAATGATTCAGTTTTTTATGTTCTTTCACATTTCTCGTTTTGACTTTATAACTCTATCACGTGTCCAGTAGAAGGATATTTCTCGACCGGTGAAAGGTCGTAAAAAGCATTGTTAATATGTGGCAAATAAAATTGGATCTATCCAGAGTTATGCAGCGGTAACTGTCATTTCATTGTTCTGAAGAAACGTACATCATTTTTAATATAAATGTAATTTATAATATTCAAGTGTGCCATACTTTGTGGCACAGAGCAGGTACAAAAATCTAAAAGTTTTTCCCCATCATTTCTTCATGTATCTTAATGTTAAAGGAGATTTTTCGGAGCTTTATCGAGATCTTGCTATGTATCTTGCCACGTGGAAACGTGGCTTTCGTCCATATAGAGATCTGTACCTTTGTAATGTACACATCACATTACCAAAGGGACATGTCCGTCGACAGCCCTCGCGAGCGACTGTGACGGACGCATCCTGTTACCAATTCACATGACATAATGTTTCACAGCAAAATCGAGTTCGGCATCGCATGCGTAATGCACTGTGCCAAAATCGTACTTGACATTCAAAGCCAACTCGACACGGGCCTCATCTTGCGTGGTTTGCAGCGACCCAACCGCGATAGTATCTGTTGAGCGTACAATCTTAAACGCATCTCCTGATTTTATGATCATGTAATTTATATACGCACATTTTATCCAGGCAATTACATTTAAAACACGACAAGAAACATAAAAAAATTTTTCTTAAAACTTTTAATAGATCTTCTATTAAACTAATAAGTCAAAGTAATATATAAGAGTTTTAAGCAATTTAAATAAGGAAAGTTTTGCGTCAATTGAACTTTTAAATAACAAGATAATGAAGTTTCATCATGAAAAAATGGCAAATGCAAGTAAATTTTTAATTCGAGGTTCAATTAACAAGACAGTTAAAGTTGATAATTTAATTTGCAATAAGTTATGGGTTGGTTAAAAGTTTGCATGACGAGAAGTCAAATATAAATTTATTAGAAAAAAATATTGGAATTAATGTCTATTTTTAATTAATAATTCTAAAATTCCATTCCAGTAGATCTCTATATGGACGAAAGCCACGTTTCCACGTGGCAAGGTACATAGCAAGATCTCGATAAAGCTCCGAAAAATCTCCTTTAACATTAAATTCCAAAACATATTTCATCAAACAGAGGATAGATTTAGCAAACATTAAATTATAGTGGAAATTACTCTAATGCTTCCTAATGATACAGAGAACATGTTATCACTAATTGGTACAAGTTCATTGAATAATTACCAACTGTTGTACTACCAAATATATAAATACATCTAACTAGCCTAAATGCGATATTAAATTAAAATTAATATTATTTTTTTCGTAGCACCGAAATCCTGATAATTTCAGCAATATTACAGTCAAAATACGAAACAACAATAAGAAATTTATCGATGGAAAATCATACCGACAAAATACTATATATTTTATCAAAGCGGTAGATAAATTCATTTTCAAAAGGAAGTCTGAATGTATCCGTTGAGATAATTTATTACTGTTGATAAATCGTGCAATATAGCTTTAATAATAGACAAAATGCCGTTATTAAAAAAAAATAAGCCTCCTGCAATTCCATATATCAGCATACATCGCCATATGAAATACTCATAAGTTACAACAAATATATATCATATATTTTATTCGACGTACTACGGATTAATTATTAATTAAATGTGATATTTATATATTTCGCGGCATAACATCTCACAGATTTGTTCTGCGATTTGAGCCGACAACGATAATGTATAAGTCACATTTAAATTGTGAAGATATTTTGATTTGAATATGTAAGAATACGTATATCATTTTCTCTTTCTTAAATAATTATTAAATTAAAAATGTCCAATTATCTAAAAAATATAAAATATCTATTTGTGGTAACTTGCAATACTTCCTGTTTTAGTTCACATAACTTTTATCGGAGTGCTACATAAAAGATTTGACATATTTTCAATAAAAGTGATCGAATAAATTAAAATACTTGATTTATTTTCGATATAGCTAGAATAGCATCAATATTGTCAATATTCCTCAATTACCTCTCGAGTTCCCTTTTTTCCATGGTCACCAAAATTTATTCAAGGTTGATGGACTTTAATACTTCTCGTCGGCGTTCGTAAAAATAGTATCTACAACATACATATAAATTACATATTAATACATTTTTTGATGCATGGAAAGAAATTAGGTTAGAAGTGACAATGTTTCGCTACGAGCAATTATGCCCGTTGAATTAATTACTGAGCAAGTTAATTTGAATTTGGTCGACAAAATCATCTTACGAACAAAGCTATTGCGTAATTCTTACAATTAAACTGTGAATAATAAACGCGTGGACAGAGTGTGCGTGCGAATAGTCATTGTAGTTGTGCGAGTCTGTGAACACGTGGCCATACATTTGCCGCACGTCGTCGCGCATCAGTATCCCGAAATCCCGAGAAATCACTTAAAGAAAGATGGATATAACGCCGACAAAACAATACATAATCCGCAAGAAGGACGAACCGAAACGCCCTGAGCAAATGACGAGATACGAAATTATGGGGGAACAGTTTCGTACCATCAAGAACTGGAAACCACGAAGTGACGTGTACATAACCTCCATTACATTATACTCTCCATTTAAAAGCCGCGCTACTTGACAACGCACCGGTGTACCTGGCCTGAATGATTGTCTGTTTTGTCGCCGAGATCCATCGGTGCGAAGGGCCCGCGCGAAATTACTCTCCTTTCCTTCCATAATGGACACCCGATAAAAACGATGAATTTCATTTAGATGGCCGTTGATATTTGGACGCAGCATCCTGGTCGGTACGGCGACGCTCACCGCTATATACATTAATCATCGATTTAGGGCGAGGCTAAAGTTACGAGATTACGGGACGGTCCCTACGATGATGGGTATCACCTTAGTGACGTCTACAGTGACAACTATTTCCCATTCACAGGCGAGTGAGAACCAAGTGAATTCAACTGGCAACCTGAACAGAAAGCAATGATAAAGTACTATACATGTTTTTCAGCTTGTCATGAACAAACTATTGTTGTTAGAGATACCTTGCCCCTTGTGCTTGGAGACCAGATCTGCCTTGGCGCAAACCTGCAGCGGGCTGCTTGTGCCATTGATAGTAGCACCGGCTGCAAACTTCTCAGTAAGAACTTCACTTTCCTTCAATGTTGGTTGTCGTATTCTTTCAATGTATTTATTACGCCATTTATATTGGACTTGTAGATCGCTGCTGGCAGTGGAGCATACAACGTGCCGTACATAACTGACATAAGAAAAATATTTAGCACTATCCTGTCAACCTATAAGCCGTTGTTTCCCACTATTACAGTGCTCTTTACTTTTAATGCGTTGCTGGCTGGTTTTATAACGTACCTAGAAATCAAATCTTTCCTTCGCATGCAGGATTTACAGTATCTGATAGAAGAAGGAAAAAAGCAAAAGTACAAAGAAAACGATATTGGTTGAATTTTATGTATATATTGTTATATATAATTATAGTAAAATATATTAAATTGAAGAAATCTTTATCATTGACATTGATTTTACTCTATTATATGTATATTAGATCTCTCTCTAGATTTAATAATGCTGTAAGGACAACGAAAGAATCATATTTCGTAGAATATAAAATGTATTTTTATTTCATCATTGACATAATATTATAAGATGTCTATTTATAATCATTCACTGATATTCTTGTTTTTTTATTTTTTATTAAGACAACTATACGTCTCATACGTATCTACTTCCTTTTCTCGAAATTAATCCAATATCTAGGCACCATATGATTTGTTACAGTAATAAACGCTTTCCAACTATTTAAAACGATCGCTGCTTTAAATATTGATAATACATATGACATTTCTGATTCAAGAGAATTTTTTTTCCATATAACGTTGACTCTTGCGCTTATTTAATATAAAGTTTAACTTACAATATTGAGACAAACTTGTGTATTGTTTCATATTGTTAAATATAATACGAATTTACTTATAGGCTCAAGTAAAATAGCAAATTCGATATTTTCGATTACTCCGATTAAATACATATTTCATCATGGAAATCTGGAAGTATTTCACGCAGACTTCCAATATTTAATAGACGAGAACTACGATCGAAGTCAAATTACTCTTATTCCTCTATTATGTTAAAACGAACTACTTGAACGATCATATTATTAAATTTGGGAACTTCTTGAATTTCTACCCCAGCTTGTATTCACAAACGAAAATGTAGCATCCTTATTTTACATATCTATGTTACATTTTCTTCGTATTTCAATCGAAAAAAAAAAAAAAAGAAATCTTTTCGTACGATTTGGTTTCCAAAGTCGAATTGGGCACAGGTGACAGTTTTGATTTGCCAACTACTCTAGAGTTAAGTATATTACTGGCAGTTTACTGGACGTTATACAGGGGCCCGAGTAGCAAGGAGATCCCAGGAACTATGTGTATGCGATAAGAATATATAAAAGATAACACCGGATGCGGACGCATCGATTCAACCAAAGTACAACAACGTGATCTGTTTATTCTTTCGGTAGGAGTAGGATTTATATAATACCTACAATAATGATCATGTTGGCAGTGAATGAACTCAGCTATCGTATAGCCATGGAATCTAAGAAGCAAGACAGTTTAATATAAAATATGCCTGAACTTCTATTTATATATGTGTGTGACAATGTTAAACATACCGCGCATTTAAGGTACACTGACAGAGATTTTTTTCCAGTATATCATTTCCTGTGCCATTTCACCAAATGCACGCATAACTCAATTGCATACACCTAAAGTACATACAACTGTATTTCTGCTCTTTTCCATATTAATCTTTATCTACCTTTAAGTGGGAAAAGATCTTATCTGATGTCATTATAATGAATGAGTTATTACCATGATTTGCACAGCAATCAACATCACAATGAGATCGTCATTTTTGTTTTAAAATGTCTTAAACCTATATATTATGTTATATCTAATATTTTTTTGTTAGTTGTATAGTCCATTGTTTATTTACAGTAGAGGTCCCATTCTAAAGTTCATCTAAATATAGATTAAAACAAATAGTAAGTTTTTGAAATTAGATATTGTAACAAAGTTGCATCAAGATATATATATGTATATTAGAAATTTTTTAAATCAATTTTATTAAATTAAATAACAATAAATAAATACTATTAGTAGAAAAGAACCCTTTGCTGTAATAAAACTTTGGACTGTAATCTAAACGCCTTAAACTTCATTGTAGGAATGGTATAAATACACAACATTAAAAGTTCACAACATATCTACATATCACTTTTACGTTTCATTGTACAACAAGTCTATTAATAAAAACAGATAAAAAGAAATCAATGTCCATAAATAAATCGACATATAGTAATTTAATGTAAGACAAATTTTTATTTATACCATTGATGCAAAGAAATTCTGTTCAGATGTTAGTATTATTGTGTCAAATATGAATAATTAGCGATTAAATCTTAGAAAGAAAATAATAATTTTATGCGTTCTATATGATACCGCATGATTCGTTTTATATTTTTACAGAATGCTTCAATTAAATTTTTCCTCGATGTTAAGAAATTCAAAGTATTTCATTATTCACATATATCTGCTCGCTGATAATTTAAATCTGCTTTCACGAGCAGTGTAAACAGGCGACCATGCTGAATTTATGCATTATCGAATGGATGGACTAATATAGTCACAATTAATTATATAGACAGTATTATGTATTCGGAAATTCTTCGCGTCACTGTTTTCACAAATACTAATATGAGTGTTTAATGTCCTAGCATGATGGCATAATGGCAAAGCTATAATCATATAGTATTTACACTTTATCATAACGATCAATGGCTAGTCAAATGTCGAGAGCAAACTGAACTTGCATTGCACGCAAATAGATTATTTTTGTTCATTTTTCAGTTCAAATTTAACAATCATAAAATTGTACAATACGAGAACAAGAATCTACCTTATACAAATGTCTTTATGTTGATAATATCATTTACGCTTACAACAAATATTTTGGAAGAACATTGCCACCATTGCCATACTCAAGATTGTATTTTTCCGTATTTCTTTTCACGAGCGAATAAATCGCGCACGAACTGATAATGAAAGAGAAAGAAAAAGAAATAAAGATAGTAAACGCTATTGAATCAAAAGGTATAATAGACACCAATTCAAGCAATAGAATTACAGATAGTACATAACAGCCGCCTTTAATATTTTTATATTCTTTTATGCATTTAATTCACTCCTCGTTACAAAAGTTTGTAGGGAATAACGATACAGCGTACTGAAGGATGCGGTACGCATAATTCCATCAGAACGGTGGATAGTTTTGCATAGGTACCACAACCGGAGGAATTGGTGGCAGCGAAAGTGTGTGTATGAATGTGGGGTGATTCGGCTGAACCATAACTAATGTATGCTGCTGATTGGCCATGAAAGAGTTGTATTGAGTGGTACTATATTGTGGATACGACGCGTTAACTGTGTCTGAAATATTTTTGTAACAAAACGTGCCCGGCGTTTGGCAAGGTAGGGGCCCTTGGATAGGACCCCAAGCCAGCTGCTAGCATCGTCGGTTATGCCAATGTGTCATGTAGTCTTGATAGCTTACAGTAATCTTCTCGCTCTGGTATCGCGTTAGCTTCACACTGCGTCTAATATCTGGTGTAACTAAGCCTTTGTATCCACCTTTATGTAATAGCGAATCTATGGTTTGTATCTGGTCCCAACCTATTAAACAGAAAAAAAATGTTAATTTAATGGACGAAAGAAGACACATTAAGAAACACGATGATCAAATCAACATCTTTCCAACGATCCTCAGCACAACACATGAATATTTACCTTGTTCAGTCGCAACATCAGGTAAATAAGTAGCAGTTCTCTTGTTGCCTTTTTCATTATGGAACTCTATACGAATCCCATGGACTCCTATCTCCCAATCTAAGTAGTCCACGCCGTCTTCAAAATGCCGCAGTATAGAAACGCTTACATGTAAGCGTGGAAGTTCCTCTCGCGTTATAGGATTGAAACGCGAATCCTTGAAAGCACTGCGAAACACAATCGATCGTTTTAAAAGGGCAATTGAAAATTCTAGCCCACTCGATTTAGAGAATATATGTTACCTGGTAGTAGCATATTCCCTAAGTCCTGCATGTAAGTGCATGGCATTGAATGTACCAATACAGCCACGTAGTCGCATATCCTTTCCGATAGTCCATGTTACGAACAAGGGACTGAAAAGATACGAAGAAAACAATGAGATTACAGGTCTCCATTCATTTTTATGTATATTTTCTGTGCTACTAAATTCTCGACAACTTTAGTTATGCAAGTACAAGAAAGTGTCAAGTAAATGGACTATTTTTAAGTCAATATTTAAACGTATTATTATCTTTACATAGTTTGTGTAAATATGAAAATGCATTACATTAATGATCATTAATCATCTTCTAAACAAGAAGAGTAAAATAGTGCAGGAATAAGACATAAGCTGTGGTCGCTACAAATGCTTTGAAGCATTTTCTTCTTCTATCTTCATTGAAAAAAAAAAAGGAGAAGAGAAATGCTTCAAAACAGTAGCTTGTAGCTATCAAATTGACTACGACCATAAGGGAACTGTGATATCAATCTCTAATCGAAGATCCAAGGGAGAGCTAGGAAACGCAAAGAAAAGCAAATTCCAAAAATGTTTACATTTCAATCAATTATTCAGAAGCAGAACAACGCTGGCATCTCGCATAACCTCGGCGGAAGGTCAGTAGCACGGCAAGAGAGCTAGACGGAGCAGAAGAATTCGAAAATATAAGACGCGTCCTTCAGAAGGCGCACCGACCGACGTCCTCATCGTCTTTCCTCCCTGCCCTCTGCCCCCCTCCCCGTGCCTAAACGATGGTAGAAGGCACAAAAGCAGCGGTGGTTTCAACAAAGAGACGCACTGGCGTAGGTGGCGGGAGAAAAAGGACAGCGACGGAGAGAGGAAAAAAGGTGCCACGATGCAGGGCAAGACAGCGAGATGGAGAGGACGGGGAGGAGGGGCAGAGAGGTGGGGCGACGGAGGCGCGCGCGAGACAGAGAAAGAGAGAGAGAGAGATTGCGGGCACGCGACGCATAGCATAGCCGGGACAGGGAGGAAGGGATAAGTTGGACGCTAAGATGACTAGCTCAGTGCGATAGAGCTCTAACTCACAATGCTTCGTTGCTGAAGTTGGGCGGTTTTGGTGGGTCGAGTTGGTGCAGGTGGCAGTAGAGGACATCGAAGCAGTAGAAGCCCATCTCGGGCTGCACGATCGGCGTATTACGTATACGCGTGCCGTTCGACAGCACCGCCATGCCATTGCACGGGACGCCCGCGGAGTTGTTGAGCTTCTGCTTTTTCGTACCGCAACAGCCGGCAGCCATGTTCGCGCCTCAAGTCCGTCGCCGTCGACCACTGCGACTCGAACTGCGGACACACGTACGGTCTGCGACCCGCGCGTATGCGGCCTCACTCTCTCGTCCGCCCGTCCCGTTCGCGTCGCGGCCACCGCCGTCGTCGTCCTCGTCGCTGCCGCCGTTGTCCTCCTCGTCGCCGTAGCGTGCCGTGTCGCGCGCGCGCACCACCAGGTGGCGCGCCGCGCGCTAAAACAGCTGTTTCATCGCCCGCCATTTTCGCCCGTCCCGTCGTCCACTTCGCCGTCTTCGCGCCCGCGTCCTTCCTCACCTTCCTCACGCTCCAATACGATCGACCGCCGCCGCGGCGACGTGCGTTTATTTGCGAGCCCGCGAGCCCCCGCCGCCAAATCGGTCGCTGACATGCGAGGCGCCCTTATATAAAAATTTATTTCACTCGCCCTCCTTCGCTCTCCGGAAGAGAAAACTAATGCTAATACTAATGCTTTAAAGTTGACACGAACTTAACGCTTTTAAATCGGGGAAGAATCGGAAAGAAGCATGAAATAATAAGATGACGATTCTTGACAAGAGTAGTGAGTAACAACTTGGAATTGTTTGAAGTTTTAATAAATAATAAAATAAAATGAGATGTAATATGTGAAATAAAGTTTTTTATTTCACTTATTCATCATATCTCATTATTTCATTTTACTAATTTTTTATATATACATATATTCGCGCACACATATAGTTTATAAATGTCAACATATCGGAAAAATATTTTCTATAATTTTTTTGAGTTATTAAAAAATAACTCCAGAAGGTTCAAAATAAAAAACGATTTATAAATATGTATATTTTTTAAGTTAGAATTTAATTTTTTTATTTTTAACTTGAAGTTGCGACATTAATTAAAAAAATTTTTGAAATTCAATGTTTGTTGAAATCATTCAAAAGAAATCAGATACTTTAACGACAAATAATATTTGATTATTCAAAAGCATAAAAAGGAGCGAAATATACATATAAAATTTACGAAAAATACACTGGTCAACAAGAAAGTTTTTTTTTCGAGTACAAAAACGAGTATAATCGTTTTCCATAGCTTTCTGGACACTAAATATGATCTTGTTTACCAAATTGCACCATGTTACAATTTTGAAAAGTTTGTAATTAAAATTACAAAAAAGGGTTATTTTAATGTATTTTTACATATAATTACGATATGTTGGACAAGTTTTATTATAATCAAAATTAAGTATTGTCAGGACTTTTTAGTCCTTAAAAGGAATTTGTTGTATATCCCGGTTTTTTTTTCATTTTGCACTGTAATTTTAATAGTTATAAATATTATATACTTATATTTCCATATTATATAAATTTCCATATTTATTGTTTACGACGGAGATCGACAGTTTTGAACTTCTAGCTATTTAAAAACTGTTTAATGCACGAAACGATCTATCGATTTAATCTTAATGTTAGCGGCGCGCGTTCGTACACGGGTACCGCGTTCTCGGCGAGTGAAAGCGACAAGCCCGCGCGCGTGCGGAAACACGCCGCCGCGATCACTTACCGCGACAGCTGCGAGGATACGTGCCGACTCGGGGCGTATATTCCATCACGCATTCCCAGTCGCGTCTACGAGAGTGGAAGCGACGGTGGCACGCAACTACGCCGCACATGGAGCGTCGCGTCGTAGCGAGCCGGCGTAGTGAGTGAAATTGCGTCGTTGTGTCCGCGTGAAATGAGACGCGCAACGAGACCGCCGATGATTTCGCGCGCGGGATCGCGACAAGCTCACCAGGGTAAGAAAAACCGCACACGGCACGCCGCCGGAGTCGCGGAGAGGCGGCAATATGTCGACGCCCGTCGGCGCGCGGCCGAGAGAATTCACTCTCTGTCATTCACTTCAGTTTCCCCGCACGGGAAAGATTGTCACGGCACGTAACTGGCAGAAATAACGTGCGCGCGTTCCTGTCCGCATGTGAAAAGCGCGTCGAGCCGCTTTCACATATCAGGATTCGGTGCCGCGGCCGATATGCTGATACCGCACCGTCTACGACGCGGCGCGGCTCCGAATGCTCCGATCTGTCTGACAATGAAGTAGCCCGACTGTGCGTCGCGACGCCGGTCGCGTCGCACTCCCGCGCGTGATACTACGGCGCCATCTCACCGACGTTCCCCCCCATTGCGTAATAAAAAATTATATATATAATGTATGTAACATACATATACATGTAAGAGAGAAACAGAGAGGGAGATTTTATGACACATCATTGTGACATCATAATAGAGAAATGTAAAACTTATTTTTAGAGACAATTCTATCCTGAAATTAAAATTTTATCCTGAATTCCGATTCAGATTGTCTATCATGAAACAAACATGAGATATGTTACAAGTTTGTATTTTAATGAGAGAGAAACAAAGAGAGGGAGATTTTGTGAAATATAATGGAGAAATGTAATATAAAACTCATTTTCAGGAACAATTCTATCCTGAAATTAAAACTTTATTCCGAATTCCGATTCAGATTGTCTAATTGATATAAAACAACAACGTAAGACATGTTAAGTATAAGTTTGTATTTTAAGCTACGCGTTTTTTTATTTTTTATATATTTTTTGCATTTGCAACCGAGATAACGCGTTTGTTTCTTAGAATTTTCCACATGTGATATAAAATTATATCTTAAAGAAAGAATTTTCAAACACAGTAAGGGATAGCAGGAACGATGCGGAAAGAAGTGATTACAATAATCTTTATGACAATATAAAAGTTTATTTTATCTTTTCATTGCAATAAGAATTGCCTGTAGTACCTTGATAATTCTTGCATGAATTCTACTGGTTTTTTAATTTGAAAAGGTGAGAGGGAGAGAGGAGAGAAAAAGAGAGAGAGAGCTACGTTCGCTGTGTTCGACTTATAAATAAATAAAGAATAACCCGTGGGTCTCGTATTATTAATTTACAAATGCAATCAAAGTGAGCATTCACTCGCTTGATATCGTATGAATATTACATTAGTATCAGATATGATATCGTGTATCATAATAAATATTAACCTGACAAGTAAGCTTTGCTTTGGAAATTATTAATATTTTTCGTCGTGCAATCTCACAATCGTAATAACTATCGAGAGAAAGATTAAAAGTACGGTAATAAACTGTGTATGTGTACAAAGTGCTTATTCTACGCAATTACAAAATGCGTACATCGAGTAGATTTTTTTGTGGCAGTTTCACAAAATACAGAATAATCTCATTCAGCCGATTCGTACGGTGATTATCGATCTTAAAGATATTCAATACCATTATATAATATATATTTAATTGTATTATGATAACATCAATGACTTACTTTTAAGTAAGTGCGTTTTTATTGTATTTTCGTAAGACTTTCCGACAAACACGAATACGATTTACTTGTATATCGCCAAAATAGAATTACACAACGCTAAATAGAATTATTTTTGTTCTCACTGGTGAAAATGCATCATTCATATGTGTAAAACCGCAATAATGTCCATTACACAAACGAGTTCCGTAGGCCAAACGAGTGCGCATGTAAATCGACGAGTATGTGGCAGTTCGTTGGACGTTCATTATGCCGAGATTCACAGAAGGCAAAATTTTTAGGAACTCGCTAATTATTATCGATGCAAACGTTTTACGTAAATAATGTGTACTAACACGGATAACATGAAGAATAACACATACTACAACAAAGATACGATAACAATTTTCATTTATTACTAATGAATATTCTCATTAGTATAAAAAAGATACAACAAGGATGAATAAATTGGCAGTGTTTAAAGCCCGCTATTTAATAGCTGGCAATTCAAGGGAAGTAGAATTAACCGAAAAATATACTATTAATTGATATAATATTAATGTATATCGTAATAATGCAAGATACGATTAAAATTTGCAAATTATACATTAATACTTAATAGATGTACGGCGTAAGATATCGCAAATGGTGCAACTATCACGAAATTACGAAATTACGATAACTTATCAATCAAATAACATAAACTCATAATGAGATCTTTTCTATTTTTTTTACTTTTACGTCTAACTTACACGTTTAATATTTTGTATTTTCTACTGTTATGATTCCTTTTTATACTTTAATAACTAAATCACAAAACCACAGAAAATTTATATCGGTTTTTCGTCAAGTTTGTCTTTTATTAAATGCATAACTAATATATGTAATAACTAATATACTAATATATAAATATTGTATTTTAACGAAGCAAAGATTTTTTTTTATAATGCAAATTGTAATGTAGTCGAAACATATTCTATAATCAATGAAAAACTTAACAGAGAAATTGATCAAAAACATCAAATTTTTCTAATTTCCACTTGATGTGGTATAAGAATGTTATCAAGTATCTTATACATTATACAAAAAAATGGAATAATTCCGACATTGTTTTGTACATTGTTTATATCGTATGAAAGTAGATAGTAAACTTTAGATGTAATCACTGTCTTATAAAAGTATTCATTGTCATTCTTATATTATCGATGCAAAAGATTCTTCACAATATGATGACAGCACTAATTGCCATAACTAATATTGAGTTTTTTTAATATTTATCATTAAATTTCCGTAATTGAACTCAAAATTCGGAAGGGGGGAGGGAGATTTTTTAAATATAACATTGAATTATTTGGAAAACTTATCAAGATAAATATAATTTTTAATCAAGTTTAAGATCTTTTAAAAGTTATGTTATTACTTGTGGTTTTTAATACGCAACAATTAGACGATGCCATCATGTATTATTTATTTATTATTATTCTCAAGACGGAGCATGCGATACTATCAACGGGAGGCAGTGTAACAGGCTAAAACACAGAAACACGCACCACTTTAAACAGTGGAAAATTGCGAGAAATAACCGCCTCCAGTGTCATTTACGCTTGCGTACGCGCTCCGCGGTGTCTTGCGTCGAGAAGCGGTGCGGTGGTCGAGGATAAAACGGCGCAGGCGGATAAGATGGACCTGCGTTATCCCACCACGAGGGTGGATTGTTGCGTATCGGTATCATGACCGGCGTGATCGAAGGTAAGGGTAATGGATATATGAACGTTGAACGATTCGGCCGCGTGACAATCTGCAAGCTCTGTTGGCCAGACGCGAAGGAATTGTATCGAATGTCATTGTTTTGCAAATAAGACGAATTGACGGTATGCGCATTGTTGTAACGAGCGGATCGTTGGAGCAGGGGCCCCTGGCCGGGACCCCAGGCGATCTGCTAGCATCTTCGATTGTGACAATACGTCATGTAATCCTCGTAGCTCACGGTGACCTCCTCGCTTTGATAGCGAGTCAGTTTCAGGCTACGACGGATATCGGGTGTGACTAGGCCTTTGAAGCCGCCCTTATGTAGCAGAGAATCTATCGTTTGTATCTGGTCCCATCCTGAACATCAGATTACAGATTATTTCTCGTAGAGGCGACCCTCGCGGGAGGAGTTTCCGTCGCTTGTCCTATTCTACGCCCACGGATACGCACCTTGCTCCATAGCTACGCTGGGCAGGTAAGTAGCCGTCCGTTTGTTACCCTTCTCATTGTGGAATTCTATGCGAATTCCGTGTACACCCACCTCCCAATCTAAATAGTCAACTCCGTCCTCGAAATGCCGCAAAATCGACACGCTAACATGCAACCCCGGCAGCTCGTCTCGAGTTATAGGACTAAACCGAGAGTCTTTGAATGCGCTTTAAAACATATAGAAACTTGTATCAACAAGCGCATGCGAGGCCATCATGCTAAGTACCACAATTATCTAAATATCTATTTTATATATTTACGATTTATATATTATTCTATCTTGTATGTGAGAAACCTGGTCTCACCTAGTTGTAGCGTACTTCCGTAGCCCAGCATGTAAATGCATCGCGTTAAAAGTACCAATACAACCTCGTAATCTCATATCTTTTCCTATTGTCCACGTCACAAACAAAGGGCTGAAAAGACGTATCTATATTAAAAATTTCATGTTCAGACACAGGTATTCTTTCTTATTTTTATCAGGCAACGAATCGCGTTGGAGATGGAAAGGGGAAAAACAAAATGAGCCAAAATATTTAAATTCTTTTGTATTTAGTGAGACCCCCGTCGTGTTGAGGCGGTATAATGAATATACAAAATAAATATACTTTTTATAAAGTATACAATAAAAATAAATATAATACAAAAATAATTTTTGGATTTATCTCTCGCCGAAAATTTCTCCGTAAAATAATGGCATGACGCAAGAATGTCTGTGCAACAAAAACATCGCGATTCCCATTAACAATGTTTCTGCAGATATGCATCGTAGCAACAAACGTAGCGTCCTCGGTGGCCTACATAGTTGGCATAGCCCTATACAATGGGAGAAATCGAAGCACGCCGCGATAATGCGTGCACCGCGCGCCGGCAGATAATCCACACACACACACACACACACACAAATATACATCCACATACACACGACCAAACAATGCCGCCAGTAATGCATCCTGGACCGATTTCGCAGCTGGATTTCTCAATCAGTCGAATCGAGATCAGACGATTGGCTCAGAATTCGAAATTCATAACGCGTCAACTAAATATAAAAATAAAAACCAAATATACACAATTGAGAAAATATCATATTTTTCCCGTGTTTTTCTTTGCGGTATCGAAATTCGATCTCGCCGCGGCTTCAAGCTTGACGTGACACGGGCGACCTGTCATCGGAGACGAGCGACAGGACAACAGCTGACGCGACCGCACGAGCGAGACAGACAGACGGACGGACGGAAGCGGAGGAGGAAGACGAAGAGAGAAAAATAGAGGACATCACGAATGCTACTCACAACGCTTCGTTGCTGAAGTTGGGCGCCTTCGGCGGGTCCAGCTGGTGCAGCCGGCAGTAGAGCACGTCGAAGCAGAAGTAGCCCATCTCCGGCTGGGCGATTGCCGCCGCGGGCTTCCTCGGCTGAGGAGTGCCGTGTCGTATGGCGATGCCGTCGCACGGCGGCAGACTCGGCGTCGCTCCGCCGCCGCCGCCACCGCCACCGCCGCCACCCAGCCTCTGCTTCTTCGCATCGCAGCAGCCAGCAGCCATGTTCCTCTCGGATAGCTCACCAGCGGGCACCGCCGTCCTAGCCCTTCTTCTAGCACCTCGCCTACGCGCTTCCTCGCCGCGGCGTACCCAACGTCGACGTCGTCGCCGACGCGTGCCGGATCGCGCCCGCGCTCCGCTAGATGTCGAGCCGACGGTGGCGTGAACAGCTGTTTCATTACCCGCCATTTGTAGTACAGCGCCCGCGTCATCGCGCCATTGATAATTAGCGGATGTCCCCACCGCCGCCGCCACCACCGCCACCACCGCCGACGTCGTCGCTGTCGCTACTGCGCCGCACCGCGTGAAGTTGACCGCGGAAGGCACGAGCGAAACCAGTGGGCGGTGGCGTCCTCTGCGCCGTTTTTTTTAAATTTCCCGTCGGAAATGTCCTGCAATTTTTTTACTTGTAATTTTAAAAAGTAGTATTTTATGTGCTATCACATTCGCTCCGCTGCATATACGTGATTTTTTTTTTTATACGGAATGGCGAGAATTCGAGCTCAAGTGTCAAAGCAAAATTACAAGACACTTGGAAAGAATTTAAAGATAACAGTTCAAAAGCATCGCGTGCTCACTTTAAAGAGAAAAACAATAAATTAATATCTGATGAGATCAAGTATATATTTTAATGATTGTATGATAGTTGATTAATTGTTAGACGTGATTGATATTATCCTTGTTTAACTTTCTTAACTTTCTTTTTAACTACAATATGAAACAGTATGTTTTTATAATGTCAATATGTAAAACATATTATAAAACTCATTTTAATTAATTTATGTTGACATTCGGAATAGAATTCTAGTTTTTATTTTATGCGTTGTGTAATACGAAAAATATTTTTAAAAAATCAGAATATATATGTATAAAATACATTAAATGCATACGTATACAACGCATGAAATTAGAAATAGAATTCTAGCCTGAAATCCGATGCGAACTATAGATTATTTAAAGTGGGTTTAAAAGAACGCCTACGAGTGTAATTATCGCGAGTAATTATTCGTGTCGTCGCATCCACTGCATCAAATTGTTATACAATACCGAGTTACCTCTATTTTGCTTCTGGCAAGAGCTTTACAAATTCATTCTGATCATAAACATATTCTATACGAATTAATTTACAAACATAATTATCATATTATTATTATTATTATTATTGTTAATAATATTAATTGCATTTTATTAGATAAAATAATAAATCCTCTCAAGTGCACTCTGTTGCATACATAAATTTATGTTTGCGAATTTAAAAAGTGGATTACATGACATGAAAAGCGTTCATAAACAACAATAAAATGTTCGAAGCAAGAAACATAATCAATTATATTATCCCAATGTTTATAAATTACGTTAAAACATACCATGCTTATTTAAATAGTTTATTGTGCGCAAACACAATAAAGAGAGAGACAGTAAGGAAAATTAGTACAAAACAACGCGCTAAAAAAATAATGCCAGATGTCATTTAATCCTCAAATACACTAATCGTAAGACGCGTCTTATTTCCCTCATTGATTAATTTTTTTCTCTAATAAAGTGCAAATTGATGAACTACTGCAAGGATTCGATTTTCCGCTCACTCTTGCGAAATTAAAAAATTTCAGGTTGCCGCTGTTTGGCCGACACCCTGTAGAGCGGCGGCGCGCATGCGCAGAGCGGCGGCGCGGCGCGAAAATTGCGAAAGGCGAGTCGCGGGCCGGCGGCGCGGCGTAATGACGTCGTCGGCAGCAAGGGCACCTGGATTCCTAGTTCCTTACCTGGCACCTGCTGCCTACGATGCACCGGCGGCTCGCCGCGGAGGCCCCGGAGGCGTGACAGCGGCATATCAAACCTGGCAACGTGCGTGCAGCTCGCGGCTGCTCGCCAAGCTGTCGCGCGCGCAGTATTTTGACGGCGGCGCACCTCGTTCGGCGCCTCGCTCTTCCCGTACGTCGTCGCCGGAACGAGCGGAACGGAAGTGAACGGCCGCGGGAATTCGGAAGCGCGGGATCGCGGAGTGGCAGAGTGACGGGATTCACCTCGCTGCGCGAGTTCGATCGCCGATCATCGGCCGTGCCCGTGCCGATCTCCGGGAATGCGGCGACTCGGCCTGCGTCCTGCAACGTCCAGCCGGCCAGGAGGAGGTTTCAAAGCGTGACGCGCCGTGGAGGAGCCGCGCGAGTGGCCGAGCGTGGAGTTTCGCCCAGGAGAACGACGAGGAGGACGAGGGCAGCTCTCTCGAGATTCATCGGGTAAGTCATCCACCTATTACATGTCTCAACGTTTATTTATAAATGCGACTGATCATCGCGTTAGTAAGGATCATGCGCGCGCGCGCGCGCGGGGGGGACGTTACATAAAATGACGGCGGCGCGCGATTAAATGTGAGTCACGTTTGCGCAACCTGACGCCCCGCGACGCCGGGCGTGAAGTCACGTTCCGCGATTCTCCAATCTGGCCGAAATTTCGACGATACCCGGGAGGAGGGGAGGGAATGCATGGCAGTTGCCCGCTCGCCGGCGATTCCGTAAACAGGAATCGCATATCTCATAGTTTCCAATATCGATGCGACGCAAAAGCGAAACTGATTAGACCGCCTCTGCTCTTTTTCCCTTCGGGACGATGAAATTGCTTGCGCGTCACGGGGGATAAATAATTGGCCCAAATATGATATTTTCTTACAATTAAAAGCGAAATTACGAAAAACTCGCTTTACCGGCGTATCACTTTTTCTCCGAGCGAGAAACCATGATGGACACTTTGTTTTCACTTTGAAAAAAATTTACGTTTTACAAACGCGAAGGTAAAAATTCGTTTGTTCTAAAATATTATTTAAAAAAATAGTGCTTTGTTGTGGCAATGACAATCGTGAATTGTAGAAAAACAACTTTCCACCTGTTTGCCAGAATATCACTTTTCCTTTACCAAGTAAAAATGGTGATGGACACTCCATTTTTCTCGTGAAAAAATAAACGTTTATAATGGACGCGGAAAATATTGGCAGCAATTTGCTATTATTCGAAAAAAGTGACACTTTCTTGCGCAAATGATAATCGGCGGTGGGAATAATGAAAAATCAGTTGTCCATTTGCTCGCCGGAGTATCACGCTTTCTCTCCAGCGAATATAAGTGATTGACAAGTTGCACGCCCACGGAACGGTGTTATCCCCGTTTTCGATCTGGCCTTAGGTAAGAGTAATTAGTTTCGTAACTCCGAAAATTCTGCTCGCTGCGCGGTTCCCATCGACTCCCAGCAATTAATTAAGATACGTCTTGTATTTTATCGCGATAATGGGCATCATTGGCTGCGTCTCGTCGCACGTTCCGATTCACGTGCCGCAATTGTCGCGACGTCCGCGAGTACAATCGCTTAGCTTGCGATTCAGTAAGATGCTTCACAAACAGTACGGTTTACAATAAATATTAATAGATCGCAATTATTTGCAGGAAAATAAATTCGCTCGACTTGTAATTCTTTTGTTTTTTTTAACACGACACATTATTCAGATTTATTGTGCATTAGCCGCTTTTAGAAATTTCATTGTTTTTACGCCGACATGAAATTTCATCGCCTTGATTTGTAGATCATATGGTTTCACTTCGACGGTATATCGATTTGTCGCGCTTTCGAACGCTTTTCGAACTTTATCGCGAAAAATATCGGCGATTCGACAAGATCGCGACATCCCTCTCCCCCTCTACCCTTTAACTGACACGGGATACAATCCTGCCGAAACACACAAAATGCATTTGCTGGTTTAACGCAGCTGCTGTTGATAATGCACTCGCTCGCATACCGCAGACTCGATTTCGCCATTAGTATTTCGCGAAGCGAGTAAAAGGTGTTCCGCACTGGGATTTCGGTATGCGATCATTGCAAACTTTTATAGACTTATATAGAATAAATCGTTAATTGCAAGACGCGCTAATTGGAGAACGCGACATAAAAATTGCACGGCGAGATCCCTAATCAACCCGCGCTTGCACCCATCGCCGGAGGATAATTTATTGGTCGGGGAATCGCGGCGCTTCTCGAGGCGCAGGTGATGTAATCGTCACGCAGGTGGATCTCGCGCGTAAAAAAAAGTACGCGTACTTACGCACGGCTTAAATTACACGGCCGAAGGGAGGCTGCGATGCTGGCTTGATGCTCGCGCACGCCACATCGTAAAATGCAAACAATGCTCCTCCTTCGTCATTCCTCGTAACAATCGTGTTTGCTATCGCCTTTCTCTCCTCCCATTTTGTCCGATTTTTTCCCGACTTTGTCCGATTCCCTTGGCTTCCGGTCTTTGCTAGGAACATTACTTAGGAACACGCACTTTCTTATATTTGTGTCTTTACTGAGAACCCGTACACATCACTTTCCATTTCGTTTATTGTCTCGCCTTACATGTCGATTATTAAAGTTGAAAGCAAATCGCGATGTTTTTATCGCGCGAATCTCAAACTTTGTCCTTGACTTTCAACAACGACAACGAAGGATAATGGTAGGCATTTGAATGCTTGCAATAGGAATAAATTGAATGTTTTATTTGCAAAATGCAGCCAAGGGAGATTTATGAGGAATGTGGTGAATTGCTGATTCACGGCAAGTTCTTCCTCAAGATGTATTTTGCATAAAAGTATTGTGTGAAAAAAGCTTTTAGAGTAGAGAAATATGAAAACGGAGAAGCAATTCCTACGAGAGATTATTCAAGTCAAACGTGTTAATAAGAAAGATTTAATTGTATTAATAGCAATTGCTAATAGTATTTATAGTCGAGAACAAACTAAAATAATTAGAAAATAATACGGAATAAATATTGATTTATGTTATTAAAAAAATTGAAATTTATAAATTTAAATTTATAAAAAAATTAAAAAAAGAATACATCTTTCTGCGATTTAATATTTCATGTATACACATAAATATTATATTCAGCATTTTAATAATAAATGCTATAATAATTTCAATGCGGACCAGTTAAACCAGTTATTAACTATTAACTGTTAACTAAAATAATAATGAAATTAGATAAAATATTAATTACTTTTATATTTATATTTTTATTATCTTCTAACATTCATTATATTACAACAAACATTCACAACTAACATTCATTATATTACAACTAATAAAATTACCAATTATAATTTCAACTTTACTTCTGAATTTATATAATTAATAACGTAAAGAAAATTAAAGTTTTGATCGAATACATATTCGTCTATTTGATAGATAGATCATGTAAATATTTGCCGGCAATCGACAAAATTACTGAAATTATTTGAAGGACAAATATATGCCACGGTGAAATTCGCGTAATGTAAACTAGAAATTCTTCACGATGCTTCTTCGCCGTGGCCGTATCTGTCGCTGCCACTTAACAATCGCGTGCCTATTGAGAAACTCTTGCCTTGAGAGGACATTACCTGCCGTTCATCGGTGGTATGCATTCCCACACCTTCACCTTTATATTCTTATGATTTACCGTCTTTCTCAATGAGGTACGCATACTCCTGAACGTCGCGCGACCATTATTTGTGTCATTCATGAACGACTCGAGAAGGAAGAATAACACACATCACGAAATTCCTTTTCTCTTATTAACATATGATTAACTCTTCCAGTGTCACGAAAAATTTTTTAATGTTTCCATGTATGCACATATGTTTCTGAAAAATTTTATATATGTAAAAAATATCGTGTATAATACGTGTGTGTATAAAATTATATCCGCTGATACAGCAAATCTTTTTTCTCTATGATATTATATAACTACAAATATGTATATCAGTAGATATTTTCATATGCTATTTTGAACACATACAGTATGTCCTTCAATCGGAATAATACTTAATAACAGGATATTCTTACAATCAATTAGAATTGGAAATTCTGATAAGAAAATCTCGAGGTCACAATATCACTTTTTAGTGGAATATTACGTAGAACTCACGTGTTCAGGCTCGTAACTACACGCTTACACGCGTACCTATCTGTCAACGTAATCTGAAATGATGTAATCATCAACCGCGTACTACGCTGAATGTGTCGGATCTTTACCACAATCTCGAGATGGCAATACAAGGTCTCATTATATGCGACGGTTCTGTCCTAACAACCTGTATCCACTCGAGATCAAACAAGCTTGGGCTATCGTTTATTCTGATCTACGCAGAACTCTCTTAACGGCAAAAACTTGGATAACTTGATCTAAAGGCTTTAAAAATTTTATTCATACATTTAATCTTTCGCTCAGAAAAATAGAAGGTTCTGAGGAAGTAGGATTCTTAAACTTTAATCAAAGAATGAAAATTGTGGAAAAAGACGGTACAATAATTACTGCTTAAAGATGCATCTATAATATCATAAATATTAGACGATTTTATTTCTCTGTAAAAAATTGCTATAAACTTCTTACACTTCGAGCAATTAAATTTCTTGTTAGATTCGAAATTAGATGCCCTCGTTACCATGCTTAAAGTATTTTGTCGAGCAAACACGAGCAGCAAACTGATTATCGATCGTATTAACGAGCCATTCAGATTCCAAGCTTTAGTGATTCCACACTATTAATTATTCAAATTGAGCGGCGTACTTACATACTATGCACATACATACTGTTTCGTATAAATCAGCACGGCGGTTACTTGCAGCGCTTATCGAATAGTACAGAGCACACTGGACTATTCGGTGCCAGAGGCGGGAAATTATGTTTCATGTGCAATCACATCCTAAAGGGTTTCCCTTAGCTAGAAGCGCTTTGCAGTACGAATGGTTTTGCTAGAGAATCAAGAATCAATAATACGTATATCGTAAGATTTGAGTTAGCATCCAGTAAAATACGTGCCAGTATCATAAAATAAAAATAAACAGAGTGTATCCACACGGAGTAGTGAAAAAATTAGAATTAAAATACATTTCATTTTATAATTCAGTGTCTGTATCCGCAATTATAATCATTAATATGGATAACACTCATTATTTACGAATCAGACAAGAATCGCGGCTATTAATACTTTCTACCGTTTTAATCTGCGACTCTATCGCATTAATAACTTCTTTGATGACACAAGAGTGATGGAACAAGCGTATCATTTGTCCGATGACACCGCACCGTGGCAACGTGCTATCAAGACCCGTCGTTATGTAAATAACGCAATTGATATGAAACGTGCTTCTTGACGGGTGCATCCCAGGTGCGCACGCATCCGTAGTTTCGCCACGGAAGGTGAACCACCGTGACGAAAGTGCAGGGACCCCTCTTGAAGCGCGTATCTGCGCCGAGATACCTCGATTCCATGCAGAACGGAGAAACGGCGGCTAAGGATCGCGCGCGAATCGCGGCGGCAGTGTTTCTCAAACGTCCGCCGTGATAATTTATCGCGCTGTCGAACGTGATGCTAAATGTGTTATGCGCAAAGAAATAAAAATTGTCTCTTTTCTCTCTTTTAACGGCGCTCTATATCAGCGCGACGACCGTGTCGATCGAAGCAGCGGTATCTATTTCTATTTCGTACTCTACATGGAGACCGCTCTTCGATTGTGCTTTCTTCGGGTTCTTGAACTCTTCACCTCGACGAAAATAGGAGAGAGAGCTGACTCGTTTATCGTTGATTTAGAATCAAATTTGCTCCAATTTCGCATTCGCCAAACGGAGAATTTAATCTAATTATGCTATCTGAGATATTAAAAAGCTTGTCAAACTGTCATTTATTTTTTACATCTCCGGGTCACTGTACTATTTTGCTGCCAAATCTTTATGAAAATTTCATTACTTTGATTATTTAATACGTGAAGGATACTTATATCTCTTTTGTCGCGTGATGATGGTATAAAGACGAATAGAAAACACATTTGGAAGTTTTACAATTTATTAATACTTGATTTATATCGCTAATCTTTTTACGCATGATCATAAATAAATGTTTAAAATAAATGCTACATTGGTTTGATAGTAATGTCTTTTGAATACTTATATCATAATAAAAAAATATTATAGGGTATGACAGGTGATTTTTGACAATGATACTTAATTACAGGTACCTATGAATGATTACTCAAGATCTACGTCGATTTTACAAGTCTCACGTTCTCGTCACGTACGTGTCTGAGTGAGAGATGTTTGTTTCTAAATAATTATGATAACAACTGCTAAATTGACATTCCTAGCAACTATTTACACATGTACAGTGGTCCGTGTATAACGCGACGGTGTAACAACGCGTGCGGTAAAATGTATCAACGCGATGACCGCAGCACGTGCAGCGAAACGCATAGCCGCAACTTCGCTGAGCTTCCCGAGTGCTTTCATAGTTCGGCAAAGTATTTCCGATATAGGTATCGGTCAGAACGCGTGCTGCGTCGATTATTTTCGCAACTATTTCTCTTTAACTTAAGGCCACGTAGTTCTGCTCCTATCTTTTTCTGTGGAAAAAAATTAAAAAAAAAGGAATAAATATTAAAAATTCTAGAGGCATTCATAGAAATCACTTTTGCACAAATTTGGACGTGAACGCGAGGAGGACGGTGAGAAAGAAGTACCACCAAGATCCGTTATCGGCGGTACATGCCGCCGACGATCGATGATGCCCGTGTAGCTTAAAATCCTCCGACGTTTTCTCCCGTCGACAGTAATATTCGTCGTCATTGGGCAGAATCTCCTTCACAATATTAAGGAAGTCCTCAAAGGGACATATCTGCGCGCAGCCTGGAATCGTCTGTACGATCAATTGTTCCGTAACGCCAGTCCATAGTAAGACCTACGAGCAAAGGCGAAAGATGAATTTCCAATATCAAGCGCCATTAATAGAAATGCAGTAATTATAAAAAAATGGAGAAAATACAATACAAGTTATAAGAATGAATGTAATGAATTTCCAATATCAAACGCTAATAGAAATACAGTAATGATAAAAATGGAGAAAATATAATACAAGTTACAAGAATGTAATAAAAGTTAACACAAGTTACAAGAATGAAATAAAGCCAAGTCTTTTCTTAAATTGCATTTCGCGGAAAGTAGACTCGCCATCGATTGCCCTTTATGAAAAATCTATTACTTTGAAAACCTCTCACTACAATTTCTAAATTTATTTCTTACATGGAACACCATGTAACATACCCGAATATAATAAATTCCCTTCTTATCCCGGAGAGTTTCAAAAATGAACGTGGCGCCATAGGCTGGTATCGTTGGTTCATTCGTCCCTAAAGCATAGCCGAGGGCAGCTATATTGAATTCGTGTACACCAAAGAGAAAAGCTTTTCTGTCACGTATCAACTTTCCCGCTCGATGTTCCCGAATATCGGTCACCAGTTTGCGAATCAGTATACCTGTGCACATAAACATCGATTATAATTAAAAGTTTTCAATGGTTTTATTTTGATTTTATTATAAATAATGAAGTAAAGGAATGTAAGATATCCTTGAAATAGATAACTAAACGGCATATTTCATTTGTCTTAAAGACAAAGAAAATCGTACGATTGTAAATCCGATGGAAAAACACATTGTTTCCGAGTTACAAATACTTACTGCCTGTGGCAGTTTTACAAGAATACCTGAGGAATTCATGGAGAGCTGATCTTAAGATGAATATTGCTCTTCCTTTAAGTTTTAAAGGAACTGTTGGAAATAACTTTCTCGTGCAGCAACGCGTGCTTTACATTGACGTCTTATAAACTCGAATACAGACTGAATTTATACAATAGAGTATGGAATAATTGCACACTTGATTCTCGTCTATTCTTTTAGAATCAACAAACGGAAAAATATATTTTATACATCTTATGTACATTCCCTTGAGAATAAATATACCAAATTGCTCTCTTTATTAATAATATTTGTAATATATATAGTTATTGTCAAACAAAATTTTGGCGCGGTTACTTGATCTTCAGACAATCGTATGACTTTCATTGTATCACAAAGATATAATTGATTTTAAACGGATTTTTATCTCTTTAAGATAAATAAAATCCGTTATTAGAGCTCACTAATATATTTTAGAGACTGTAGAAGTACCAACCTCCGTTTATTCTCTTCAAAGTTTTTGTGTATGATCGAAGTTTGAAGTCCAACTCTGCTATCTCTGTCATCGGACTCGGGAAAACATTCTGAGTCCATTTTGGTAGCGTCAAATTTTGTGCAGCCTGGAAGTGGTTATGCAATGAAAACTTAGACAATGAAAAATCAAACAACTTTAGATTTGTTATTATCAGAATATTCATTTACTTCTTCTTTCAGTAGATTGTATAAGTGAACAACTGCATCCGTAGTATTAATTAATTTACCAGTATGATCCGTTAAATAATCCATTACATTCTTGTACTTATTGACCATCTCTCTCGCATCTTTGTTTACATGAAGGAACCGTTGATATTCTTCCTTATATCTAAAAAATAAATATTGGACATGATCGAATAGATATGATTAGGACATTATTAGAGTTTTCTATATAAACGTGCGCACGCGCGTGAAAAGAAAACATAAAAATAGTTGAGTTTTTTTCTTCTTTTCTTATCGGCACTTTTTTATTGTGCAATATAAAGATAAAATACAAGAAAAAAATACAAGCTTAAAAATAGAAAACGAAAATATGTCAAATGTATAAAAGAAGATCGGTGATAAGAAACTGGAGAAAAAAGATGTGAGAATTGTCAATCTTGTTATCGGGTCCTCGCGACCAATTCCCTGCAAAGTTACTTACCGATAGCAGTAATGCGGAAACAAGAGGGTGTCAATCTTGTATGGCACGAAGACCGTCCATGTCGGAATCCAGGGCAAGTGCGGATTCCAGGTTTGCTTCTCGGAGGGTGGGAATAATCCTGCCAGAACTAACTGGAGAGACATCTGGGTCCGTGGGACCTCCGTAGATCGGGCATAGATCTTGGCTGGCCAATAATCCGGACCGAAATATTGATCGTATCTCTCGCGCAGCATCGTCCCGATTTTGTATTCCCGCATCTTGCCTTGCTAATTGCACGAGAAAGAGCATCGAATTGAATAGGTTTCGGAGAGCCGGATATCGGGCAATTGTACGGACTCTTTTAGACCGAATTAATTTCTCAATTTTAGTAAGAAATAACAAATATTTAGCAAAGTTAAGAAATTGATTTCTCATTTTATGGAAGTTATTAAAAGATTTCTGAGGTTTTGGAAAATAGAGGTAAACGCTTATACTTGCGTAAAACGGGGACGAAAATAAAAGATGAAAGATAAGAGAGAACGAGAGAGAGAGAGAGAGAGAGAAGTATGTGATAAATAAATTTCAATATTATTCATAAAGGAATTCAATAGTAACTATTTCATAAAGGGAATTCAATAGTAACTAAGTATAGTAATACGATCTAATCTGTTTCAATAAACGTTATCAGTTTAGAAATACTGAAGATAATACATAATATATGATTTTTATGATTGAATTATGCAAACTGACAATAATATTTGATTACGCGATATAACATTTTACTTTAATCGTCGTGATTTGCACTCACATTGGTCAAGTCACCGCTTCCCATTGGATAATAAGAGTGGTTGTGATACGGATCGTTGGGATAATTTTGGAACTCTCGATCGGGCACTTTCTCACCATGGCGGAATACCTTCGAAACAAAATAGACTTATGTAAACTGTATGTCGTCATCTGTTATCGTCACTGTCACCGCACAGACGGTCGCGATAAGACGGTCGCGATAATGCAAATATTTCGTTACTTGTCTCTCACACGAGGGATCGTTCATTTTCCTAACTTCTTAATTTCTCTCGAAAGCTTTTCTTTCCATCGAACTCGCACCTGCGATAATTCGCAAAGTGTTTGCCACTCAATGGCGTAAAACAGTGGTGAAATAATATTTTTTCTTCACATTTTTGAAAACAAAATAGATATCAAGTAGCTACTTGATCGCGTATTTGTGAAAAACCAGGAAAGCGTTAGCTTATGTTAAATCCTTGAGAAATATACGAATTTTTCATATCGCTATTTACACACAATCTTCCGAGAAAAATGATCCTCACTGATTTCACGAACACTCCCTATATGCCTCTGAAAAAAATGAAATAAAGCTTTACCACGTGAAGCAGCTGCAGCTCTACGTCGGGATCGACCGACACGGCGAGACTGCTCATCAGATATACAGTGAGAATCGTCGACAGTATCAGAGACATCCTCGCGATATCTTGCCGAAAGCACTTTCAAATCGAACGGGCACTTTCAACGCTTAATTCATACGATCTCATCGACCGTCGCGATCAGAATCAACGATTTCACGACACAATCTACGGAGGTAGATGTTTATATCTCTACTCTCGCCTCTCTGTTGGCACATGCGAGTGGGGGCGGTATAAGGAACAGTCAAACAGGCTCGTAATTCCAACGATTTTTATTAGCAAGTTCCCCGCTCTCAGCCAGGCGTCCGATCCTTTTTCCTGACGTTGATCGTCACCTTCCACGAAGGACACATAAGTAAACAGCAGGAAATTCACATAAAACCGCAACTGACGAGATCTCCAGCGGGGGAATTCTTCTCTGCCATTTTTAAATCGAACGTTCACATTTCGCCGCGCGATATCTCATTTGCGATTCACACATAAGCTATAATTGGCAATGCATGATTGATGAAGTCTATCGTATCAATCACGCACGCTTCGAGAACGTTACTTTAATGATTTTTTTTTTCAAAGATCCAATAGAATTCGAAAAGTAATAGTTTGACGTCTTTGAAAATGAGCTGATTTTAAATTAACTCAATTGTACACGTGCACAACGCAGAGATTACAGATTAGAATTTTATCTTTCGATTAAACTTGATTTTAACTCTAATGTGTTTTTTTTACTTAATTTTAATCTGAACTAATTTTTTAATTTAGTAAATTGATCTTTTTAAAATCTTTTTTAAAGAAACTGAAGAATAAAAAACTACCTTTCATAAGAATTTTGTAAAAGTTTATTAATAATAACTAATTCTTAGCTGTGAATAGAAAGGTGAGAAAAATATTGACGATCAGCGACGAAAGTTTTTGTTATGGAAAATGAACAATTATAAAATATTATTTGAACGATATGTTTTTACGTTCTTTAATGTAGCTGATATTTAACAAAGTTATAATGTTGTTATTTTACCCAGAATCGCTTCGTTTTAAATAGTTTCGTGTTTATTTAGTCTGCTTGTAATGGGCGTTTTTTTTTCCAAAACTGAAAAATGACTTGTTACTCATTTAATATGCTGATTATACGAATCTCGCAAATCTGACCATTTATTCATATGTGCATAAATAGAATGATGGTTCTTTGTAGATTGTTATAAAAAATGATATATGATTTACAAACTTCTGAAATCTTTTCGGTTTGAGAAATTCTTTCAGTCTTTGTTTTCGTTTCAGTAAGCGCAAATTTCACTGAGTATTTTATTAACAATTTATAAATAACAACACATGATAATCGTTAACAATTATAAATAATTATATTATACACAATATTGATAAATTCTTTCAATTTTTAATTGTGAATAGAATAATTAATTACAGAATCGTATTTATAATATTTCAAAAATTTTTATTTTATGAATCCATATTTGAAAGATTTTTCTTCATTCTTAAAACTCATCTATAAATAATTTTTTTATAAGAATTTATTGTTAATTAAAGTTTAACTATTACATCCAGCAAATTATTCATTTATCAAATAAAGTAATTTTAAAAAATCATGCTTTATTTAATTTTTTTTAAGATGGAAGAGAAGTACTGATTATTTGTTATATACGTACTGATATATACGTATGTATTCACAAATATCGTTACAATACCTACCTTTTATAAAGGGACACAAAATATCGCTCGCAAGGCACTTTTTATATTTTTCTTAATGTTAGTCAAATACTGATATTTCTGCCGATATATATCGGCATTTTCAATTGATTTGATATGTCGTGTAAGGTGCAGACGTCGCGTCAAATCGACTAGATCGAATATATGCCATGTTATGGAAGTCCCAAGGATATCCAGTTGATTCGACTTTTGAGGGTCACATGATGCTTATTTTGACGTTTACTGTGCTATAGAAATGCTACCGCAATCGCATTTGGTATATCAGTGAACGTCATTTGTCTTAGAATCACTTTTTCGAGGATCTTTTTATCTCCAGAGACATTATGTAATTACTTTTTCTTAATCGCTTAAATTTGACTTTCTATTTGCTTTCATGGAATCAACAACTATATGTATAACCTGTCCCAAGGAATTCGTAAAAATTCGGATGTGCCTATAATGACTCATATGAACACGATTGGAACAAAACAAGGTTAATACAAAAATATCGCCTTCTTGCGGTGCATTCCGCGAAATCATCGCACACTTTCGCTTCATTCGACCGCATGTAATAAATTTTCTTTTCGTAATTCAATTCACGGAAATTAGGAAAATTTAAGAGTAGGTATTCAGATGGAAATGATGGTCGCGACAGTCGCGTAATCGAAGATCCATTTGTGATTAGATTCCAACTGACTGGATATGATAAAAAATTTTCCTCGATCTTACTTTTGCGAAACAGGTAAAACTTTAAAGTTGCTGAAATACATATCGTTTACGTAATATGGGAAAAAGAATATGAATTGTGGTTGCGTATATATTTCACAACATTAATATACATCTAAAATCTACTAAGTGGCTTATAATTCGCGTCGAATTTAAAAAAAATTTTGGGCAACTAGAATGATAAATTTATAATTTTACCTACTGTATATTAATGTGTTTATATATATATATATATATATGTTATGTGTTTTATATATGTAATATATTCCGAGTCTGACCAAATGTTTTATGTATCACACATAAAATTGTAAATAGAATTTTATATTGAAACCCGGCATAAATTACAGATCATCTAAAGTGGATTTTAAATTATGAAACAAAAAATATAAAATATTGGCTTTTCTGGAATAATTATTTCCGTAACATCCACAAAAAAATATCTATCGCAATCGCGCACGTGGAAGACTGCAAATGCTTAAATATCGCGAATGGAAGAGAATTAAGAATTCTAGCTATTTCAATGCATCATTGACAATATTATCAGTTATAATTAACATTATGCTAGCTGGCGACATTAAAATTGTAGGACCGGTCTGCGAGATTCTTTTTTTATTGCTTACGAATAATGCATATATGATTATGCAATCACGGTGGGCGCGATTTAGTCACGCGCAATTATATGTAATAAATAACTAGTCTAGTCGAGAAAGAGCCCGTTAATGGATTATTCTGTGTATATTTACAAGCCTATTATCACAAGCTTATTATATCATTGATTCTACAACTTATACTCCTACGTTTATAACAAGTTTTATCTTTAAGACATGATGATCTGCAAGGATTTTCCGATGTAACAAAGTATTTTAAGTATATTCGCTCGTTAGTTTTTACTATAAATAAACAAGTTTTTTTTTTCTCTTTCTTCCTCCTTTTTCCTCATTCTTTCTTTTTCTTCATTCTTTCTTTTTCTTCATTCTTTCTTTTTCTCTTATGTTTCTTCAGTCATGGTTGATGATTTCTTACAAACTGATGAAATTCTATGCTGTAATGCATCATCTGAAAGTTTCCATGTATAAACAAGTTAATATGATATTACATTTTATATAATAATTTAATATAATGTCTCAGTCATATATTTCATTATTTTATATATGTATAGTAAAAAAATATATATAAAATTTATTATAATTTTTATATTATGAAGGAAAACATATCTCACATAGCTTTTCATATGTAAGGTCAATGCTATTTAACGTAAGATCAATCAAGTAAACGAGATCAAATGTTGTTACATATCTATATATTAAAATTGTGCGAATAGAACGACTTTCGCGTGGCCTTCAATAAGCTATACCTTGCTACAACTGCATTTACATGCATTTATATGAGTCACTGCAATTTATTTAATGCTCAACCTTCGCTCATATATGTTTCTACTTTAATTATGTCGTTAACGCGTAAAAATGCGACATTAGTAATTATATTTATTTTACACAATCTTTACTTATAATTCAAAAAAATAAAGTAATGATAATTTTTTTGACGATTAAATAAGAACATCTTTGATTATTAACTTGTAACAATAGCTGTTATAAAAGTTTGTTATAGCAATCCTTGAAAAACATTATTTTTATTTTATTATGAAGAAAATAATTCTTACGCGAGCAGGAATTGATTGCGATTTAAATTTATAACAAATTTAATAAGATCTAGTCTACATGCAAACAAGATAACATAAAATTTATAAAGTCATAATGAAACATGTATTTAAATCTACTGATATTATATTAATTTTATTATCGAGTAATTTTCCAATGTGAGTAGTATTTTTCACAATATATTTTTGAGGATATTTTATAATATATTAACCATAGAAACGAAAACAATAGTTTATATTGGATAACTAATAAATGTATTGTTTGCTTGAATGAGCATGTGTGATACTAATTTTCTTTCGTTGAAATTTTAATATGAAATAGCTAGTTTGATTATTCATTAATAATTTCTCATATGAAAATAGCAATTAATATGAAACACAATTACAATATTGCTGTCAATTGATGTGGATTTCGAAATTAGTTTTAGTCATTTAAATATCATTCCTATGTAAATTATATTAACTATCGACGCGTATGTAAAAATTAAGAAAAATACATACTTTGCTTTCAATAACGAAACATGTTACTCAATTTCCAGTATAGAAGAAAAATCGCGTCCGTAATGTTATCATAGAGACTGAATTGTGGGTGTGACGCGTGGATAAAAATCCGTGACTTTATGTTAATGTGAGCATGTAGATTAGGAAACAAAAAATAAACCGGTCACGATTGTAGTCATTATAATCAATTTATGATGTTCGCGTTATCGTGCTCGCGCGATGTTTATACGCATATGTAATTCTCCGCATAATATGCAATAGAATTATCTTAGTGTTATATTAATTTTTTCGTAAAAGATAGCAAAAGGTATGCGATTTAATTAGCAAAATATTAATATATATCAAGAAAAAATTTTTAACGGAATTACAGCTGTAATAATGATAATAATAATGATAATAATAATGCAATAATTGCAATAATAAATGACAAGATTATGAACGAGAGAAATATATGTGTAAATGAAGGAAAAATAATGCAATAGGAAGTAGATGCAATTAATCATTTATAAGCAGAGAGTTGAAATATCATACGATCTATGACTGATTCCGCGAACATTGTAATCAGTTCTAGTTTTTCAATAAATATTCTGAGTGAACTTCGATATTGTAGATCTTGAGATACGCAATGCAAATAACGGATAATGTATTTTATCTCCTCATTTCCAAAACATATTAAATATGCTTCAATTTTAATGGAAACAGCATAAGATGCAATGCGATCATAATGCAGTTACGCAATATTGCCAAATGACTCCAAATGCGGATCACGTGTAATTGATTTGCTAAATATACATATTTTATGCACACACACGCGAATATATTTCGCGTTGTGACAGCAAGAATTCATTTAACGTCTACAAATTTCTGCCAATAGTATAGCATATTGGACGAGTTTACGATTTTACATAGCTGTATGCGAATATTAAATATTTCTCTTTTCAAGTAAATATCTTTGGGAAAATTGTTTCAACATACATTAAACGTTGATGATGTCGCGTACATACATTATAAAATTTAATAAAGTGTGTATGTATTCGCGCATACACAAAATGTTTCTAGACAAGTGCCAAACTATCTAAACAACTTTCTTGAAATTGCTAAACAGTGGAAGACGCAAAAGAAAGAACAAGAGAAACTTCTTTTATAAATTCTTATATAAAATACAATATGATAATGCAAAAGAAAACTTCTTTTTTTAATTTTTCGAGAATATATGAAAGTCATCTTACATCTTTTAACCGAAACTCTAATTTTTTTGTTGTGATACTGTAAAAAAGGCAGATTCAACAGTCTCTTTCGAAGTGGCCTTAAAGCAGTCCAAGGTTATCCAGAAGAAAACGTTGAAACATATGAGAGAACTAGATTTTTATTACTTTATTTATTTTCTTTATAGTATAGTATATATACTCGAAACTTTTATCTCTGGCTCTTAAAAGCTATTGCAATTTGTTATAAAACAAGCGGTTGATTACAAGAGTAACTATTTGTTCAGATGTTCTCGCGATAAGTGTTAGTAATTTACTTTCTTTTTTATGAGTGATAAATAGTTTTATAAACGATACTTTCTCACAATCCTCCGAAAAAATGGTCGAGTAAACCTGGTGTCCTTGGCAGTTAATGTATTGGTCGATAATGTTCAATTTATCGATTTAAGAACATGTCATTTAGCTGCTTTATTGATATTAACGTATAATGTACAGTACTTTACAAGATATTATTCTAATTGATTCTAACTGCACTACATATAAATGACTCTTAATCTTGAGATTAAGATATGTCTGTACATAAAATGTTTAAGAATAGAATGTTAATCTATCGAGACATGATCCGTCTCGATGTCTGAGAAGATTATGTATATATTACATATATATAATATAATACGTAATTTATATGCAATGTGTCACTTTATATTATAATCTCACGCGCAATATACGGCGCAATACAAAACTAGTGCAATATTACAAATTGTTATGTATATATATATATCGTATAAATATAAAAAATAAAAGATAAAAAAATTTTTAAATAGGAAAAGAGAATTAAATTTTTTCAAAATTTAAATACTCGCTAAAATAAAAAAGGTATTTACTTAATTTGTTTATTATCGACGATGAGAATTATATTTTTCACGTTAAATTATAAATACATATCCTATCATTAGGCTATCGTATGTGCCTGAAAGATTTAAAAAGCCAGGTTTCATTGACGATGAAGGCACGTGGCATGATGGCCATATATCCGTTTTTACTAGATGTGCGTCGGCGATATATCGGCAATCGTTTCACGTTTTTTGCAACCACATGGCACCTCCTTCTGCTTTGAGAGCCGATTTATTCGATTCCATAGTTCCGCACAGGTGATGACCTTGAGTGATGCATCGATCAGTGCGAAGTGAGAGGAAAAAAGGGAGGAAGCAAAAAGGAGAAACAGAAATACCGGATGCTCGTAGTGTTTTATTAATACATCATTCACGCATGAGCACAAGTGTAGTTTCTACAAGCGCGACATGTAAATGCATGATGAATAAAGTGAGATATTGCCGATCACAAGTCCCGGCTTGCACATGTAATTCTCGCGCGGTACAAAAGGAAGCCTAAAAAGAATCGATAAAACCATATTGCGCGGCTGCAGCCAAACATTCGTTTAGTTGGCCAGACGCAGCTTCTAATTTCTTCCTCGTGAATATTGATCGCGGGATTACGAAAAAAGCGTACGCAACACCTGCGTTTGTCGAGTCGCTTGCTGTGCAACTAATCATCTTACGTATGAGGAGCTTGTGCCATTATCGTGCAATGCAATCTGCAATTCTCTCTATTTTTTTATTTAACACATATATATATACACACACATATATATATATATATATACACATATAAATAAAATATAAATTTTATGTATATACATATAATATATAAAATAATGCATAAAATTTTTAATATAAAAATAATTAAGAAAAATTAAGGATAAAAAAATTACAAAAATTCATAACAATCGTTAAGTTATGAAATAAAAGACACTTTTAGTCATCGGGCGGGATTATAATATTAATTTGTGAGTTATACATATTTACTTATAATTCTAATACCGATTATTAATTAGTTTCAACCGGTTGTATGCTAGAAATGAAAATGCAAAACTATACATTATTAAGTCAATTAATAATCAATTTGTCATTACTAAGGAGCATTATTAAATTCTTTTATTATACAAAAAATTTATTGGGAAAAGTATAACTTTATGAAATTTAATATTTAAAAATTTTTTAAAAGAACTTTCTTTTTTTCTTTCTCTCTCTCTGTCCAAGGTATAAATATGAAATAGCCACTACTCTTTCCCAAGGTATAAATACGAAATAGCCACTACTCGGAAAACAGCGATGATTGATACGCGAGATGATACCGTTATAGGTAGTACCCAGAAGTTCTCGCATCCATTTTCAAGGATATCTATGAATTTTAATCCGCCGTCGCAAGGAGAGAAGAACGCAGTCTTCTCACAGGCGCAACGAACGTAGCGTAATATAGTGATGACAAAGAAAGAGAGGGAACGAGAGAGAGAGAGAGAGAGAGAGAGAGAGAGAGAGAGAGAGAGAGAGAGAGAGAGAGAGAAACCCCCCCTATTACGTACGCAGCATCAGTAATGAATGGGCGAGGCCGCAACGTCGCAAATCAGATGCGAGTTTCTTATCACGGGCGTACAGGCTCGTGGATTCATTAGGGGCTTCATTAAAGCATCTTTCGACACATTATTTTGTAATTACGTGCAATTGCGATATATGAACGATATCGCATATCTGCCAGATCTTTTCTTCGCATTCTTCGACGAGGATCAAACTCATGAAATTGCCAAACTTGTCCATCTCGAACATCGTGCATCGTTTGTAGACGCGCGTGCATCGAACGAAAAATGAAATTGTCCTCGGGTCACCAGGACCGCTGAGGATGCAGTTAGACCGCAACTGAGGATTCACCTCCTGGGGAAAGGGAAATCCAATAGCGCCGAAATTGAATAACTTATCGACAGATGTCGTGAAGCGTGAAGGCACGTTCGGGAACAACTTCCTCCTCTCTCGAGGAACCCTTGCAGATCAGCCTAAGATCGATAGGCTACATCTAGTCACTTTAGTAGCCAGTGCACGATTTTCACGTTAAAATCTCAACCTTCATCTCCATCTCCGCGGTTCTTTCTCTTCTCCTTTTTTTTATATATTACATCATCCCACTTTTCAAAATATTCTTTTTCTTTTTTATATATAGAGAGATTTTTACCTAAATTCTTTCCTATAAATTGTCATTTTTATTTTCTCCAAGAAACTGCTTCTAATAAATTATTTTACTATTTGATTGATAAATTAGATTATCATTTTCTTTGTAAAGTATATTTCGCTTTGGTATAAAGTAATAATCTCTAATTGACTTCAAAAGATTAAAAAGATAATAGACGCTTAGTATTCTCTGAATAAATTCCATCGTACGTAAATTAAATTTAAAAATCTCCATTTTATAAAAGCTCTTGTTTCTCTAACCATAATTTTACTACTATTTATCGCGCGTCTATTTTTAGCGATCGTTTTGTTATAATATTCTTTACGGGATTTTCTTTCAAAATTTATTGAAAAATTTTATATGTGTATTCTTTTTTCTTACATCTTATATTTATTTTATATTACATTGATTTTATTTTATGTTTCTTTATTATATAACAATGTCATCAATATACATGCACACATACCTACCACACATACTAACCTCCACTTATATAATCTTACTTATTTTGCCTTATAAATGTATATTAAAGCATATTTTTTAGACAACGAATTATTTTATCTTCTCTCTGTTTGCCTGTTTATTTATGTTTCCATTTGCTTTACTTTTATTATTTAAAACAACTTCTCTGGAACAACATGAATAACATATAGTGGCATAAGAGGCACAAAGTCTGTTAAGAGAGAGAGAGAGAGAGAGAGAAATATCATTTTATCATTTGCATGCATAATTTTTCACCGTTCAAAGACATAAAATTGTATTTTATGTCTGCATTGAAGTAATATAGTATAAAATTAGTATAAACTAATTGGTTATATCTAATAAAGAGAAAGAGAATGTCATTCCAGAAAATCATAAAAATTTTAGTGAAACATACTATTGTCATATTAATATGTGCAACTCCCTTGTGGAGGAAGCAATCGAAAGATACCTATAAAGAATTGAAGAAGGCAAGAGCAGATCGTATTCACACAACAGCACGAATGTATCGTATTCGCTTTATTTCGTTGAAAGATCGAAGATCTTACCTAGTCTTATTTACCAATGAGATAGCGGCAAATCTTCTTTCACAGTATTTCCAAAGCTCTCCAAAGCTGAAAAGCCGACTGATTTTTCGATCACGCGCGAAGAGCAGCGTTATTTGTTTGCCGGAAACAATTTTGTTTTTTTTCGTATTCATGAGGGATCGTGAAATCCGTCGGTGCCGAGTTGTTTCACGTACAAAACGGTAAAAGGTGATGCATATAAGTGACACGTTAGGCAGTTTTTAACCAGCTTTTGAAGGAATTCGGAAACAACGCTTTCCCGCTGGAATCCGACCTGCGAATACGAAACGAAGGTGATGGAGTATATGGGTCACACAGAGAGGTGCCTGCAGCGTGTAACCTGCACATGAGCTGCATGCGATAACCCAGGGCATAGTTCAGGCGGACCTTGGACCAGTAACCCATATAATGTGCGCACGCGGAAGCGACGCAAGTGTCCTTCGCATACACCGATAAGCAGCCTTGATCCAGGCTTTATTTTACTGCCCGAGAGAAATTCGGCATTCCGTTCTCGCGCATGTCTCCCGCCCTAAATCCACGCACGTTCATTTCTGAGAGATTCGCTGACGCATCCGATAGAAACATTTCTCTCTCCGCGCGCCGGCATTGTTATCGGATTGGTTTTGGGATCGTGAAAATCATCAAAATAGATATGGAAAAAGTTTCTATCGACAAAATCCCTCTGCCGCGCGCCGTAATAAGAATTATACAAATGATATTACATAGAGATAATAAAAAGGAAAATCCATTTATCCAGAGAATATGAATACACACTGCAGATGCGTAAATAAAATATAATATGTATCAATGTGAAGGAAAACAACAAGGAAAAGGATAACCGATATTAAAGTGAATTTCGATCTGTTTTTTTTTTTTAATGATTTGGATAAAATCAGATATAATCCCTTTCTTTCTATCGTCATTTTATATAGATTGATCAAGTTGTATTCGACGATAATTATGTTGCAATGCTATTCATTAAGAAGTTCAAAGTAACACGAAAAAATAGGATCTTTATTAAATCCTGTATTCTGAAGTCTTTTCTTTATTATATATTAAAGTTTAGCCCAAAGGATTAAACGCGAGATATTTTAAATATTCAGCGAGATTGAGAAAGCGTTTGTGCGAAACCCGTTTCTGTGGCGCTCATCGAATCCGGCGAATTCTTACCCGGGAGATAAGAATTCTCGGTGAGAGTTTTAATGGAGAGTGACCTGAGTTATGCAGAAGTTTAGAGTAATTGCGAACCGACGGACTAACAATGCGTAACTGGATGCAAATAAGGCACAGTCGAGGGAGTTACAATTCGAGTGGAAATCCTATTTAAGGACAATTTGTACCGTTACATATTTATACTGTCAGCAGGATTGTACCGCGAAAAAAAATGCAAGAAAGTTCGGCAGTGTTTCATGACCTAACGATTCCCTTTATTACATGACTTCAAATTAAGAAAAAAAAACTCGCTATATATGCTTTAGCGAAATATATATATAATAGTAATAACAGTGAAGTTTAAAAGAGTAAAATGATTTATGTGTTCACTTATACTAATATGTCACGTATATTTATCGATACGTTATACGACGGATTTTATATTTCCATTACATATCTACCAGTATTTCATGGTATTTATGGATTTTTTGAGGACATTTATCTTTGTTGTTCCTTTCTTCGGATCTTCGATCAAAATTTCTTTATTTTCCTCGTTCCTGAAACAAAAGTTTAGTAGATGCACGAGATTTTCAACGCAACGCACCTTGTCTAAGATATTGCAGCGTATTTGTATTTTACTTAGGTTTTATAGGAATATTATGCAAGGATAAACTTACAAATTTAAAATTACTAATACGACACCGCCGTCGGGCGTGGAAAACGCGACATTTTGAATTCCCTCGATATTCTCTGATGTTGTGCCGATTCGCATGCTGTTAGGCGGGATATACCTATTCAAGGAAAACGCTTAATTAATTGAAATATACCGGAAAATTGCTCTAGATAAATCTTAACTTTTAAATATAATTATTTTACAAGTTATCAAAGTTTTGTGGACATTTCAGTCTTAAGTGTCAAAAATATGATGTACTTTGAGAAATGTCCAATAACATAAAACATCGGTTGCTTGTAGAATTCGTCGGCGGCACTGTTGACTATTATCGGAGAATCAACAGTATTGTTAATCCACACAGGACCACCTTTCATATTTAAAGCAATATTCCAGTCGATCCAAGATGATACCCAATGCGACAGGTTCTCGATGATACTCGTTGCGTATGATTCTCCTCGTTGCCACGAACCCAGAATTGGATATTTGTCTGTAAAAAAATTAATTATTAAAGCATATGAATGATTCATTTAGTATTTATCTTATAAAAATCATTATATTTTGATTTGTAACAGTTGATAGTATAAATCCGCAAACATGCATAATTAATTTTTTGCGTCTTAACGCAACCTTTTAGAATATGAACGAGGAGTCCTCATCATTAAGAATTATCAAAGATTATAAAGAAAGATGCGTATTTTTTTAATGCTATATTCTAAATCTTGAAATATAGATGTATAACAGAAAAGTATATAGGAAATATAGAAGTTTTTTAATTTATTCAATTTTACCGTCGCTTAAACTATTACTCAACAAAAAATATTTTGGAGCGAAAAAATTTAACATAAAAATGAGAATATAAATCTTCACGAACCTGTCCAAACTCCAGTGCAAGCTTCTGAGTATATTAATGACTTCTCTGGAAAAAGCTGTTTTACATCATCCAAGACACTCGGTTCAGTTAAATAATCCAGATAAAAGTGAAGCGCGATTCCAAAAATAATATCTCTTGCTCTCTTGTCTTGAAATACCGTTTTCGGCCAATCAGGAAGCGACGGTCTAGTATCGTCTAATGAAAAGATCTTGATATGTTCGAAACCGTGTTTCTTCAGAGACGGTGCCAAATGTTCGATGATCCAATCACGCTCTTCCTCGGCTGTCCATGCCATATTATTGAGATTAACAGCTAGCGGAATATATTTATAACCTTCTGGCTCATTCTGACACGTTACACCCCAGAATTCTATACCGTTATGACGATAGGCTTCGAAATATCTGTGAAAATAAAATAAAACGATTGTATGCAGATTTCGAACATCTCGGTAAATTTGGTGTAACTGAATGAATTTGTTTCACGTATATGAAAATAAATTGTGCATTACAAAAGCAAATTATTATAAAAGAATATTCTGATTATTGTGAAGGAAATAAGAAGTTTAATTTAATAAAAATATTGATTAGTATCTTAATTAGTAATGATAACTTACTTCACAAAATAATCTGCCCACAATTGTCGATATTCCGGACGTAATTTAGAATTATGTGTCCAAGAATTGTTAGTTTTCATCCAAACACTGGCAGACCATGGCAAAGTAATCAATTTAATTTCCCCATTTTTTAATTCTTGAGCTCGCTTTATTAGTGGTATCTATTGATAATTAGATATTTAATAAAATGTGTATACCACATATACTGCAACTGATAATTATATCAGTTACTTAACTCCAGAAACACAAGTATTTTCTCGTATATGCTTTTTGATATCAGAAGAAAATAAAATGCTTGTTTTACAAAATATAGACACAGAGATATTAATAAAAAAAAAAACTAAATGAACCTTATAAAGATAATCCTCTGTCTGTAAATCGAAGTAATGAAGCGAAGTATCATTTTCTACCATCGCGTAGGTATATGGTCTCGTTGAAAAATCTGTACCACCCATTGGCGTTCTGATAAAATTGTAATTGATACCACGTGGGCCAAAGTAGCTTCTAAAATTTTGAAATTGAATATAAAATTAACTTTCAAATCGTTGCGAACTAGATATAATAATCATGTCGGTCACTGAATTAGTAAAATTTCTCTTGAAATTTAATGATTTATAATTTATTATACCCCAACAAATAATTGGACGTCTCATGCGTTAAATCATGAACATTCATAGCTGCTGAATCAGTTACAGCACCACCAAATCCGAAAATTTCTTGATATACATCCGCTTGATTTATAGTGATCTTTCCTTGTGGAGTTGGTTTTACAGATTTTCGATCGTAAAATATTTGGATTATGATAAGAAACGTTTCTAATAATGTTTGACCGATATCATATTGGTTTAATCTATCTAAAATGGTGATATCGTATTGGTTTAAACCTATTTATATAGTTTACATAGTTTCTTTTAGTGATTTTTTAATTTTTTTTATTTTTTGATTCAACGAAATAATTTCAATACTTACTGTTAGTCTTTTTCTTTTCAAATACGCCGTTCGATATATCAAAGAATAAACCACTTTTACTCGATGTTATGAGTACATAATTGGCAGGATCAAGTGGCCTGATCGCATCCGGAACTTCGTCGCAATAACTCGCATTGCAAACACAATAATATCCATCATCTTCTCCACTTCTTTCCGATCGGCGTCTGATACAGCCAGTCGTTAGTGCAACTAAAAAAACCATTTAAAAGGATATTTGATTAATTACTTCATCATTACTATTTTATTACGAATGCATTTCTACATTTCTCTGTATTCCATTCTGTTAATGAACAAGTTGCGGAAATTAAACGAATAGCTCTACGCCTATATAAGTATATTAGTATATTCTAAAATTGTTAGATAAAATGGAAAATTAATTTTCTTATATAACTTGCATTTTCAGTTTTGATATCTAGAAATATTTACAATTTTGTAACAAAAAAATTGAACTTAAAAAAACTTTTTAATAAGAAAATATTTGAGAAGCTATATAGAAAACCATAAAACATATACATATAAATCCGCATATTTGCAATGATATGAATGATTATCTGTATCTATATTATATGTATATACATATTAGATATTTATGATAACTATATTATATTATATTTATTGATAATTATTTATAAGATAAATATTTAAAATTTGAATTGAACATTGAATGTACAGAAAAGTGTAATATCCAAGAAAAAAAAATTTTCTAATGATCATAATATATAAAATATTCGGACGAAAAATGAATAATCGACAAGGAGATGTGAAATACACTCATCAAATCAAATTCAAAAAAACATGAGATCAACAAATTGAAATTTTGAGAAGCACTTAAGAAACTCAGATGTTTTTAAAGCAGTGGATATAATTGAAACAATATTACAATTAAAAAACGGACTTGGTTTTAATGAACAGCAATTTTATTTGACTGTTGTTAACTCAATTATGAACTGAAATATTTTTGTTTCTTTTGAATTCATATACATAATATTAAAACGCAAAATATTTAGCAACTTTTACATTTATCTCTACTTTTCTATTTATCTACTTACTTATTCCTGCAACAACAAAGATGATCATGCGCCTCATTGCAACTAACTGAAGCAGAGATGCTAGTTGTGATTTTCCACACAACTCCCTTTTATACTGAAAAAAAAGAAAAATCATTAAGAACTTGTTTTGCTTAAGAACTTGTACGATTTGTACAGTAGCGGACAGAAGTTTTAGAAACGTAAATATAAGAAAATATGCGGATTAATTTATCTGTACAAAAAAATGCAAGATTTTTCGGAGTTTAATATTCTTCAAAATAAATTCATTTTGCAGCACTGCACTTAGTCCATCATATTTCTTAAAGTCGTTTTTTGGTCATAAGCGTTCTTATCAAATTTTATTTAATTGTTTTAATATAGCTAAATCCAAATATTAAATAAATCAATGGAATAAAAAATAAATGCATATCAAATGACAAACAAATGTGTACGTCAAGTTAATGAGATAGATGGAAAAATAAAAAAATGTGTAAGTCAAGAAAAGTCAAATTAAAATGAGATAGCTTAATAGATAGATAGATAACTTTTTTACACGAACAGCATTAACTTTTTTTACTCCTTTATGCTTCAATGTGACATTTATGCCAATTTTGAAAAAGAATTTAATATAAATATTTTGCTCGATACATTGCTCTCAAACATGGCAGAAATTACGATGAAAAGAAGAGGCGATTGATTTTATTGATTTATTATAATAAATTTATATTGAGTAAGACAATAATCTAAAGTATACTGCAAAATTTTTTCAAGAAGAAAGTTCTTTATTTTAATTATATAAATATTATTTATATAAATCGCTTTCTTACCTTAAACTTTTGTATGTTACTGTAACGCGTCCTACATACTGTGAAATAACCGGATTTTGCCAATTTTTATTTAAGTTTCTCTATAATGATGGTTTTTATCAAATTTTATCAATAATGATGGTTTTATCAAATTTGTCTTTTTAACGAATGAACGATTTACTGTATTACATTACGTTGTTTTTTTTTATTTGGTACATATTGTAAAGATAAAAACGCAATTCTCTCACAAAAATTCAACTGATATGCGTGATAAAATACAGCGACTGCTAACTGATAAGGAAATTTTAAGATAAGCTTTCCATGAAAATTATGAGCATATCTGTTAATTCAAGCCAAATACAGAATCTAAGAAATAAATATAAAAAACTATATGTTTTCAAAGCGTTTTCTATATAATTATTTTAAAAGTTTCATTACTATTGTTATTATGCGGTATTTCAATTTATTTTTGCTATTACAACCTGTCTGAAATTATATCTTATCTTTTAAGTTTTGTAATATTTTCGATATAAAATACAAGAAAAGAAAAAACGATAATGATTATGGAATGATAATAATTTTAAAGCAAAAAGGAAAACTAAAAGAAAAAAATTCTGAATAGAAGTTTTGTTTTCTATACAAGAAGAAGTATCATATGATTCTTGTTATTTATCCAAGAACTAATTACTTAATTAATTTAAATGAGTAAAGAAATCACCTGTTGAATGTGCTAGCGAAAGACGCAACTGTGACGATGAAGACGGTTGGCAGTATCTTTAAGGTATACTACATTTCGTTAAGTAGAATGCTACGTAAGCACTACATATCGCAACATTAAAATGTTTATCAATGTGACCCAATTTTATGACATCTATTAGATAAGACACGACAGTCACGACAGTTCCCGACAATCACGACAGTGTTATGTAATATATATAAACAATCAAGTACAATAAGTAGAAGGTATGTCAGTTGGAGTCAGGTTTCTATTTAATAATTTTTTATGTGAAATTTTTTATCATTATTTAGTTAGCAAAGCCACGTCGTTACTGTTGGACTTGAAACGTTGTAAAGCTAAAATAGTGCTAGTTATAGCATATTTATATTTATGTTAATGTAACTTGTGTAAAGTATATTTATGTTAATAAATATACTTTAAACTATGTTTTAAGTAATACAGTAGAGAGATAGTAACTTTGTGCGTCATTTTGCTAATTCAAAGAAAGGATGTATATAAATTCATGCAAAAAATGCAAAAATTACAAAAAACGGTATGAAAGTTCTCAACCGTATATTATATATACATACATTCATATACGTATATTGTACATCTTTTATATATTTATTAGAATATTTAATATTGATAAAAATACTCGAGATTACATTGCCGCGATTGTACAATCTTCGTTAACCGTGTGATAATTGCACGAAGCTATTGTGTGAATTAGCAATATAAAAAGACGTTTATAGAATGCTTGTATAAATATTTACCTCTTATTTAGCTGCTTAATTAGAGATAGAAAAAAATACATAGAGATATGTCTGTTTTTCTCGGCCTGCTGTTTTTTCCTATGATTGTTTCTTTCACATCCACTAAATATTAATAATTATTTTATCAATTTGCGAAACTAACTAGTCGAGCGCAATGAGCGAACTGAATTCCATTAATTGACGTACGCTTATATTTGGCCTCCTTCCAAGATTTAAATTGGTTTTTTTTTTGTAAACAGAACATTCACGTCTAGCAAGGCTATCCTCTCTCTCTCTCTCTCTTGTAAGATAATCATTGAATTAAAATTCGTTAGTTTCGGACTGTGCCTAGAAGAGTTGTCTTAATATCTCACTATATTTCGTGTTGTATTGTAACTCGCACAAACCTTTCAAATTCATTGTTCAGTGAATATACACTGAAGTACTGTTTTGTTAAAAAAGATCTTTTGTGATAATAAATAATATATGTTGATGTATTTACTAGCGTTATTACAAAATTTTTAGATAAGTAAAAAAGATATCGTTATTTTCTTATCAAAAAGGTAACGATTAGAATTGAATATAGTAAATAAATAACTAACTAATATATAGATACTTCTAGTCTTCTATAATCAATTATTACATAAAAAATTGCATTTAAAAATGATATTACAAATTTTTAATGATTTAAAACATTCAAATTTATTTTCTGAAGTACTTTAATTGCTTATATTTGCTTGAAGTTGTCTAAAAATACAGTTAAAATATTCTTATTATGATGTCATATATGTATACATATATATTTTCTATAATGCAAAATTTCATACCACTAATTGACAAGTACTAATTGATAACATTGCCTATTGCATACTGATTTATTATATTGTCACATTTAGAATTATTAAAATTGCTAATATCGCTTGCCAATCAATTATTATATGATTATAAAATGGATTAAACAATGTGTATTTGATGTATTTATTAAATCGCGCGTAATAAACTGTAATAAAACTAGTTAAGAATATCATATTTTATTCGCAAATACAGCTGAAAAAAAGACAAAGTAAAATACGAATTTTTTTAAAGTTCTTCAATTATTTGCTAAACACTTCATCGGATCTTTTGCAATATATGAAATCAATTAATTACCTCGTTCTGTTCGTTATATATAATAAAAATATTGATTGTTTAACATTTACATTCATTCACATTTTGCTTCAATATTTTTGTTACTGTTTAAATAAAGTGCCAACTAAATTTCCGCTCGGTTTACAATTGTTACATAGTTACTATTTATATCAGAGAGAGAAAGAGGGAATTGTAAATTTATATTATTAACTATATATTAATATTAATATTGACAGCATAATACCTCATAAGATCTGTTTAATGTTTAAATATGTGAATTATAATATGTGTGAAGAAATTTATATTAGGAAATGTGTGAGGAAATTTATATTAGGACTTATAAATAAAATTTTTTTTTAAATCCGATTGTGAGTTTTCGATGAGTGTATTTTCGAATTCGTTTCATATGAACTTCATGTTTAAGAATACATACCGAACATTAAAGATTTCTATACAGTACTAACTGGATCAACTAAATCACATATAACACATACGAGCGAGTTGCTTGATTGAACATTGTGCTTTCACAGTTAAGCTCGAGTTAAGCTGATTTTCGAGATATGAGCCTGTGAGCTTCATTGATTTATGCTTTAATACGAAGTATTGTTTCAATTGTTTATATTGATTGCATATTCGATACTTCTTTTTGCTTATAAATTTTGATTTTTAGTTGTTTATTGAGAAAAAGTATAAAATTTAACTTTATAATAAGATTCATATAACCATGATATGTAAAATAGAAAAAAAAACAAATTAATTTCATATAAAATAATAATAATTATAAAATGTTAGTCACATATCGTTAATGCTATGAGTTTCATGATTTTCTTTTTTTTTCCTGCAAATTAAAGCTTCATAAGTCTAGAACGAGAGTTAAAACTTAAATATCGAACAATTATTTAGCGTGAACGATAGCGGTGCAACAATTTTTAAAAATTTATTTTTTTAAGGATAAAATAAACACGCACATACATAGACTTTTATACATAGATGTATGGTATATGTATATATTTGTATATATGTACAAAACTTGGGAAAAATAAATTTTTCAGGCGGAAGAGAGTTGCACAAAATTGAACGTGCATAAAAAATAACATTTTCAAACTTCAATATAACAACTAACGTTTAATTGAACGATTGAATATTTTTCGTAAAAAATTTTATTTTCTGCTACTTTGCTACATTAATTGTTGATTAACAAAGTTGATCTTATTTGTAAGAATCTATCTAGAGAGAATATATCAATTTTGACTAGTCTCTTTATACTCCACGTTTTTCAATTATTCTCGCCGCTTTTGATAATAACACTTCTTATTATTAACGTTACTGTTACAAATACCGCTATCGATTTTTACCTTTTCTCGAGAACTCGAGAGCCGATTATTTAAATTGCATGATTTGCTTTTTTTTGCTTGAATGTTATTAAAGTTTTTGATAAAGAGCTAAATCCATAAAATTTAGAAATTTAGAATGGATCTGAAATTAGGAACTACCGATACAAGACTTGCAAAGTATTAAAAAAATTGGTGAATTTGGAAGTATTCAAATTCTCGCTTCTCATTTATTTTGCTATCGTCATTTCTAATCTGTGATGTTCAACTTTTCTCTTTCTCAAATATATTAATCGTCACTTCACTGTTTCTTTCCCTTTTTCGATTCTTACTACTCTTCGATCTTAGTGATGAACCTTTTTTTTTTAAATAATCCTTTCTTCTTTTCCCCTTCGTGTATAATTGATGATTTTCTCTGAATCTTTTCTAAACCAGTTTCCTTCGTTCACCCCTTTTTCTCTTAGCTCTTTTAGTACAGAGCTTAGTTCTGCAAACATCGATAACCTCCGAGTCATATTGTCCCAAATAGATCCTTTCTATAGTATTCCCATATACTCCAATGGCCTCTTTTATCCTACCCGACCTCTCATAACCGCGTTTTATCACTTCGTTTCTCCTTCCTGCGATCATATAAAACTTTTTTCTTTCTCTCGGTTCTTATGTGTATATGTATTTTTTTTTATTATTTACAACTTTTAATATTATAATTCAAATGTTGTAGATTCTGTAAGCTATACATTAAAATTGCGAAATTAACAAAAAAAATTTTGACTAATAGCATCCGTAATACTTGCAAGTTTACATCCAAAATCATACACACAAGTACTTAAATATACATTTTATGAAGAAAAAATTTTTCATTTTTATTATTCCTTTACATATTAGACTTGAAATTAACAACATAAAATTTTTATTGAACTATTACTTTTTCTTTTGATTACGTCGTATTCTTTCTTTTTTTTTTAGCTAATATACATATATGACACAAGAGAATTTTTTTATAGTTAGCAATCTGAACGCATATAAAATTGCTTACTGCTCGAGACATGAAATTGATAACTTATTCAAACATACCAAATGAAGAAACTTATTCTGCACTTATTCAGCCAAAGCACAATCAAACGCTTTAATATTTTAATCACTATACTATTTAACTAGCGTTATAAAAATGTACATCGAAATACTATTTAACATGTTTTTTTTTCTATTAAAATAACAATTGCATTTCTCATTTCTTATGGCAGGATCGTGGTCTCGTTAAAATTTTCCGCAACGCTGAATATTTCCATAATCGACTACTTATTCATCTCGTAAATTAAGTCATCGTAATTTTATTCGGAAAGTTGATCCTCCGATAATTAAGAATGCAGCAGTATTCGTATCAAAATCCTCCTGTTATGGATCTTCCAGGGCTTCTCTTTCTTGCAGCCATAATCGGATCCCCTTCTCCTTTCTTCATCCACCTCCGTAAAACCGGTGAAGTATTAATGACCATAAAACACTATCGATTATCTGCAACCATTCGAACTTTTTCTATCCTGTTGAGACCAATAAGATTTATAAATTGCCTTCTACTTAATTTTCCTTAATTGCAACGTTAATATTTTACGTTATCGCCCTATTTTACGTTATCACTATATTTTACACTGCTTACGTATTTTGTGTTTTCACGTTTAAATCAAAGCAATTTAATTTTTGATAACAAACATATACCGCAAATATATGGCACTGATATTTTGAACACAAACATTATTTTAAAACAATACAAGCTACGTAAAAAATAAATGTTATATCGTAGTATGAATTTATAAACGCGTGAATTTATAAATATGGGCGTCAAAAGGCAAGGAATAATTAGTTCAGTATTTTTAAGCGCTCGTAATAGCTGGGTGTACATGGAAAAGCTCGCGTAGTTTGATGCATCATTGATGTGGTAGGATGGATCAATGGTACGAATGAGATCGATCACGATTAGAAAGACCATTCGTTTCGTGTGTAGATAAAATGTATGGGCCACAAGAGACAAGTGCATTAGTACGTGATCTAGTTTGCTTTTTTCAAGATATCGAAGAATTTAAAAGATGATATTGTTCGAAGAAACCTTTGCCAAATTGATTTATCATTTTATCAGGTCGATTGAAATGTGACAATTCAGCGCTCTAATTTTTACAAATATTATCGACAGGTGTTGATGTAATCCAAGAGATTATCGAATATCTAAAACTCGCGTCATATAGCTTTCAGAAAATGACATCGTTTATCAAATATTGCAAAACGATGGCTAGGAATAACACTGTATTAATGCAATAATACTATTTTAATAGAATAAAAGTTCGCAGCGGCATATTTCTTCGTCTGCGCGAGGATCCTCGTTTATTAAATTACGCAAAAACTTCCCACCGCGCCTTGAACGGCCGCCGTTAAAAGAGCGAGCGGAACGAACGCAAAACGGAAGGGGAAAAGGAAGAAGGACGAAGCGCAGGAGCGTTCGCGCGGAAAATTTAATACGAATCCAAAGTGAAGGCGGCGGATCGCTTCTCGATGTCGTTCTTATCCATCTTCGGCGTGGCGCAAGTCGAGGCGAAAAGCGATCGATCAAAAATTGATGAAACCACGCTTCCCTAGGCGAGAGACAGTAAATTCGACGTCCGCGAAGACGTGAGTCTGCGAGGCACCTCGATAATGGCGCCGGCGAGGACCGTCGAACGCGAATCGAAGAGGACAGGCTAACAATTTTCGCCTGAGCTACGCGAGAAAGCTTTCGAATGCATCTTTTATCTCGCCTCGACGAGGCGAACGATTCTAACGTGCTGCAGTTGCACTCGTACCAATAGTGCACATTACGTAATTAAGGAACCGAAATATTTCGCGAGCCAAAACTCGCTTCTATCTTCGAGAGTTAATTACTCTTCATTTTCATTCACATCAGAAACTCCGATTTCTTCGCGTCCGACGAAAGAGCCGAGGATAGAGCCTGTCGAAAAGTCGTGCAAAGTTTTCGTGAAAATTAACCACGACTCGTCTTAAAGCACATCGAGCCTTAATTGGAAATCTTGGAATCAAAACTGATAAAATTCCCCTTTGATATCGGTTCCCTCGGCGTTCGATTTTACAGAGAAAATTTGCTTGATTTAACTTAAATTGAATTTGGTGGAGGGTCTCTTAAGCAGCTACATGTTTCTAATAAATAAATTTGGGGCAATCTCTTGAAATCTTATTGATGTAGGGACGAAGTCATATTGTAGAGAGTGAATTGGAACGGGACCATGTTAGCAAAATATGTGTTTTTGATCGCAGTGTTATAAATTTGTGATAAAATATAATACCGGATTAATGGTCTTAAATGTCATTTGGATATATCTCCGTGCAACAATACAGGATATATCTCTGTGCAACAATACAGGATGGAAGATCCATTTTTGTACGATTTGTCGCAGTAACGAGGCGGATTAGCACGGCGGATCTCGCGTGATGAGCGGCCGACGACAGTCGCGAAGCATAATGCTTGTTGGTCGACCTCGGGATACTCTAAACTCGGGATACTCTCGCGAAAATCCGCCGGTGATGTGCGCGACATTGCGCGTACGGCATTAGCGAGTACGTACATAGGAATTAAGGAAGCTCTGGAAATTCAGATTAGCGGCGCGTACGTTTGTCCGTCCATCCACGCGATAAAGCTTCGCTGATAATTACAGCAAATAATTATAATTAAAAAAATTAATCGCATGATCATGACAGTTTGGGACAATTTGTGAAAAACTTATAAATATATAGCTACAAGTTTATAGAAAGTAAATTGAAGCATAGTAAAATTAAAAAATATAACATTTCGGTGTTGCAAATTTGCGGTAAAACATAAAACGCAGGAAATTGATTTTTACAGATAGACGCACACGATTTCACGCATATAAAACTGTTTCACAATCGCAATAATCCATTTGCCGTATATGCATAATTCAGTTATCCATGCTTATTGAAAAAAAAGTATAAAGTTATTTAGTTCACACGAATTTCGAAAAATGCGGACAGAAATCGCAGGAAGATGTCAGACTCGCTTTTTTGCGCATTCCGCCGCACTTTGACATACTTTACTGTGTGCTCTGTCTGCCCTTCATTTTTTTATCTCATTTTTTATTTTAGCAACCATTCCTATTTCACTTGATTTACATCGGGAAACCCATTAATTAAATTACTCTTTAGAAATAGGGCGTAGAAGTAGAAGAGAAGAAATAACAAGTCGCTCGTCTGCTGAAGTCCCGTTTTTCTGTCCTTGCTACAATCGCGAAAAAAGACGCACTTTTATGTGTACACATTTTTTCGGCAATAACCTATGTATCTTTCGTTGATGACCGTCTTGTAACCGTCCTCGGTCACATTGCCTCGACGAGAGATTTTCACGAGATTTACAGCTTCCTGAATTTATCCCCATTCTCCGAGTGTCCCGCGGAGAACGTCTCTTTTATCATTTCACTCACAGAAGGACCTTCCACATGTGATACTTGAAGCGCGCTCACTCGAATCCTCCCTTGTGTACGATCGAAAATATATGTCGGCCATCATTCACGCCTTAAAAAGGCGGTTCGGAGGGTTATCGTCCACTACCTCTCTTGAATATTTATAAAAATAAACGAGTTCCCTTCTATTCCCGCCAGAATAATTTTCGTTCGACAAAATATCATAATCGCGTCTCTCATATTATCATGCTATTATCGACATTTCGCAATTTTGTAAATATTTATAAGTTTTATAAGGTTTTAAACCGTGAAATATATCGACGTCTCTTTTGCTATTCTATATAAATAATAATAACTAAAATAAGGTATTTAATTTCTTTTTCATAATTTTTTAGAAATGTAATTTAAATTGTGTTTTTTTAGTGTTTGATCGTTTTAACATTGACATTTTAAAATTGATCTAAACGATCTACGCGTGTCATTTAATACTGCCGAAAATGTACTACGCGGGAGTTGATAACAGATAAAAATTAGATAGGATTAATGTGCTGCGTATTTGTTGTGTGTTTGGTTGTAATTTGATGAATTTATCGTGCTGCCCTATATTCCGTATCGAAATGTCTCTGGACATGACCGTGATATATATCCATATTGAGATCAAATTTCCCCGCGCGCGAGATATTTCCCAGCGGCGTTAATGATATCCTTTGTCATTCTTATTGTCATCTCATGCTTCGTAAGGTCGACGTGTAATATATATATCCCTCCCCTCTCCCCCTATGAACCCCGCGTGTCGTGGGGGCATCCGGTAGAGCCGCTTGGCATCTTTTTCATCTCAATTTCGAAGATCACTCATCGCCCGCAGACAAAACGCTAGCGTAAGCTAACTTCCCTTATTGTTCGACCGCAGATCGAGTGCCACTACTGGCTCTAAGTAGACTCATCCGTTCATGATCAGCCGCGGCCGGCAGCGGCAAGAAAATACATGGCGCATTTGTTCGCAGCTTTATTCACTCGTTTTTTTTCACCGTTGTTATTATCTCCGTCTATGCCAATTTGATTCCTGTTCTATTTTTCTCTCTCTTCTTTTTCGGTTGGTCTCTCTTTTTCTAAGCAAATTTTAATTTAAATGAAAATTATAACTTTGTTACAACACGCAAATAGCAATGGCGGGTGAAAATATTTTTAAAATATAATTCTGAGAATAATAGACGTCTTTGTTTTTATAAAACACAGAAACAGATTATTTATAAAATACAGAAACAGATAATTTAGAATTTCAATAATAATAAAATAATGAAAAATATTGATTACGCACAAATACATCTTAAAAAGACTGTTTAAATAAACATATTGAACTTTGATGGAATTTTAGAAGTGATTAACAGTCGGCATATAGATGATGAAATAAATGTGTTAAACGTGTTAAACTTCGTTGTAAATGGACACGATAAATTGTAGATGAATGGTACCATTAGAACACGTAATATTGCTGCATTTTCTGCGCCACTTGTCTTCTAACGTCGTGAATCATAATTAAAACGAGCATATGGTGCCTCCGGTAGTATCGTGATGTCTGACTTTTCCTACCCGATACGTCGAGCAAGCAGATTCGATAATCGGCGAAGTTTTGACCCTCAGGGGCTTTATTGCCTTCTCTTGCGGCTGACTATGTTTGTAATTAGAATTCGTTCGAAACTACCCGAAACTGTCCAATGGCACGGCGGATGTTATCCAGACACATAGCGGCCACACAATGGATATTTAATCTCGGCCTTCCATCTCGGGCGACCGGATTGAAATGATCGATCGCTCGTGTCGCTTTTCAGCGAGCGAGTTCAATCTGCAGTAACCTTTTAGGCTCCGCGAGTTTTCCGCTATGCGCATCTTAATTCGATAAAAACGTAACGTACGATTACAGTGAAATATCTGTGGAAGTTTCCTCTGCGGTGTGATGTATCGCTACATTTAACCAAATTGTCGTTCTCTCTCTCTCTCTCTCTCTTCTCTTTCCTTCTGATATTGTTGGAACTTTCCGCGTGCTAAGAATAACAGTCGATATCGAATGAGTCACGCTAGTGCTTCGCTTCCGCAATAAGGTGATTACTAAATTCGCACGTAATAAGGAAGTATTTCGTAAGAAATATATTTTATGAATAATAATTTTGGCATAAACCACACATTACGTGAATTGAAGCTCGTGAATATAAAATATGTCGTGACTTCAACAGATCGATTTACTACAAGTAACGTCAGTGATAAATCGCGTTACTTATGTACATATACGGAGATCTAAATTGATATTATTTAATTGCATATTGTTATTAAGTTAAATTAATTACAGATGAGTTAATTAAATGTAGATGTATGTTATCATGAACAATTATACAGTAATAATATTGTTAAGTACAGATATGCGAAGAATTGACACGTTAACGAAAGCTAACGAGTAGCAATCACGAGAAAATTATATATGGTACCATATTATTATCAATTTTAAATCCTTAAGATAAGGCACGCATATGTTACTGCAGGAAAATCGCTAGGAAAAATTCAATGAACGTCATAGTTCATTAGCAAAATAAAATATCTGATCTAAAGTATCATATTATAATCAGCAACGATCCTTCTAAGCAAGGAAACCGCAAAGGAATTTGTATTATCGTATTATGTTGGAAAGAAATGAGATAATAATCAAATCCTAGACTCCCGCAAAATAAAAGACCGATGAAATTGAGTGCTTGACTAAACACCGCCAACGAATGTAGCATAAATTTGCATTATCAAGATCTAATTCGGAATGTATTTTTATTATTCACGAGCTTTTTATTCCTTGTCATTATCACTTAAATGACATCGAAGTAATTGACATTATCAGTCCGACTTCTTCTTGCTCAAAGGAAATACGAAGTTTTTGCTCCTGACTACAGTCAGAAACATCTCAAATCAAATCAACCGCAGTCTCCGCCTCTCAGTTCATTATCATAATTATTTCGTCCCGATCGAACGACGTCGCGGAGAAATCTTTTTCGATAGACGTCGATTCAATAGGACGTCTGTGGCAAAGAGGGCAAAACAGGGCTCGACCCGACAGTCTCGCAGGACAGGCAAGCCGTCGACAGGACTAGCTAGAGCAGAGACGTGCACCGGCGTGTTCCGGTCGCGGAGGCTGCGCGGAAAAATCGATAGACGCTCACCGGCAGCAGCGGCGGCGGCGTCGCCGTCGTCGTCGTCGCCGCCGCTGCCGCCGCCGCCACCGCCGCCGCCACCGCCGATGTCGAGCGGCGCGATGGAGTCTGCCCGATGGCGCAGTCAACGTCGGGACCGGCACCCCAAAAGATCACCCCACGCGGTTACACTCACGTTCGCCAATCCACCCCTTTTCTGACTGGCCCCCCTCGAGAGATGTCGCATCCTCGGCGTAAATACTCCCGATCGACCGCGCGAGCGTCTCTACGAGGCGCGTAAACTCGCGTGTGCGGTGGATTTGCACGCACGATGCACGGGGAAGGTGCGTACGCGGTGCGGGGGTGCGTTTGTGCATGCGTGCGTGCGTGATTCGCCGGCACGTTGACACCTCTCCTTCGTCCCCCGGTACAGGCACGGGACGGGATTACGCGAGGAAAGGTGACGGAGCTGCCCCGTGATTGTTCGCCGGGTCGACAACCCCGAGCCCGAGGACGCTCCTTCGGCGATGCCGCAACGTGCATCGCGATTATTAACTCCGGGACGACGCCGATGAGCTCCCCCGGCGAAGCCGAAGCAGCCCCGCTGCGACGTGCGCCGCAAGGTGAAGAGAAACAGAGATTTCAGTGGGTACTGCGGCACAAAGCGAGTGCGTACGCGCGTGGATTGCTCGCTTACGTTTCCGAATTGTGGAACGCCCGTTTTTATTCGCGCATTCTCTGTCGCGGTGCTCCTCGACCTTGATGTTGGTGGAGAAAATACGCGGAGCAAACGAGATTGCTTTTCTGGATTGTATTTAATTGTAATCTCGCAAAGAGAGAGGAGAAGATTTATTTTTTTCTCTCTGAGGAATTCCGGGAAAGAATTTTTGTACACGAAACGTGGAACGTGTCTACGTCACGATTTACCCCCAGCCGTATACATCGATTAATGTTGCGCAGAAAATGTATTTGTGATTCGTTTAAATCTAGAATTTGAAATTTTTCTCTTAAACACGCGACAACGGGACACTTCGCCTTCGCGAAACGACTTCCGTGTAAAACGATGGCACACGTGGTCGTTATTACTGATCCTTTGCTCAAATTTTCATACATTGAGTTCTCTCTGCCGAGTTGCAAACTGCGGATCTCCGATACGACCCTGCGATACGCGCCTTTTCGAGGACATTGACCTCCGCTTCCGCGTCTGTCTGGCTAGTTTATCTATTTTCCCTGGCTCTCAAACGTTCTCGAACCATCGAATTTCGATAGAGCGCATACCGCGGATGCAAATGCGCAAAATATTTTTCACGGGACATTCCGAAGGCAAATTTCACAAGATATCTCGATATCAAGTTCGCTTCACCATCGATTCGTTCCTCTTGGGTGTACATTTATCGGCCGACATTTGCTATCACCATTATTGCTTTTGACTTGATAGTTTTGATTTTGATTGAAGTAGAAAGAAAATGTGTGAGCATCTCTATCGTTCGATGCTCAGTAAATGCACCGTTAAGCACCGATCATTAAATCGGTTGAGTGTTAAATTACACAAGGTGTATAGGGCGAGTAATCTAGCGATATAAATCCATCGCGATTAGTAGTTGCAAATTCTTCCAGTCGATGTATCTCCGTTAGTTATTCGAACGATACAATTTGCATCGCAATTTCCAAATTACTGCCGTAATTTCTCCATTAAGTTGACCCGCTAACGCGAGTTTTGCGTCTGTGTGTGATTTACACTCCTTTCTGCCGCCCTCCTTTTATACAGACTAATTATCGCAGACAGAATTTGTCATTTGTGCAATTTGAATTTAATGCATACAGAGATGAAAAATTGAAACTTAATCGCGCGACCTGGCCTACATAGCGTGTAGGCGAGGTCGCGCGATTAAGTTTCGATGTTTCATTTGTATGCTTAATTATAATATTTGTCAAATCATGCAGAGAATAAAATAACATTATATTCAGTATTTATAATTGGTGACACACATAATATGCGTGAAATTAAAAGTTCCAATTTAACGTCATTTGAAAAGTTCGAACCTTGACATATACATTTATTGTAAAAGAGCGATTGCTAATAATTTGAAATGTTAAAATTTTGAAGAATAATCCATTTATGATTTAGATCGGCATCTTTTTCTTTCGCAAGAAATTAAAGTTCGTTCTGAAAGCATGATCATCATTCATCGCGATACAACGATACGTCGCGACGCAATTTGACGCATCATACTATAATAGATGGCTTCTATTTCCCTCTTTTTCCTCTAGTCCCTTCCTTTTCGCGTCTTTTTTTTCTCTCCTGAGAGCGACTATAGAATCTTGAAGTGAGTTACTCCAGCGGCCAACTGCGCACTCATCCATATAAGGATCGAAGCTAAAGACATTACGAGCTCCGAATGCCGCATAATTATTGCACAGCCGTCGTTATAATTTTGCTGATATTACTTCCCCTGTGCGCGACTCACTTGGACACATACGAATATTAATTTCGCTTCTCATCTCGCCCGCTTATTTGGTGACTACATGAAGCTTTGAGTTTGTGGAACATAATAGCGTGTTTCAATAAGTAAACTAGAAGTAGAATCAATTTAAAAATAAATAGAAAGCGTTGAATTTTTTAATTAAACAAAGGTATAATTTTCATTGTGATTAGTGAAAAAAAAGATTTGTTAAATTACTTTTATTATTGTAAATTAGTTAGGAGGAAACAAGATTTGACATTTATAGAAAATGCTTCGATTTTATATTCACTCATCGTGAAATCATGAATAGTGAATGAAAGATCCTATCAGTAGCACATTCTTCATACTCGAGGCGTATAAAGCTTGTCAAACGTTTATACATTTCATTTTATCGAAGCAATAGCATACGACATTCATCAGAAGGATCCCGAGTGTACGCTAAATTTTTTTTCTATCGTACGTCCGCGCTGCTCTGTTGAATCATGAATTCTCAAAGGTCTTCGGAGAGTCATCGCGTTAAACGCATCGGTAATTTATTTCTAAGCATCCAGTCGACTCTATGGATAAAAGTGTCCAAATTAAATTAATTAGTTTTCACTTTAATCGTTTAATTTATGCCCGTTGTAAGATACTTGATCAAAGCAAATTTTAAACTGTGTGTCTTTCATGTTACACACACGGTAACAGCGATGACGTAAATGACCAAATGATGAATTAAAAATTATACGAAATTCATTGAATTTGTTTCGGACGAATCGTATTCCGACAGATTATCGCTTCCGGTCACGTTACAGCGATAAATTTCATTACTCCCGAATGCGAAGTGCATCTTTTCCTGCGGCCATCTCGACGATTGGCCCGGACCGCTCGGACTGCTTTGTGGCAATTTCATCCGTTCGACGCGAAAATAAAAATTGTTCGACGTTTCTCGACGAAAGAGAGACGCGAGAACAGAAGTGTGCGAGAAAGTTTGTCACCATTGTAGCGCGTAATTTTTCCTCGCAACGCGAAAATGTCGATCACGCGCGAGAATTGTTCATCAGTGTCGCGGAATTCTATCCGCGTCGCTTTCTTCCGAAGGTTCTTTGTTCGAATTTTTGTTTCCGAAGCTGGGGGCGTGCGATTGTCAGATTGAGGGGTACAAGTTTCATAGATCGTCGTGAGAAATAAAAATGTTCTTTTGCAATATAATACGTGTCTCGGACGAAATGAGATCGGAGAGATATCTCTACGGCTGACGAAAAGTCATAAGTTTCTTTTTTGTTAAAGGTATGAAAAAAATGTTGCTGTAATGTAGGAGAGATACTTCTTAGGTCGCAGATCCACTTGAGCCCTTCTTCGCTGTAGGTCGATATTTCGTTATCGGAAAGCAGTAGCCACCTTGATGAAACGATGTGGCGGATATTGGTATAAATTACAAAACGGTAGCAGTGAAAACACATCAGGATGATCTTGTTTAACGACACTATTGCATTTGCTGCGAACTATGAATTTCTCATGAGATTCGTTGCGTAGAGAACGCCATTGTAATTTGTAAATCCCTACCGGTCCCTATTATCTGGATATCAATAGCCTTTTCATCGAAAAACATACGAAACCAGAAAAATTCTAGTCAATTAAATAAGATACTTCATATTTTTTATTTGAATGAAAAAAAAAAATGAAAACAGCATTTTTTAGTAATAAAAAAAATTGTGGAATTTGATATTCTGAACAATTCTACGTTAAACCACTTTTATAACTATTAATTATAATAAAATTGTTATTGTATATGGATGTGCGCGCTTCCATCAAATAATTACTTCAACACATTTGTTTTTAATACAAAATTAATTAATAACTCAATTATACGCAATTAAATATGTCGGAATCTATCGTCGATTCAGTTAAATCGGTCAAAATTACGCGGAACAACAAGGACAAGGGATGAGGGTGAAAAAAAATGAGTTCAGGATTTGAGGAACGGGAGCAAAGTTAAATCCGTGCCGTCTAAACAGCCTCTCGCGATATCTTGTTGAAACAACCAGCTTGTCTCGGTGGGCCAATAAAGATCAGCTTTTTGTTTTTCCTGTCTTTCGCGATGAAAAGAGGACGTATCCTACGTAAGCCTCGATTTCGACGTAGATATAAAAACGCGAAGGATTTTACGAATGTTTCGACGTAGAGATATTGGGGAGAAAAATAAAGTTGAAAAGAACAATAAAACGTTTGAAGAGTTTTCGAGATTGCGCGGATTGACACGGAAAATACGACGTATTTCCGTAATGCTAATAATTAGGTGAATCTCTTGTTTTTGTGGTGTGTATTCATAACACGATATGAAGGATAAGAGGTGTATATTATTAACAATAATGAAACCTTGGATGATTATAAACTATAATTGATAGCTACGTATATTGAAAATCTGATGTAATAAGAACAGAAGTTTATGTGATTCAAATAAGTGGATATGTATACTATTTTAAACCCGAGTATAAAAAGTATGGACTTTACATGGATATATAATTAATACATCTGATGTAATAAGAGTAAATTCTAAAGAAGAATTCTAGATAATTAATGTTGCAATATTTACAGTAGTTTGCAATTGTATAATAACACTGATATGGAATGACAGGAATTTGAAGTTAGAGGAAATTTTTTAGTCATTTTATACACGCGGATATTGTTAAACACGTGAATTCCAGAAATTATTCACTGAAGAAAAAAAGAATGAAGCGAAGAATATTTTTATTTGCAGAAGAGATGGACGAGCGTGCATTTCTGAAGGAAAGAAACGGAAATTGTGAAGGAATGTGTAAAAAATTTGTTTCAATGAAATAACAACGAACGGGATTGCCGCCGAATAAACAATTCTGTTCGCGCCGTGTCCGCAGTGCAGAGCAACGCTTTGTATTTTCCCCGGCAAGCAGTTAAGTGAAAAAGGAAAGTATATGAAGAAGTGAATGGTGTCGCGTGAAAAGTGCCCTCGGACAGCGGTTTCGCAAAATGAAGTGTTCCGCAAGCTCCACTGGGAAGACACGCGGGTATAATTTCAACCGCAATCATACGGAGAATTACGCCAGATGGAAGCTTTAAGACGCTACGTGCAGTTGCTGGAATTGCGGAAAGAACGTCAATTTCTTCTGCCGCGGACCTGGTACACTTCCGGAGAATGGACGAGGCTGGATTCCGGAAACGACAGGTGTGGGAGGAACACCGGGATCGCCAGGTAAGAAACTGACGATCAATAGTCTCACAAACGTGCGCTCGCGTTCTATTGTTCGGTTTCGCGTTATCAGTTGATTCGAATCTCAATCAGAGAGGAAAATCCCTGGAATGTCTCTAATAAGTCTGATATCGAGTGTTTGCGGAAAGAGAAAGAGAGAGAAGGTTGGATCCGCTAGAAGAAGATGGATTCCTCCATTAGTTCCATCACCAATTACGAATATGTATTTAATTAATAGCAATATTTAAGTAACACGCTGCTTTAATAAACGCCGAGAAATAATTGCGACCGCAGTAGCGCAGAGATAATACGCGCTTAATATGACATCGTCACTATCTCGCGGCGACATTTAACTTTGGAACTCGCAAAAGACGTAAAGACAAAAGACACGGGTCTCGGCAATTTGCTTACATTCGTATTTATTCGCATCGCAGAAACTCCCGGTCGTCCAAACGGAAAACCAGATTAAAGAAATTAAACTGGCTCCTTCTCGTCGAGGGACGTTTTTCCCCTTTCTCGTTGCAAGCACGCTCCATCTCCCGTTTCTCGTTATTGAGCTCCTTTTTTTCACCACGGGCGTTTGAGATACGCCGTCGAGTGTCCAAAGTGGTAGCTCGACGTCAGTTGACCTCGTTGCACTTTTTTTTCTGCAACATATTGTACGATATTTTTTTTGACTCTCGCCACGTAGACGGAAGAAATGTTGTTTCCCTTCGTCCCCATCTCGCGGAGAACTTCCTCTCCTTCACTGCTGATCTTCTGAGGACAACGACCTAACGACGGTTGCATTAAACAAGCGAGTTATTTTCATCTCCAGGGTAGACTTCTCGTTACGAAAGCAGCGTCGCGCTAAAGAAAATTTCATTACGTCCGATGGATTGGAGTTTCGAATTTTTTATAGCGCATGCAAAACAAATACACACACGTATACACACGAGTAAGATTTTCCTGGTTGGGAGTATCGATTTCCGTTAACATTTAATGCACGTTATATCTCGTTGAAGTCGCGCATTTGTTGCACCATTTTACGTAGTTACAAAGTACATTTTCCTTGTTCCCCTCGTGCCATTCCCTGCCTCAGCCTCCTTTACATTTTTTTTTTTAACTTCTGAACGTCTCCAATAATTTTTTTTTCGTGACAGAATCTTGATAGGGAGATCGTACTTTTTGAGAATTTGATTCTCGTCCTCGATACGACGAGAAGGGCGCAAGTGCGCTTTTCTTATCGCATCTTCAATTTCTAGCGTTCTACTTTGGCCAATCGTTCCGGCAAATAAACTCGTTCGATCTAAATGAATCGAGACGCCAAATAAATATCTTGAATTCGGTACTCTCCTTTTTACAAGAAGTATCGAAAATAGTTTAAAACAAATCGAGTAATCAATCTATTTGATTTCGGCAGTACAGAATTTTGAAATCGATTCTTTGTGAGAGAGAAATATGTAATTAAATGCATTGTGTTTTATATAATAATCAATATGTAACAAATAATAACTTTTACGTGTGTAATTCATTATATAATAATCCTCACCGGATATATTTATTATATACGTTACATAATAATTCAATTTCCCCATCAATATTTCAACAAAAAATACAACAGAGTACAATTAATCGCCACAGTAAGTTTAATCACGCGAAATCGTATTTACGATGATCGGCTTTATAAATATTTATTGACACTGTACTTTTACCGACACATCTAATTATAGAATCAGAATTCGATTCCTGCAGCTTCGGATATTCCGTTCATATTTAACAGCTCATGCTGTGACCGTAACACATCATTAACGAGGGAGCTTGTTTGATCATCGCGCGCGCACCAACAAATGTTTTCCTTGGTACTTCCAATCAGGCTAATAGTGTTTTGTCGGTGGTGACGTTCCGCGCAGAGCCTCCACCTAGAAACGCATCGGCCACGGCGTTTGTGCGCAGAGTTGATGCGAGGCAGTCGGGGCGGTAGCCAATCTCATTACAGCTACCAATTGTTTTCGGCTTGCATTGAGCTGCGGCAACATGCGTACCGCAACTCTCCACATTTTGTCCGTCAATCCCACTGTTTCTCGCGAGAGTGAAAAGAGCGAACGTTGTAGTAGTTGGAAATTTACTATTTCGGCATGAAAACACGTTTCTCTGTCCCTGGATTTTTTTTCGCGACTCACGAGAAACAAATCGTAGACCGTTTGTCAAAAATGGACGTGAAATCATATTAGGGACATATTAAACATACATTCATTAATATTTTTTATTTTATATATACTTACTATTATATATTTGTCGTGTGTATAAATATATATATCTTTCCTTCTATCTTCTTAAAATATTTTTTCTTAGTTTTTTTCTATAATAAGCTTTGAAAATAAAATGGAAAAATTCAAATAAAGTTGATATTTTACTCCTTAATTGTTACATTGATGGGCAAATTCAATTGCACCTATAGTACTAATTACTTACAAATTGCATTGTTCTGGTAACAGATAATTAAATTACTCGCAATTTTTCAATATGAAATTATTATATAATTTTTATAAATATAATTTTAATTTAAATTCTTTTCAAATCTAATTTTAATTTTATCTATGAAAATCTTTCTACCTACTTTATTAATAAAAATGAACATTGCCCGAAAAAATTTGTGTCTCGAATTTTAAGTAATTTTTTTTGTAATTAATGTATTGATTATTATTTCGAATTAATCTCTATAATAATTAGACTTGCTAAAAATTCTTGAATTGGAATTTCATAAAGTAACGTTTGGTACAGCTTTTATATTTTAAAAAGCCTTTCGATTGACAGTAATGTGAACATTGTCAGTAATATGGTCTTTCACCCTAGCGCTTCCGAGATGAGATATTGCATTGATGTGTGTAACTATATGTGCTACCGACAATTCGCGTTATTCTGCCGTCTTTCGCAACCTTCGTCAATATGTTCGTATGAACGGCTGTGCGTCGCGTTCCACGACAAAGTTGCGTGGAACTCACGCGAGCAGTCGATGCGGTCGGATTTCGCGTTCGGAACGTGTTGTTGACACGTTTGATAAGGACACTTTTCGCCTATTGAGAGCGAATAAAGGCCCGCGCGCTGCAACTGGCGTTTATGCGCCGGTCCGATAAATTCGAGCGCGTCATTTCTTTTTGTTCCTGTCCCGCGCGCGAGCACGTTTACGTCGAAATAATGATGCAGTTGCATAAAGCCCGATGCTCTGCGCGTACGAGCACCCCTTCGCTCACGCGGAGCGAGTTTTTCTTTCCGCGCGACAGGAAAAAGATACTTGCACAGACTGTTTGATTGTTTAAATTTTGTTGTTTCGTTCATTCGATTATAGGAAGAATCACAATTCCTCGAGCGAAAACATGAGATTAATTGCGAAAGTTACGAAAGCTTCTCTTTACAAATTTAACTTCAAAAGCTTCGTGAGATTATGTTATAAAGAATTTCTGAAATCGAAATTGTATCGATAAAGTTATTTACAAAGCATGATTATTCCTCTTTTTCAGATTCTTTCTGTTTTCGTTAAACTGTGTAACTGTAATTTCCGTTAAATTGTAAATTCTCGCGTGAGAGTTCGGTAACTTTTTAGTAGAGTTAAGAGTTGCGATGTCGAGAAGCGATGTTGATTATTAGCTTCGACATTATATTCTTCATAAATTCTAAGAAACTGTTATTGCAATTGCCCCTCATAAACTCTCTTTAGCACGCACTTTGTGAAGCACGTGCAATTGTGATAATTAATATATGCACAACAATTATAAATTTCATTATCTGTTTATTTTTAAAGGGTTTGCATTTCTCTCTGTAATTTATTTATTTATCATCAATTTTATTGTACTTATATATAATATTACAATAATTATAATCCTTCTTTTGCAAACTGTATACATATATAGATACATATATAGTTTTTAACTGTATATTAATATACATAATTGTGTGACGCAGTTAGAAGTTCATTCGATTGTTCCACGCTTTTCAAAATTAATTTACTAACACATGTAACATTTCTCTCTTGCTACTGAGTAGCAACGTTACATCAATAATTTGTAACTGGGTTTATTAGACTTTAATTGTCTGAGCAAGGATTAAACAGAGAAAATTAAACAGATAATCAATCATTCAAATCAATGTCAAGCGATCAAATTGGCGTACTTTGGACAATTAAAATCGCTTTTTCTAGAGTGGCCAGAAGTGCGTACAGATTAGAATGTGTCCGCGACATGGCTACGATCAATACAAATGAGAGAGAGAGAACAATTTATAAACAAGTACGGGAATAGGACGCTATTAAATGCTCTTGTAATAGCGAACGTGCTATCTCTCGCAGACGAACTTTGGGACACACCGCCAGTTAGTTTGCTGTGAAAGAGAAAGAGAGAGAGAGAGTTCGCAACACCTGCGAGAAACTGATATCTTATGCGAGTACTTTGAGGTAGACTTACGCGTACTTACAGAAAGATGCACGACTGAGAAGTGAGAGGTATCTCTGTGGTCTTTCAGTGTACATGTGCATTGTATTTTTAATTATTTATTATAAGTCATATAGATGGAAACTGATAATGAATAAAGAAATCTATATTGCGTCGCGTGGAAAGCGCGTCAAAGACAGTTGACGTTTCTTAAAAGTAAATACCTAATTATTATTAACCTATTACAATTTACGATATTTGAGAGATTCTTTCCATAAATTCTATTAATAATATTACAATGTCTATATACAATTATCTCTGACTCTCCATTTTCATTAAAAAAAATTGTTTCATTATTCGTGAAAAATATTAAAGAGATTATTTTTAATATTTTCAAATTTAAATATTTAAAAGAGAAAAATAAAAATTAAGTAGGTATGTTTTTAAGTCCATTAGAAACTTTGTGTAACATATAATCTTGATTTTCCAAAAAATGTTGAAATAGGATTTAAATAGGATTGTGAATAAGCTCTTCAGAAATTATCATCATACTCATTGTCAGTAAACGTAAATATTCTGTGTATTTATTCGATAAACCTCTCTCATAAGCTTGTATCATGCGCATTTCTGCAAATAGCATAGATTATTGCATTAGCGGGGGCGTAATATCGTTTCATAAGTCAAGCGTATCGTATTTGCCATTATTTCTGCTAATGCATTATCGTTTCGGATGCATTAATGGTAAACGAACGTCACGGTTCGTTAAATACATTAGTTCGAGTGGAAAGTGACGAGACGTAGCCGCTTGTCCCTATCGAGCTTGTTCTCTCGAAGCTAGCCGCTGTATCATTTCAACCAAACCGTTGAACTCGAGAAACTACGAATTTGTTTCGCAAGTTCGCCCGTTCCCATACACCTCCGGTGCAGTCGAACCCAAGTTTTCCGCCACTTCCTATTCCGATCGTGATCGACATGTTATTCTTAGCCATACTTCGTTGTTCCTTACAGCTGCGACAGTGCTGAGCGTATTTCTTTTCTTCCAAAAATAGTTAGATACTCATTTCATGAGTATCGAGTAACTTTAACAACATATCGATTAATTCTTTCACTTCTTTAACACTTCTCTTAAATACGAAGTAACCGTTATATAGAGAAATTTGAATTAAGAATATATTAAGTCATGTCACTTGTCAAAATTATTTTACAACATTAAATAATTAAATAATTAAAGCAAGGCAGAAATATAAAGTTGTGAAAATAAAATATATACTTTAAAAAATTTTTATAAATTCTTCCCTTGTTATTCGTTAATTTCAATATCGAGAGCTTTAAGTTAATTGCCCATTTATTCAAAAAGAATTTATCTCTCGCAGATATTATTTCTTTTAAATTCCTAATTTAATATCAATATCGACAATATTTTCTATTTATATATGCAAAAAAATTATTATTCAATATACATTGTTGATCGAATAAATGTAACAATGCACACAGTAATCAATCATTTTTTATTGAAAAGTTGAAATATTAGTGAACTCTGAATAGCATAAAACATTGCCACAAAATACTGTTATATCCTATATCCAGTTGATCTAAAATCCAACTATGTTCAGACTTTTACTTGAAGGTCTTTACAAAACCTAAAGGACATGCTCCACTTTACTGCATAGTTCGGTCGACCATGATGGTCCATTACCCAAGATAAGAAACTTATTGCCCTTGAGCGTTTTCGACAATGGAATTATTTCTCGAAAAGATAGCCAAGTTTTTAATCGAGTTCACAACTTATCCTTCGAAACGTGCAAGTTAAAATGGATTCTCTATCTATGGCCGCACTCGAATTTTATAGAAATTAATATTAATATATTTTGTCCGATAAAATATTTCATAAAGAGTTTATTATTTTAAATAATATATGTGCATAGTTATATATTGAAATTTTTTTCTAGCAATAGTAAGCTGCACATGCAACTTTGCGCAATCATATTATTGCACGCGCAATGTAATAATTGCGACTGATGTCGCAGGAATATTGACATTTTTCTTTCGTGTCTGGTAGATAGGATCGAGGATAGACATTATATCTCGATCTTACTCTTACGTTTGTTCTCATACGTTCCACAGGGAAATCACTTGCGAAATTGCATAACCAGCTTCTATCCTTTGATTTGCCATCATTCTCGAGAATTCACGGAGGAGACGAGCCGTATCGCGCGATTAATTGTTCGACTAAAAAAAGAATCACGATGGTCGCGAATTAATATTAATACATTTGTGACGCATTACCTGCAAAACGATAGATACATTTTCGTGGAAAGAATTGCAGCTAGAATAATTACGACCACAAGTGAGATTTAACCGATTAGTTGTGCAACTGATATCTTTTAAATTCTCACGATATGCATCGACGATTGTTTCGCTACGCAACAGTCATTAATATTTATATACTAATTGATATATAATTAATACGGCTACTTATTAATCAGTGACGTTAGTGAATTAAGCTGGTATCATACACGGCGTAGCTTCGAATTTCTGCCATCAAGGAATTCCACCAGTTCTTGAAAAGCTTTTTGAAAGTTCTGAAAATCCGACGTAATTCGATGGTAGCCAAGCTTGAAGAGCTTTCACGTTATCCGCCACGTCCTCACGAGTACGTCATTACTTCCTTCTCTGTCTTTCTCTCTTTCTCTTCGTAAGCGCAGATAACCGCGTTCTGTTGACTTAACGTCACTGCCATTGTATTTATCCACCTACATGTACGAGGCCGTCGGATAAATCTCTTATGTGGTTGTACGTACGTGCCCGAATGTTCGCATAAATACTATCGAAGGAATGCACTTAAAAATTTCTATCTGTTGCATCATTTATTGCAAGATATCCGTAAAATGAGAATTGTATTGGTGAAAATATTTGAAAAAGTATACATGGTCACATAAAGATTCTATAAAATTTTCTTTTTCACCATTCTTTTCAAATGAAACGTAACTAAATATTGAAATTAAAAAGAAACGAATTTAACGTAATCTCTGTAAAAATAGATTTTCTCTTCGTTCGATTAATTTCGCGCAATTCTGCCTGTAATTATCTAATGTTTATCCAAGAGTATGCATTCACTCTCTCATTAATGTCTTATCGATCGCCATAATTTACCTGTATTATCTGTTACACGTCGAATTAATTTATTTCAGCTGATTAAATTTGTAAAGAAAATACGATAGTTTTTACATAATAATAAGCTTTCGCGTATACAATCCAATATATTTCCGAGATATAAATAATTTTTATCAAATATTGCAGATTGCTTTTAATAAATATTACTTATTATAAATACGAATATATATCAATGTTATCGTTATCATTAATAAACATATAATTGTTTATACGAAACGTTTACATATGTAACTCATAAACGAAATTCGAATATTATAACATATTTTAACTTAAAAAATATTATTAGACCAAATGAAAATCTGTTTTAGTTAACCTTCAGTCAAATGCAAATAAAATTCTCCACGTATCATATGAACAGATATAATTTATACGAATTTTTTATAAAATAATTTAGCCATATAAATTCTTTTATTAAATTATTTCTTTTACGCATCTGTATCTATAAAACAAAGCAAATTATTTAAATATCGCTTGTCACATTCACGATTCCTGCGAAAAATGTTTATTATAATTAAATAATTAATCCGTTTAATTAATTAACAAATTAAATGTGGTCGAGTGTTTATTTCTAATTAACGCGTCCTGCTTTTAGGTGGTTGATCTTTTGTGTCAAACTTTAGTTACAGATTCAGGTTCAGAGATACGGGGATTAAAGAGAAATTAGATAATATTATCGTTAAATCATATTAAAATGACAGGCAAATATCGGATGTCATTCGCAATAACGGAAATTTATGTGTTCTAAGGTACTTTATAGAATTACACGAACTGCTGCGACTCATCTTCAACTTATTGTGACGTTCCAACGCCTGCGAAGAGATATCCTGCTATACTCATGAATTGTCTTGACTCGTATGTTGCAGGCGCGACGTGAGATTTTATTCGACGAATTTCAAGACTTTACTTTAATCAGTTTAATCGTATCAAAACAACTAATATAGAAAATTAAATCTTGACTTATTTTAATAATTTATCTCGAATGTGATCTAGATTTATTATTCTCATATTACATTTTGTATTGAATTATATAATATACATATATCATATTTCCTCTCTCGGCGTTTCAATTTATCTAATAATCGATAGTCGCAACATTTACGTGACGTTCATAAATTTCCCCACTATACCTTCAATATGATCTTTTTGTCAGCGATTCACGCTCTCCCGCACAACTTGGCAGTGATCCTGAAACATATGTCCAACAAATCTGATCTCATATTATCTGAGTACGTGATCCCTGCTAGCATGGCGGAGTCCTAAATGATAAAAGTTGAGATACAAAATGCTGTCTGTATTAAACCGGGAGTTTCCCAAAGCTCGACACGTATTAATCTTTCTCTCCGTGTGTCGCGCAATTTCCGCCTCTTCATTGAAAATCCTACGCGGATTAGAAATACTCAAAATGGAACATTCTCATTTTATTCCATTATAGCCTGGAGAAGACTAGAGAAAAATATTGTCAAATTACAAATAACTTACAAATACCAGATAAATTTGCAAATTCAGGATTTCATTATAATTTCATTGAAGTAAAATCCACTTAAGATTAAATAAAGAATAATAATTATTTCATTATCCGTTTGCGTCAACAGGGATTAATTCAGAAAAATCCTTATATCTGAGACAGCTTATAAGTAATTGCGATACGTTTGTTAAGAAAAAAAACTCAACTCTAAAAGTTTGCTGAAGAACTTGCAAATAAAAAAATAATAATAATCAGTTTCTTCTATCTTTATTTCTTCATATTTATTATTTATATATCTCTACTAGTATCTTTTTATATCTCTTTATACAAAAATATTTCCTACAAACATAGAACTTTTCTAAAATTTTTTATCTTTATAATCGAATCGTTTATTCCATAAAAATATTTTTAAAAATTAGCTTTTGATTTCCATAAAGTACGACTTGACTAGAAAATATTCTAAATATTAGTATAAATATACAAAGATGATTAAAAAAGTTATATTTATAAATTAAATATCTTTATTACTCTCTAAATCTGACGCAGTGAATAGTCACTGTTGGCTAGTGAAAAGTATGCCACTGACATTTTATTTCACTGAAATTCATTGAAATTCAGTGACTTTTCACTGAATTTCAGTGAAATAAAATGTCAGTGGCATACTTTTCACTGCGTCAGATTTAGAGAGTACCTTTAATATGATAAAATCTCTATAAATAATACAAATAAGGAAGTAAATGTAGAAGAAATATGTAGAAGGAGTGTGCAAAAATGTATATAAATCATATAACATTAGTACCGCGGAAAAGATTAAGGCTCGAAACATTCGTGCTGTCAGAAAGCTCGCGGTAAAAATCCCCTTCCGCCAGTAAGATTCGCCACCCTCATTCTTCTTATTTTCTTTCGCGAGATACGCAGCCATAAATTCCGATTGGAGAACTCGTGGTGCACTTCGTTTTAAAAAGGGCCGCAACGTGCGCGTGCTTGCGCCCTCCGCTCGTAAATCCCAATCAGAACTCGCAATTTATGGAGCGAGTTACGTGCGCCGCACGTCTCGAAATTCTCTGTCCAAATGCACGCAAATCCGATCATCCTCCGTCCGACGAGTAATCGCGGGCGCGCTAGTGCGATTTGCTCTTCGATTTGGCGCTGCTCCCGCGCTTTCCGGCGCGCCGTGCCCTTTTTCTCCCCGCGGTCGGCGACGATAACTCGTAACGAACGAAACTTTTATGGGCTACACATTACATTCCGAGTTATCGTGGTGCGCGATTCCTCGAAACGGAATCCCACAGAATGGAACTAACGACGCGCCAACGGTGCGCGAAATCCGATCTTTGAAAATTATGTTTTTGAGGATTCCTCGCTCTATGTATGTGCGCGGCACGTGCGTGCATGTTGCTCTGAGAGGAATTACAAAGAAAAGTATCCCGTTTGACGTGGCCTCGAATAAATCAAGCGAAAACGAAAAATAGTGGTTTTCCGGAATTCACGCTCGGTTGATCTAAAAATGCTACATACGCCGGGTCTCGCCGAACAGCGGTCGTTCGACTTTAAAAATCCCTGATAGCGACTCTTGTCTTGGCGTTTTACGACACGACGGAGCCTGGGCAGGAAAAATCGTTGCTGAATTTCAGCAAATAGAGTTGTCACCGATGTGCCGCGCGCGGGAAAAAATCCTCTCGAGAAAAACGAAATTTTCATTGAGCCCGACCGAACTGAAATGCAGATGATACGTCGATGTATTTGTTAGTCGCGAAAGAGAGCGGTGGCTCTTAATAGAATCGGAAAACGATTTGTAATAAGGTTTAATCGCCGGGAAATAAAATCGTCGTTTGAGGCGTGTCCAGCATCAAGCGTCGGCGAACTTGATTCGGACGAGGGAAGGAAAAAATTGCGGGCCGTAGATGAGTCTCTCGAATGCGGGCAACGAAGATTGATGAATCTTAAGATGCAATTCAAGCTCGAGACTCTTGGCTTCTTTCGGAGTGTCCTCGATTGAAAGAAAATCCGATGATCCTGTAAGTTCATCGTGATATTATTTTCAGGGAGCTGTGATCACTATTTGTCTCTCCCCCGCGAGTACCGGGAACACCGAGCGATCCGATGAAAATTAAAACATTCGAGAACAAACGTTCGAAATATTCGCTTCGTCGGTTAATTTCGGCCGATATTAAATTTTCCGGCATGCATATTGTTGCTTTTGCGGCTAACTATTCATGACCGTGCACCGCCGAACTTTCTTCGATAGTCGATATTTTAATGCGCCCTGTTGGAGCTGCCGCTCTGTTAGCGACACTATTGAAAAAATATGAGAAACAGGAAGAATATTCAGCAGTTTTTTATCTTCGACTACGGCATCTATGCGCTAATATTACAGTTGCCATTTGACATAAAGAAGATATCGTGATGATTACCTTAAGAATGTCGAGCGCGTGATGATTATCTTAAGAAAAATCGTATATGATGAATTATAAATTATATATGCAGCATATTCGTGCAGAAAAATCTGAAGAAGTTGCCAAGTAATACTGAAGTATCTGAAGAAACTAATGGCATACGATTTTAAAGACATCTTAGAATTGCAGCGTCTTGTAATTTTTTTTTTTAAAACTCTCGTTGCCTTCAAATCTCAATTAAAAATTCTGAAGGAGTTATTTACAAGTTATATATTAAAGTTCTTAAAACGTGTGAGAGAGAAGCAAAATTATATGATTTTAATGACGTTTTAAAATTGTGATACATGTCTCACTCTTCTTCTGGAATTAGCGGTTTCGTCAACTCTTAATTAAAAAATTTTTTTACGAAAATATCTCGCATATACAGGATGTTTCTTAAAGATTACTCACTAATTACCTAACGTTATTTTTATCAAGAATTGAGTCGAAAAGTTTTGAACCATTTTTTTCTATAATGTTTAATAAAACAGTAATTATTGAATAGAGTTCAAAGATTCAGGACTTTTCGACTCAATTTTTGATAAGGAATAACGCTTTGTAATGAGTGAGCGGTCTTTAAGAAACACTCTGTATAAATATATGCAAGATGCTAATCTTGTGCTTTAATGTTACTCGAACAATGAAATCAAATGTTGAAAATATTTTGCTCGAGAAAGGGAAACTATCGTTTCTCTGGAGAAACATGAATTTACGATGTTTTACATGCGCGATAAGGGGCCGCGAATTTTTCGAGAGGTGAGAAGAAAGAACGTTTTTAAAGGTGCGCAACCGACGGACAGACAGTGGAGGACAACAACATTTTTCTCCTCTTTATTATATAACTGCCTTCTCTTCTTGTATCAAAATGAGATAAAAGAGAGGAGACGAGTCGAAAAGCAGCGCTGGCAAAGTATGCTCGTGTTAAATTTCTCTTCTCGGGCGATCTTTGCGGAAAAAATGATTAAAAGTGTGTTCTCTCTTTTGCATGTCTTGTAGTGCGCTGTAAGGAAGACATATACTTCATTAAGCTGTTTGTTTCTTGTTGAGCATTATTATAGAAATTTAAAATAATATTTTGCAAAGATTACGCTTTTTCTACACGTGCTGATAAAATGTGACCAGACACGTTAACTCTTTTTACATCTCTTATTGCTTTTTCAGCTTTAGCAATATTAAAAGAATTCTTTATTCCATTCTGAGAAAGGTCTTTTTCTCTGTCTCCATAATAACAATACAATTTTTGTTTTTATCGTGAAAAACATATGATTACATTACACGAATATATCAAAGAATAGACAAATAAACCTTTAGTGAATTCATTGTCTCTTTTTCTTGGATAATTCCAGGATGCAGGAGCGACAAGATTCCAGGTACACAGGATAGAATGAATCCTCGGGAGGACTCGCTGTTACAGCAGCATCGCAGCCGTTTGCTGCAATTAGCCGAGGCGACGAAGATCAAGCCTGGCCGTGGCAGCGGGAAGAGACGTGGACAGAAAGGGCCCATGTTAGTTAAAGAAGAATTTATAAACTCGTGTTAAGAATTTATTATAAGTAAATAGATACAGGATCAAAGTTAACATAGAGACAAAATGATTTATATACCGTAGAATATTACTTGAATCATTTTTTAAAGAATTTTTACATATTTCTCGAATATCTCATTATTGACAATTATAATCAATTAATAAAAGTTAGCATTATGCGTGAATTGTTGCAGTAACGGACCCAGTGGACCCAGCCGCATAACACTCCAGGATATCGTCAGGAACGATCCTGGATATACGCCGAACATCGAGCATTTAGTGTTTCCGGAGCGCAAGAGCAGCAATCCGAATTTGACGGGCGTTGTCGATGGCTCTCCGCCAAGTAAATCCAAGTCAAATGCGACGAGCTCGGGAAGATCCAGACTCGCCGGGGTCTTCGCACGCCATTACGCAAGAGGATCCTCGCAGGATTCGTCTGTTACGTCCAGGAAAAATCATGTAAATGTAAGTAATCTTAAGATACAATGACACGATTTTTTTAATTATATTGATCCAACATATTGTCGCTCTTTGTCGTTATTAAATCGCGTTATGAATAGAATAAAAGAAAATTTTTTTTGTTAACTCTATATATTTCATGAAACCATTTGTCCATGTATACCGAATGTGTGGCGATATTGTAAATAAATTGATAGACGGCCGTTTTAAAATCGGCCGGCACGTCAAAGCGATAGCGGGTTATGTGGAGTAATAAAAGTCAATAAAACGATACGCACGTTTCGAGGTTCGAGTCGTCGCGACAGATCGCTCGTACGGACGAGTTCTCCTCTTGGCCAGAACGAGAATAAAAATACTTTCTTCGACACACGACGGAGTTGCGCCAACCCGCCGGTCGTTCGTACGTGCTTCAACCGTATTTGGAAGTAGAGACAGCTCCTCGTGCTCTTATGGCTACGCGGGTTTAGTCCGTGATCGACGTAATGGCGCCCTAGCACGGGCTCCTTTGGCGATTGACACAATTTCTTAACGATCGTGGCTGGGCGATAATGGTGCCCGTTAACGAGTCATAGTTAATAAGGGAAACCAAAAACGGTCGAAGAAAACTTTGTTGCTGCTACGTGCGTTTCAAAGACTTTCGATTTAGAAACTATTTCTTCTTCGAAGAATACTCCGGAAATTAGAAACAAAGTATTATAAAATCAGAAATTAATTATTAATTATCATTTAATAGCAATCTCTGTGTATGAAAGAATATTTAAATTTAGCCGCGATAATTAATTCTAAGACTACCCACATATCTCTCGGATCAGGCAGATATTTGTATAACATTAAATACATGATAAAAATAAATTCTCTTTTCAAAGTGCTAGATATTAGATAGAATATGATTGTAAAGTCAAAATTCAAATTTGCTTGGCTAAATCGCAAAACGCGAGTGTTTAAACAAGGAAAGAGCCCAAGAACGAACGGGAATTTTCGCCCGATCTCTCATTGTCAGATCCGTGTGTGTGTGTGTGTGTGTGTGTGTGTGTGTGTGTGTGTGTGTGTGTGTGTGTGTGTGTGTGTGTGNGTGTGTGTGTGTGTGTGTGTGTGTGTGTGTGTGTGTGTGTGTGTGTGTGTGTGTGTGTAACTTCACTCGCAGCCCACGGATTTTCTTTCTGCCCACGAAGAGTGGCCTTGGATTTCGGTTACAGAGCACGTCGCTGGATAGTGGGAGCGTGATAGGTCATCAGCCGGGGCCCGGTGGGCCCACGGTGGTGACGCGGAATGCCGGGCGCCGCTGGCTCTCGCAGAACTCGCAATCCTCCAGACAGCACTCGGCCGAGGATGGGATACGTGGGAGCAGTGTGGGCGTCGGAGGACCCGTTTCGACCTTGTCCTCGAGCCAGGCCCCCGGCCAAGCCGTGCCTCCCGCCCTGCCGCCGCGCAGAGTCAGTCCGGCCGCGGATACGAGCGAGATCACCAACGCGGGTCCTATCTCGCGCGTCGACAGGTAATATCGCGCACAGGTTCTATCGCTTTTCTATTTAGGCTCGCTCGTCGCCATCGGAGAACGGTCCCGGCGCGTCCTAAATATTCGGAAGACTACACAGCTGACGGTGTCACGCGCGCGCTGCTTTCAGCCTGATAGTTTCTGAATTAGTAAAGACGACAGAAATTGAAAAATTTAGAAAGATTGATTGCACGAATTTGAGACGATTTTGTGAATGTATGGTCGTGCACTCAGTGGAATCGTCGTGGTGAAACAGTGCAACCGCGTCCACCTGCCGAAGGAGACATCCAACATAAGGAACCTCGCGAAATTAACATCGTATCGGAAACATTCGCTCGATCGTTATCCTGTTCGTGCGCTTGTCCTTTCCGCCTAGATTCCCTCTAGATGCTACCGGTGTTTACATACGATGCAAGTTTCATGAAGCCCAACGGACCACCGCGAGGACCACTCTCGCGCTATTTCTTCGTGCACTCGGATACTCGCCGTTAAGCGTGACCTGGTTACACGAGGGAATGTAAAATTCATCGGTCAAATGCCGAACCTAGAATGACGTCGGTCTCTCAAGGTCGATTGCCTGTCTATTAATCTGCGGAGGCAAGTCTGGCGTCTTTCAGGAACATCTGCATCCCGCACGATATACGTATTAAAAATAAATCTCGTGCGAGAAGATACGAGATGCAGAAAGGATTTGTCTTTTTTTTATGCGAGATATTTCTGTCGTTACTCGAAAATAAATCTAGCAAGAGCGAATTCGATTTTAACAGATAAAGAATAAAATTGGATAAATAGTGTGAGGGATGAGAAATGTTTCCGCAACGTTCAATGTGGCTGATGTATGCGGCAATAGATTAAAAGAGGTGATCACTCCATCTCGCCGTCGTCTTGCTCGGACCGAAAGATCGCTCTATTTAAAGGGCGGTTCTATTTAAGACGTCGCACTATCAAAGGAAAACGAACGGCTCTACGTGTCATGTCGGTTAAGAGGTAAATATGATTAATCGGGGACAGATATTCCCGTCCCAATTGATTTGCTCAGCGCGTTTCGTCAACTCCGTATGTGGAGCGATATCGACAACGGGTTATTCGCAGCAAGCATCCGAAATACACTTTGTCACCTAGTTTTACTATTACGTTCCCGTTTTTAGCTCGAATTAATTAATAGTTCCATAAATCACGCCGGATGTCAAGCCGCGCTCATGTAAATTCAACGAAATTCTATTTGCCCGAAAAGAATTATTGATGCTTTTCAGCGTTCCGGCAAATGAAGTTCATGTAAAGTCGCGATGACCTTTTCGAAACTCTTCACGCGGCCAATTTGCCCGGTGAATTAAAATTACGATCTAATACAAGCGGCATCGGGACTTTGAGACGCAACCGAAAGCCCTCCAAAGAATTTCATTTTCGCGAACGTCTTTTTCATCTCCAGCGATCTCTTTGATCGTACGTTAATCACGACCGGCAAAGACGATTGAATCTCCAATGAACCAGATCTACCAGGAACATGTGGTGAAAATATCGATCATACTCTGAGTTTATAGTGTTTTTGATCCGCTTTACGGAGAAATTCATACAGCAAGATCGACGCTCGCGCTCACATGTCTTTCTTATTGATTCAACTCGTGTGGAAAGAATTCCATCTTGTCGTACATTACGGGATGTAATACTTTCATAGTGATCCGTAAAAATTTTCTCCGGTGCGACGAAAGGTATACAGAAAACGAAGGGTAGAAAATGAAGGTAAGTAGCATGGCCGGGGCTGCATTTGTCCGCGACGGGATTTGCGTCTACTCTTGAGAAAGACTATCCAGATATCTGATTTTCATGGATCCGCCGCGGATTTTTAGTCCGCATACAAGTGCACGCGATACACCTTTGCTCGCTCTCCTCCCTTTCTCTACTGCCGCTTCTTTATGTATAATATCACTATATAAATATTTATTGCTACAACATCAAATATGATATAGATATTGTCGAATGGGAAAGAGAAGCGAGTAAAAATGCCATGCGTAAGGAAGGAGTGGATGCGCGGGGACGTATACAAGCAAAAACGGCTGCATCTATCTTATTTGAAGACATCGAGAGCGGAAGCGAGAGCCGTCCAACTGTGCCGACTGTCGCGTAAAATCCCCGGAGATGCTAAAGTGCACCGCGAATCGATTTTCTTTTGCAACGAAGTAAAGCAAAATTCTGGATTTAGTAGCACGAATCGCGAAGGGAAATGATTGTGCAGTTTTATCAAATTTGTTAAATTAAGATCGGATGTGCGTTAAAATAAAATCAATTAAATAAATTGTATAATACATTATCAGCTACAATGTATTGTTCGAAAAAAAGCTGCAATCCCTTATAATTGAATTAGATAAAAGAGTCAAACAAATTCTCCTGAATATATCATTATTTTATTTTATATATTTTTTTCAACCCAATCTCTCGAAGAAGTAAAAATTATATATTTGAGATAAACTCTGTCCCATTGATGATGCTAATTGATGCTAATTGGCATCAAAATGAGCTGCAGGAACTTTAAATAATAAATCTTATTGAAGAGTAATTTATACGGCGTTGGTAAGAATGACTATTCCTGGCACCGATCTCGAAAGGAGGGAAATTTCGGTTGCAGGGGCCCAAACGTGTCGATCCTCCATCTCCGAAACGCGTCGGCGGACCCTTGGGAGGTCGGCTCTCAAGGCTCCTCGTACAGCGTCGGCAGCAACAAGAGTCAGACAGCGAGCGGCAGAGGGAAATCCGGCGGGAATGCGCGTGGATCCTACAGCCGCGGTAGCTCGATACCATCCCTGAAACGTCACGATACATCTACGTCGGCCACGTCGACGTCGAGTCTCAAACAGCATCGTCAAGACAGCCACGGCCAGGTAAGGCGATCACAGAAACGTCAGAAGCATACCGTCAATTCCCGCCAGTTCATCCGTGAGTTCGGAAGTAGGGAACAAATTTGTGCCCGGGAAGCGGCACGAAAAGAACAATCCCATGGATTGCTGCAGTAAATGTTAATTCAAGTTAAATGAGTTTCTACCGCCTTAATAAGAGAATTATTTAAATCACGGTTAGAGTTGATTAACATTTATGGAAACGACTACTATATGATTTATTCTATAATCAACTTTGTTCTACATATTAATGAGAAGACTAATGGGAAATAATGTGCATGGGCGCACGTTCGCAACCCCTTAACTTAAACTAATATTACTCTTTTTTTTCCCGCAGTTAAATTAAACCCACTATAATTATTGCATTATCCGAATTTATCACAATAGACTAGCGTTAAAATATAAATTAACATGCAATGCGATGAAGTGTATAACATGAAGAGATTGGGACGACACTTAGGGTGTCTATTAGCGACAAGCGATATTCTCCGCTGTGCAGGTCTCCTCCTGTCAACGCGATGCCGTGAACTCTTTCCTATCGGGCAACAGCGGCACTTCCGGTGAGCTGTTCATCACCGGCAACTGTAGCCGCGAGCTCTCGCCTGTGCGATGGTGCGACCGCGAGGTCCACGGCGTTTACCTGGGTCGCTCCGGCTGGGTACAAGTGCAGCAGCGGTCCCTCGACGAGAATCGCCGGGCGAACTACGAGAGCAACCCAGTGACCGCGACCACCGGCACTCTACCGTTATCGCGACGGGCGGCGGTCAAGCTGGCGGACTATCATTGCAACAGCGAGCCGAGCAAGTGTCCGCAGGACTTCGCCAGACTGGACTCCCAGCGGCCCGACTACCTCGCGCTGCACAGCCAGGACTACGACTCCGCCAGCGCCTGCACATCGCCTCACAGCATCCCGGAGTCCTTCTCCCCGCCGTCGATCACGCCGATTATATCGCCGCCGCCGGCGTTCCAGGACGCTGTCGCCGGTAGAAAATCCTCCTCTCCCAGAAACTTGTCTTCGTCCGTCGTGCGCAGCAACTACGGCAGCAAGGTCCCCTTCCTACCGCGATCAAACGCCATTGTCGATAGTGACATCATCAGTCCGCCACCGTCGCCGCCACCTCACCAGGTCAATTGGAGTTCTCTGCCGTCCAGGAAGAATTCCGGCCTGGCGTCTTCCAGATCGAAGAGACAGAACGTCAGTCAGCAGCAACAGCAGCAGCAGCAGCAGCAGTATCGCATGGCGCAGGCCAAGTCCCTGGAAGATCAGTCGTCCTCCAGGAGGTCGCAATTCGCGCAGAGATACATCGAATCATCCAGCTCGTCGTCGTCGTCGATGGGGTTCAGAAGTCTTGACAGTTGTGTCACAAAGACCATTATGCCTAGTCTGGCGGAGAACACGGATTCTTCGGTAGAGGGGTATGTAAAGTTTCTGATTAACGATTCTGTCAACTAATTTGATTTTATTAACTATTAAAAATGATCGCGTTTATACTTTTGATTATAAGTATTCACTAAATTAACATTAATTGCAACAGAATTAAATAAATAAGAACGTTGATACATATTTTATTAATCATCATATCATTTTCTATTTCTCTATTAATGTTTTACTTTGTATTCTGTGTAAATTGTAATAATATGAATCAACATAACATGACACATTAACATTAAGAAAACAAAAAGAAATTAAAAAATATATTCAAAATATCGATTTTTGGATACTAGATACGAAGATGGCGACGAGGATGATAACCCTAGCTCATCTTTAAATCTCAGTCTGGTGTCGTCATCGGCTCTTGCGTTGAATTCGTCCACAGAATCAATTCGTGCCAATGGTGAACGAATATCGCCCAACAGGTAAGAGTATGCATATGAAGACTTAGGAAATTCTCATAAATTCAACGTAAAAGAGTCAAAATTGCAAATATTTTATTTAGAGATTTCGCATTTTTCCATTCTTTTTTTAGAATAATATTTTATACATTAAAAGAAAAAGTTAATTTAATATTGCACCGCAAAGTGTTTACACGTGATATTACATAAAAGTGAAACGCTGAGTGTTATGTCTAGGAGAATTCACAGAAACCAACAGGGGATAAGAAGATCGCCCGGATCCTCCGAGTCGGGAAAACAGATGTTCAATTCACCCTCCTCATCGTCTTCCTCATCCAGCAGCGAAGGCCGGCAAGGGCGGTCACCCACGCCTAATCCATTCAGACGTGGCAATCCCTCGCGACAGCACCAGAGCGCTAGGACCAATCAGGTGTCACCTGATTCTCATCAATCTCGAGTTAGAAGATCCAGGAGTCTCCAATTGCCAGAGAAAAGGTCACCAGGAACGACGGGTCCGCAAAGAGATCATTCCCGAGAGTCGAATGAGCCACATAGAGTTGTTGTGAAGATTGTGAATGATCGGGGAAGCGACAGATCCAAGCGTCATGTTCTTCAGAATAGTGAGTCCCCTCGGATATCTTACGTTTTAATTTTTATACGTTTTAATTACACACATGTATTGAATATTTGCGATTTACGATGCGGAAAACAGATCTTCGCAAGCGTACCTTTTATAAATCTCGTATTCTTATGAAAAGATAATGATCATTAGACAGGATCATTGGAAATTATTAAATTTTTATGATAAATTATTTTTACTCTCGTAAAATTTATTTTCATCGTATTTATGTCCATCTATTTTCCTACACATTTCACAAAATGAGCAGCATGCAATGTAAAATTTTAAAATATAAAAAATTTAAGGGAACAGAAAATTTTATGAAATATATCATGAAAATATTGCATAGAAAGATTAACGGCCAAAGATCCACTACCTGTCATATAAAATTTAATTTAGCTGAACGAAAGAAAATGTTTTCGAAAATACATTTTATCATCATGTTGACGATCGAAATCGATCAAATCAATTTCATTCCCGTATTCGATTGTTTTTCCTAAATTCTCTAGGAAAAGCTCAGTCCACCGATGATACCATAAACGAGAATCTCTTCCGCGAACCGGAGATGGTGACCGAATACTTGTACGGCACGCGAAGCCGTGTCGTACCGAGAAATATGATATCAAGCCGTTATGACCGTCGCGACGAGAGTCAAGAGCAAAGACGAGGCAATCCTTCCAACACGTATGACGTCTACATTATATCCTCCAAGCAGCAGCAATCGTCGAAAGCATCGAATACTTCGCAATCCCAACAGCAGCAGCAACAACAGTCACAGCAGCAACAGCAACAACAGCAGCAACAGCAACAGCAGCAGCAATCTAGGCGACCGCGGACACTACAGAGAGGCGCTACGACACCAAACGCGAACGCGCCGTCCACCAATCAAGACTTTTGCATCAGCCCGGACACGAAGCTGCGCTGCAACAGCAGCACATGCGACTTTTGGCCCCACTGCTCGCAAAGGGAAACCTTGTATTCACCGAATCAGTCATCACAGCCGGTTTTCATGAAGCTGTCGCAGAGCTATCCGGCGCATCAGAGGCTCTCCACCGACGCTGGTAGCCACCGCGGAAGTGCCAGTTCCTCGCCGGCTTCCCTTGAACGGATGGACGATCGAGAACTCCGCGAACGAGACAACTTGAGGAAGAGCAGAAGCAGCCAGCAGGGCAAGTATCAGGAGAGACCCAAGAACGTGCTCAAACAGGCCAATAGATGGTCGCCGTTGGAAGGAACCAACGGGAATGGTCCGTAATAGCTCGATTATCAAAAGATTTACCTCACTGAATTAAATTCTACGAGTCTAGAAGCAAATTCTTATTTTGAATATATTGCCAGATGTTATGTTTTTTTTTTTTTTTTTTTTTTTTTAAAAAAAGTACTAGTTTTTTTTTTAATGTTTAATAAGCGGAATAATTTATTGCATTGACGTTTTCTATAAAACAGGCTCCGGAGCGGAGAAGAGAGATCAGATGCACCACCGAGTGTACCGGAAGCCCGATTTCCCGGGTTCCTTCGAAGGCGCCGACGGCAAGGATAGGAGGGTGTCGCCCATCCAAGGGATGAACGTCGTCAATAGATCGCCCAGCGGCGGCCCGATCATCTCCTCGTCGACGACCACCTCGTCGTCCTCGAGCAGCGATATCTGGATCACTACGTCGGATCGCACGGTGACGAAGAGCCCACGAAACGCAAAGAGCTCCGGCGCGTCCACGCCGATGGAGGATGCCGTGATCGGTTCGCTCAAGACATTGATAGAACCGCCGAAGGACGGCACGCTGTCCAGGCCTGGTAGCGCGCCCACCCGAGGTGAAGACTCGCTTACGGGCGACGTCGTCCTGGATCCTCATCAGCGATCCTTGTCGCTGCCCAAGTCCTTTCTGGCGCACAACACGGCGGACGGGTAAGTACCTGTAATAAAACTTCTTTCCCATGTTGTTTACTCGAGTATGCGACCTGTCTCCGCGAAGATAGATCTCATAAAGCGAGGGAATGTCGCCCGTAGCGGCCTCCTCGTTCCATTTGAACGGAACGATGACGGACGGCAATTTCGAGGCGGATGGCCTCGCAGATTCGCGAATGGATTCACCTTAAATGCAGAACGCGCAGCCCGTGGCCGCGCTCGTTTAAATCCTGCGGTTAAGTTTACTGGGTTGCCGGGCCACCGTGCCGCGCACCCATTCGATTGCGCTGGTAATTGGTTCCCGATCGAAACCCCGTCGGGTATTCCATTATACGTGCTCTGCATACGCGCAAGTCGCAGTCGGGACTCGGCCTATCGGACCGGCTGCATTCTTGGGATTAGATTTAAGCCTCCAATATGAATGTTACAGCCGGTGCGCCCCGCCAACGCTTATTAGCGAGCTTCCCTGAAGTCGATATTAAAATTTGTATTCTACGCGTTATGCGGCATATTGGCGCGCGACGCGGTCGTAAAAATCCGATTGCAAATCCGCTTTTAACGAACCGCGCATTTAGCGTTTCGATTTTTAAAGGCGCTATAAAGAATATAAAGGTCCCTCGTAATTATTATTTCTGCAATAATCTGATAAAGTACGAGAAACCGAGGTGCATGTCAGATTTTATATACCATTCTCTATTACAATTTCCCTAAAATCGGGTTTTGAGATGGAAGTAGAAATGGGTACGTTTAAACACGTGTGTATATTCGTAGATTAATATTTTTACAGCGTGTTGAAATTCCATCGGCAAACATTTGCGAATAGCACAAAGACACATTCGGAGAATTTCGCTCGGTTCATTTCAGTTCGTTTACAAGCCTCGATGTGAAGCTGTCAAAAGACACAAGTATTAAAGTATTGAAATTAAAAATATAATTAAAATCAAAGCAAAAGAGAAATTTATCGAAAGACAGATTATTCAGTGGGATCTGCGGGACTCGCGTCGCAACTCTGATACAATATTAATATATACCTGATGTTATATTTATTACACACTCTCGTCGGGAGACGCGATCGCGAGGCTGCGTCTGTGTAAAAACACCCGCGTTCACGCAAAACAGCATGTGTGAAGCTTTCAATTAAACTGTCGCCGGGGAAGCGGCCGCGCCGACAGTCACCGGCGCGTCCTTTGTCCAGCGGGTAAATGTAATTTTAGCGACGCGCAACCTCGAAGCATTTTCTTTCTCCGCGCGGATTGTCCTTCGTGCGCTCGATCGCGAAAATGACGAATGACACGTGGGAAGAGGATCCCGCGATGACACGCTACTAATAGCGCAATCACGCGCAGTCAGACGCATCGATGTATCCCGCGGGGAAGACACGTTAATTTCTCGTTAATTCTCGTGCTTTGCCGGCGCCGTTTCGCGTCGCAACCCTGTCAGACACGAAGCTCCACTCGCTTTACTCGCGCGACATAGTAGATCCCGCGATACAGACTCTCTCTCTCTCTCTCTCTCTCGAAACTCACTGCTTGCCAATTTGCGGTTCCGCGCACGGAGGTGAACGCACGGATGCGATTCGGCACGCGACCTAATTCTCGATTTAATTCCCCGACCGTCGCAACGATAACGAACGTCGCATCAGTGATAAATTTTGCATCGCGGGAATTTTTCCTTTGTTTGAACCCGCGCGCGTGCGAAGCGTGACACACGTTCGTCGAGCCGATCGGGCACGCGTGTAAACGCACCCACGCGCGCGCGGCCCACGTACGATTCGTGCCGGCACGGAATAATGAAGCGGAATATCGCCGAAATGGCAGGATTTCTGATTGATCTGCCGTTATTCCTTGCGTGAGACGCCGAACGCCGGAAACAGGGGGGGGGGGGGATTGAGAATACGAGTTTATTGCTATTCCTTTTTCCTTCTCTGAGAATTTACAATCCTCAAGTTGGGAACTTGAAATTCTTAAATATTCAATTCTGTGATATGAGACAGAACGTAAAGCGTCACGTCGATCATCTCGCTACCAACCGCGGTCTCGTCCGGTTGATCGTTTCGCGCCCGCCGTCGTACTTTCAAACTCAACGTTATACCCGTCGAGTTTCCGACGCTTCTGAACTCGACATTTAATCCGGTAAGCGCCAAGTTTTGCGAGGTCCGCGGCATGTAACTTCCTGCCTTCTTTCCAACATTCGTGAAACGCAAAACTTTTGATCTGCCAACCTCTCTGCATGAATTTCCACTGTGTGTACCAAGTAGCGCCGCGGAAACCGCGTTCGTCAAAGAAGTCGCGTTGGAAGACGTTGAGTACCTGCAAAGAATCGCGATATGTAAAACGTGCGAGATGTTAAGAAATGCAGCTTTCAAGATCATCTCTCAAAGCAACATAAAATTGCTGATAATCGAAAGATTCAACCATTCCAAAAGAAATGAGAAATTCTCTTGACTACGAACCGTTTTATATTACTTTATTTGTACATATGTCAAATATTGCAATATTAATAAATTTATTATTATTTAATATTATTTATACATAATATTAATATTATTATTATTTATACATAATATTAAATAATATATTCTACAAATATACATACATATTTACATACATATGTAATATAAAAGAGAGAGAAAAATATTTAACATTATTTCTAACACGTGATAAAAACACATCGAGAAGCACTATTAATTTGTCGATGTCACAATTATTTGTGTGACAAATCGTTTATTTTGATGACATATTCAGATCACTGTTCATCCCTCTCCATCAAAGGTGTAATAACTGTGGTGGATGCTGCAGGTCTCAGCGGTCGCCATAATAAAAGTGGCAGCCGGTAAATGGAATAAACTCTATATTGTCGCCAAGTGACAATATCGATCTTTATCTAGAGCGTCAAAATCTCACTTTGCGCGTACGATGTGACTGACGTTTATTTAATATTTATGGAGTGTTATCTATCAAGAGAAACCACACTCCTCCGCTCATGACGCCATAAAAGTGTCACCGTTCGATGTATCACGCTGTCCCCTTCTTTTACTAGATCCCCTTCAGGTAACTTCTCCCTTAAGCATTTTCACGTTTCTTTCGCCTTTCTTAATCAGGGGCATCCGCCGACAAAAAAAGCAAGTTACCGACAAATTTCCCGAGTTCTAAGGCGAATTTCGCAAAGGACGATTAAAAATGATTAACAGTTTGTTAACTTTTTATATAACTTATAAAGTACAATTAATTCATAAAAAGAATATCGTTCTTTCTTAATTTAATCTTTTAATTTTCTCATAAATAAACTGCTGATAAATTGCTTTAGATTGCTTTAGATTAAATAACAAAAAGAATTTTAAAGAATTCTTTTTCGTTCTACGAAATAAGAAAATTTGCTAGATTCTCAATTGGACACGGAGAAGCAACAGCATCGCCTTATGGTCGATAAACTCTCGTTTGCTTTTCTGGCGGAAACGACACCTACGTGTGTCGAAAATCTTGCAAGTGGGCGTGGAAGCCGAGATGGCTTCTCGGTCGCAAAGTTCGATCTATATATCGATGTCGACCACAGTATTAATCTTCCAAGGGTCGTAATTCGCGCGACAGGTGGTCAGCCAAATCTCGAGCCATCGACCACCGATACCGATTAAAGACGGAAATCGTCTAATTGTGCGATGGATTAATCAAAGATTAACGTCTCGGATAATCCCAATGCTCGTACGGCTCACAGATTACTCCTTCACACAAAACTTGTTGACGTATTGTTTTTATCGAGATTTATCGAGGCGCGCCTGCCGCTTTCAAACTATCGAATCTGCCGAACTTTTTATTTCGTATGAGATTACACTCCGAGTCAGATTACTCTTCGAAACGCGAGTGCATAGACAATCGAGCGCAATCCAGTCAATGGGAAACAAAAGCGATCTCTGAAGCGTAAACTGCTAACAAAAAAATCAATTAATTTCTATTGATTCATTTTTCTCTTTTCAAAGATTCGACCTCGTGCGGTTATGAATGTCATTGTTACAGTTTTTTCGAATATGCGATATTCAATCGTACGCGAAATGCAACATCGAAACTGTCGAAGATCGCGCCCCGCGTCCCTCGGTATCGCCGCCTGCTCGCGTTTATATTTGGAACTTCATCGCTCGCATCGCTGCATCCTGTTGCCGCTAATTTTCTTTGGCCCATTTCGCTGATCCTCATGTAGATGGACGAGTATCGATTTCGCCGCCGAACGTGTCCATTCGCGCCCATAATTGGGACAGCACTGCATCGCGCACACTTGATACACTTGAAAGCGCAAGCCGGGCGCGTTTCGTGTCAAAGTCAAGCGGAAATTACGATTTCTACTCGTCAGTTTGATAGCGCAACCCCAGCGCCTTGATTAATCAGCGAATTACGATTCGACGCATTTAGCGTTGCGCATCAGCAACAATTGCGCGTGCCATTAATCACTGCCCGAGTTGATGCACTGCGAGTATCAGGCTCCTAAATTATCGGCTATCTGACGCTTTCTATGATTTTATTAACATCTATCATAACATTAACCGCTAAATGGTTCTTTTTCTCCGCGTAATCGCCCGTGCCACGTCTGAGTAATAATTATTCGTGCAAATTGATGTTTTGCCCTCCAGGCAAAAAAGAAACAGGGTCACAGCGCAAACGTAATTAAACGAACAAAATAGTTGTCTCTCTTTCTGTCGTCGGAAACTATGTGAGCTATTAAATTAAAAAGAAAAAAAATCAAAAAGTAATCAAACTGGTTTTTAAGATATGAATATATGTATGTACATGCTTAACATTCCATTTCTTTTGTAATTTGTTTTTGTAATTTCCAACTCTTTTGTAATTTGTGCATCAATAGCCAACGATATTTAGGTGAAAACAATTTGTTCGATTGAAACTCCTGTTTCAGGTAAGGATTATATGACCGCGTTACGTCTGCGATAACAACACCGGTTTCGCAATACCGACACGTGTCACGTAGGAAGATTTGAGATCATGATGCGATAAATATCAAGTTTAAATGCAGACATATTGAACGGATCGGGCAAATACACTCTCTTCTTCATTTCAATGTATACATATACACATATATCTATATTTATAGTTTAATATACCAAATTAATAAGTCATAAAATACGAAATAAGTTAAAATAGGATGTTTGTTAGATTTTGCTAAATATTTATGCTAAATTTTCCAGCATAATTTCAATGTATGTCTATCAAGCTAGAATAGCTAGAAAAATAATTATCGGCATAAAGGGTGGCGCACCAAAATTTAAACTAGAACATGTTAAAAGCATGTAATTAGCATTAAATTATAATATAAGTATCTTTTTTTTATTGTACGAGAAGATATCGATCATTTTTTTAATTTAAGAGGTCTCCCTAACTAATGTAACAACTTAAAAATAAGGCGATTGTTGGGAATTCTTTTTGAAAAAAATACTCGATGCATAAGTTTAAAACTTTGTAGATTTATTTATTTATATCTCCAAAGGAAATGGATGGTCAAATATCTAGGTTCTTTATTAGGTAAAAATATCGATTCTATAAAAATTACAGCAGTTCTACGGAAGTGCCTAAAAAAAATTTTCCTCCATAGCTTCTATAAAATCAATTGTCTAGATTGTCTGATTAAAAATTGGAAAAGATTTTTAACATGTATGAATGTAGCTATAGCCCATACTAGAATAAATAAAAAATAAATAATAAATAAAAAATTGAAAATTAACAAAATGATGACGTCTCAAAAAAAGTTTAGATTTTTACATAAAAAATTTTGCAAATATCGACTTGATTCTAGTGCGGATGAGAATGACATGTCTACTGAATTTGCAAAACTTCAAATTTATTGATCGATTCTTGAAATATCATGGCAGCCATTTTGTGATAGCGCTCGGATTTCTATTTGCATACTGTTTCGCTTCAAGGCCTGTAACTTTGCCAATTTTTCGAATCTGGTTAAATCTTTTTGGAAGTATATTTTCAAGATGTTAAACTGTAAAAAATGCAAAAAACAAAAAGTCAATTTCTTTAACTCGTACTAGGGAGACTTAAAAATCATTAATTTCTAGAACAATTTAAATTCAAATTTTTTAAAGTATCTTAGAGAAAAGATTCTTTTACATAGATTCATATCTTACACTTTGTAATGACAAATTCACATAATTATTCCTGTCAGGATTCTGTTTTTCAGTTTTTCTGGCTTGGAATACGTCAAAATTAAGGCTGTTATTATTTCATCTTATTAGTTTTCAACGTCTTCGAAATCTTATTATTGTCATCTATTGAATTTGAACTGCGTGATACATAAAGTGATTTAAAAAAATGATTAAGAAATGCTTAGGGAAGAAAAGGGATTAATATAATTAATATTGTATGTTTCATATATTATTTGACTATTAAATAGGATTTTATAATTCTTATTAATTGAATATTTAAGAAGATTTAATATTGTTTGTCCGTTTATTTGAATATGGAAATCTTTGTTAATTGTTAAATATTTAAATATTAAATAAATGAAAAAATTTTTATTAATTGATCTTAAAATTGAAAATGAAATATTTGAAAATGAAATTATTTAACTTAAATATTTCTAATGTTTTTAACGCAGATATTAAATATCAATTATTTGATAAGTTTATTATACATCATAAAATATATAAGAACAATTCAAAGAAAATAAAATAATATTTATAATATTTACCGCTGTATTTTCTTTTTCGATTATTGAATATGTGTCATTCTCATGAAAACTTGCAAAACTTTGTCCTCCTTTAATTTCTCATTAATATATTTCATTTTCTGCATTATTTTTGTCCGGTTTTGAATATGCGTTTATCTAAAAATGTATACATATATACATACATACATAATGGTATAAGATCAATTGCATAAGATCAAGTAATTATTTAAAGCAGCTTTACCCTTCAATTCTAAAAATCTAGTCACAATAATGCATTTTAACTTATTGTTCTCGAATTTGAAGTATGGCACTCACCTACATTTATTTTGTTTCTTTAGTCAACTGTTACATATTCTGCATGTAGTAGGTTAAAACGTTTTTCCGTCCATTTCTGTACATGTCCATAAAGATAAGAAGCACCACAATGATAGCAGTTATTGTTTTGTCTTGGCATATAATGTTTTCGTATTCCGAAATTTAGCTGAATTGTCGTTAAATATATTGCCTTGAAGAATTTTTTCATAGGTCTGGATTCTATAGCCTCATGTACTGTCTCACATATCATGCAGAATACTTTGAATTTAGTTACGTATTTATAATGTATCCAACAATTGTGAAAGAGCACTTTCTTGATATCAAATATTTTATGCACAAAAAGTAAGTGCAATGCTGCTTTGTTCGATTCTTTTTTATAAATTCCATCACACGTATTACATTTTACCAATGAATTTCCCACTTCAGTAAAATAATCTGTCTGTGATCTGATATCGTTTTGCCTTTCCATTACGTCTTCGCAACAGAACGTGTTATTACTAAACACAATACACTAACAATAAGAGAAATGTTCGGAAGACTCGCTCGTGGCAGGAGAGGTGGCAGGAAAACGTATGATTCTTTGTTAGAATACAAATATTGATACATGTATATTTTGAATATACGTATGTCTTACTGCCAAGGTCCCATCCCCCTTCTCTCTTTCTTTCTTTCTCTCGTATGTGTGTGTGTGTGTGTGTCTCTCTGTTTTTAATTATTCAGCTAGCACAATTTTCAACTGAAACATAAGCATTACTTATAGTAATGCAAACTAAAACGATCAGGCGAGCAATAACGATCAATATAGGTTCAGTCGATACTGTTTTTCTTACTTATAATTTATTATACTTATAATTCTCAATTGAGATTATAAACTATAATATACCATTAAATTCTTTCATATTTTATAATTCTTAAAGTACATATACAAATATATTTAATTATAAAATACAATAATAATTTTATTGTACTTTACTTCATATATTAAAACTTGATATTGATTAACTCTTATAAATGATACTAGCAATAAGTGAAAAATTTATTGCAAATTATATGGAATAAAATTTTATAGGTATTACACGTATTTTATTTCCAGTTAGTACAGTTTTTTACATTATTTTGTAAGAAAAACGACGTTTTAATATAAAACGGTCTATAAAGTTTTCTTTAAATTTTAATAGCTTTTATTTAAAATAATTTTTTATTAAATATACATTATCTCACACATATACACACATTATCTCACTTTAAAAAACGAAAGAGCGTATATATTAATGCAATATCTTTTGCACAGTTGTTCGGCGAATATCCTTAATGTCTACTTTTACCTTTGAAAAGATCTTATTTTTTATTTGATTTGATTTTATTACTTTTCTAAAAAAAAAAAGATTTTATATATTTAATTTAAAATAAAAAATTGAGGATAAAATCTATTTACAATTTTTTCCATATTACACAAAAATTATAGAAATAGCTTTCAAGTTCTATAGTGATTATAGATGGTTTATTAATTAGATACACAACAAATTATTTATTAGGAACGTACAATTTTCATAATGATACGTAATCATGACGCGACAAATGTCTTACCGCGCCGATCATAATTTATCACGAAATTCACGTGCGAAATTTCGATTCGTTAAACTCTTTCGTTTCGCAGCGGGCCGTCCGCAATGACTCGGGAAGAATTTCGAAAGTGCGAAAACGCGAACGAAACGCCATTATCGCCGTCGGTGCATCGCTGGCCGCACGCACAATTAGGACCAAGCAACGGTGTAGGCGTGCATTTCTTTCTCCTTGACAAACAATCGAGCAAAATGAACTCTCAGATGTTCCAGCCGCGGCCAGCGGCCGAACTAATTGCGGCCCGCGTAATTACTGTATTTCGAAAACGCCGCTGCCGCCGCCGCCACGGCGGCTGACGGAGACTGAAGAGTCCGGCTTCAGAATAGGGCGGGCTGTCAGTCTCCAAGATAGAAATCAACAATGTTCTTCGCAAAATTCCTTTCGCCGTCGCGCGCATTTCATCCAAGCGAAGTAAAACGGAATCGCGGACTCGCGCGGTAGCTTGTTATTTCCGCAATTACTTGCCTGATAAATTATAACCGCGAGCCCCTCGCGCGCGTAATAGTCGGATTCTAAGTGCGCGCGCGGAAAAGACGACGGTGGGCCGTTGTTCGAAGGATGGAGGCCCCGTCGCTCGGAGTAACGCGCGTATCTGGCCGCATACAAAAATAGGGCGACTTATGCGTTGCAATTAATCCCGCCACTCGCGGCGGAATGCACGACGGGCGTAGCAGGAACGGCAGTTTTTTTAACTCCGCTCGCTCTCGTTCACCTCCACTCCTCGCGTATCCCGTTGCTCAATTATTCATCGGCTCGCGCGCGTCGTGCTTGCCGAGAGCGTTGCCGGGCTACGCTGAGAAACTTTACCGTAGAAATCGTCCATTTGCTTCGGTGTTCCACCCGCGGAAGCGTGCCCCCTTTTTTTTGCAGTCTTTGAATGACATTCGGAAAAAGCGCTCCGTTGTAGTTCCGTTGCTCAACGGTGTTCTCCGCTGCATTGCATTGTGCTGGACCGCAATGTTTTCGATAATATGCTTTTTTTGACGATGAAGTATTGAAGTATTGAGACACACTCTTCATCTTCTTTTTAAGCAGCTATATTTGCCTTTATTTGCATCTTGCGTTTGTAGAAGTTGTTTAAAATTAAAATTGAGAACCTTTTGAGTTCAAATATATCTAAATCTATATATATATATATATATATATATATATATATATATATATATATATATATATATATATATATATATATATATATATATATATATATATATATATAATTTATATATAAAAGTTATATGTGCGTAATTAGAAATTGCAAAGAATTAAATAGATCAAATTCAATGAAAAAAGTTAAAAATAAATTGTTCCCAAGCGATTTTTTTTTACCAAAAGTCGCAAATTTTAAGCGTGCATACTTATAATAGCTAATCTCGAATCTAGTTTCCTCCTTTTACAAATATATTCCGTAAAGTACCCGATCTATAATGAGTCGGATGAATACTGGGAATTCTCAGCGACATTCGAGAGAACTTATAAAGAATGCGCGGCGCGAGTACAATTACACTTCTCGTTGAACGTGTTAACCCATTGGCTTATCATTCTCGACGCTGTAGACTGAGACTGTCAAAGACAAATGTCAGATAAGAGATTTTGATATTTAACTCTTTACGCTTTTTAATATTTTCCTCTAATCTCAGACACACTCAATTATTGCGATAATATTGTTCAATATTATTATATACCGCATACTTTTCGTCTAATAATTACAATTTTTAGAGGACTGAAAATGAAGATTTCATTATAATATTCGTGACAAATCATTGTAACTTGAAAACTGATCATTCAATATTTCAACAGAAAGAAATATTAAGTAAAATAGATTCTGAATTAATTTCCAAATTAGACTTCTGGAACGAAGAGAGACTATATTCGTATAAATTGAGGACATTCGACTCATTAGAGTTTCATGTTCAAATATCTATATATGATTTCACGGAGAATTTCACACGTTCGACTTGTAAAATCCATTTAGATATTCAAATCGTTAAACGTCTTCTATATTATTTGCGTCATTATGAATTTTGTAAAGAATTAAAAAAAACACCTGATCATCCGGATGCGGGTTTTTACTCTTTTCACAGTTTGAAGCATCCTTCCATGATTTCGTGCCGGCTATCGGCCACGTTATCAGAATTAAAGCGATAAACGCAACGCAAACGTCGAAGATTATGCAGCGGTCGAGCGTTTGCGCATTCATGTTTGCACTAGTGTTCGTGTACTTTACGGTAGATTCTACAGCGGGCATCAATTAGTTAGGGCAACGGCTCAACAGAAACAAGCTCGTCCCCGATGTTCCGCCCAGTCACGTGGAACACGATCGAGTCGAATCGAAAGGGGCGAGGCGGTTCGCCCACCCTCCCAATACACCCGCGCTCCCTTTTATCCGAATTTCCTGAATCGTTAAACATGGCCCGACCGGTCGTGTTTAGCACATCGTTCGACATAGTCACGCAGCCTGTTTAACGAGGGTATAAGCGACAGAGACAAATAATAGCGAGACACGCCGTGCGCGGTATGTAACCGGCAACCGAATAGAATCGCAGCGTATAATCCGGGTCTGGATTAAAAATTCATACATTCGTTAACTTCCGCGCGTCTGTTTCGACCTTCTTCGCTAATTGTGCCACTCGCCAGGTGGTTGCTCTCGTATTCAATCAGCTGCACTTTCTCCAAAGCGCCTGGGTTTGTACCCTCCGGATTCGGCCTTCAATCTCATTCATCCGCCATCATCCCACATGCACGCACACCTGTGCGTGACGTTTGCCGTGCGAACAATCGCACAAATTATTTCCGGATTGCAAAGGGGGATGCACACGAAGCATTCACTTTGCGAGATACAAATTGAAATACAGAAACTCTCTGTTTCTCTCTCTCTCTCTCTCTGCTGAATTTGTTTTGTCAGATATATTTTTGTTAAGGCGCTCGCTTTTCTTGATTCTCGAGAATTAACCTTGGTACAATGTAACTCCGCTGAAAACGAAACAGAATTCCTTTGAGAATCAGCAAGGGAAAACTCAATTCCTCGATTACTGAATCCGCACGAGTAAAAGAAGAGGGTTTTGCGAGACTCCGCGGAGTCAGTAAAATGTCAAAAACGCGATTTAGCGAATTCGAACGTGCCCTTCGTATGCTCCCGCCGCGCCGCCGAAGAATAAGGAGGCTGATCTCTTTGGAAAGCGATCGCGGGCAGGTCTCATCAGCTCGGACAGAGAGATCCTTTCGGCAACGTCCCGGTAAGGCGTATGCGCCTCCGAGCGTCTTCGCGGAAAATGCAATTAAACTGCATCGCAGTAACGGGACCGAGAGCTTTTGCGCCGTCGTCGATATTAAGTGAGAAAGTTATCGCATCAAACGCAATCTTCCGCCGTCAAGCTGTAATGCAATAACGGAAGAGTGGAATTCTTGTTGAAAGTTTACCGCCGGAAGTAACTAGACATACGCGTCATTTTAGAATTTACTTTTTTCCGAAATAAGGAGATAATAGAATTANATAGATAATAGAATAGAATAGAATAAAACAACAATTGGCTCGTTGAAAATCACATCTTTAATCCTAGACCTCTGACTCTTCAGATATTTTAATAAGTAGAAATATATTTATGTAGTTAATAATAGGTATTAAAGTTTTAATTAATTTTTATTTAATTAATCCTGGAAAGGAGGTTTTGCAGTTTGATTTGTGAGGTTATTTAATAATTTGATTAAGTTTGAATTATATGAATGTAGAATATTCGTGACTAAACTTGAGAAAAACAATTACAAATTTGGAGTATCGGAAAAATTTCAATATTTTTTTCATATAATAATATTTTTAATAAGTTATAACATTACTTATTAATAAGTTATTCGCATAAAGTTGAGAAACACTGGCAACTTGAAATGCATTCGGTAGCATGTATATTTCGTAGTCGGTCGATATTAACGATAAAACGATCGTTATGCGCCTTTGTCCGTGAGATATTCCGATCTGCTCTCATTGCATTGCAATATGTACTAATCTAATTGCGAGCTCGTGAAACGGAATCTTTTCACAAAGCGGGAAATCGAGATTTTTTTCCGATACATTCTCATTTATATGCGTTTATTGTTTTTTAATGTCTCGCTAGCGATGATATCATTTTGCATTTATAACTTACATTTATATCACCTATTCTTTTATCGCTTTCTATAAAATTCAATAAATAGTCAAATATAATTATTAAATTGGTGCAAAAAATTTCTCAAAAGTATGGCAAGAACGCGCAATTATATAATTATTAAATTCCGTATTAAATAAAATTATAAAAAGCTGACGTTTCTACAATATAAAGCAGATAAAAAAAATTTCTGTTCAGAAAAAAGGGACAATTTTGCTTCCATTTTGCTGAAATTGAATTTTCAATTTTATCTGATAGACACGACAGATCTTTCGCCTCAATCTAATATTTAGGAAGTACATTATTTTAATGACAGGTCGATGTCGTAAGTTCTAATTGATCCGCAGACGAAAATTATACTAATACAGTTTCACGTCTTAAGAAACCTTCATTGCATTACTCTAACGACCGACTTCTGTACTGCGACGCGAAAAGTGACGACGGCTGAGACACAGGAGGAATAACAAATCGAATTTTCCCGTCTCTAATCCCATCGCGCGTGTCCGTCGCGAAATTTTCGCCCGTAACTCGATTATCGGATCGTTCGCACTGTGGGAATCGCTCATAGAGATGCGAATATTTCTCATCGATCATTCGTATCAATCCCGATGTACTACTTTCTCGATTTTCCAATCGTCAGGTCCACGTTCGCTACGTTTATGCTGATTTTCAAATCAGTAAAAAAATCAGGAGAGAATTTCTTCGAATATAGTTCGAACGTGCGGTTCGAATTTGCTAGACGATGTTCTCGCGTCGATCTTGCACGCAAATGATTCATAAACGTACTCGACTCAGTATCAAGTGTGCTTCGTGATTAATCAATGCCTTGCCTCATAGAAAGTTTACAATTATTGCAATCACTCTTCTCGCATTTATCACGCAACAAATTAGTAGAATATATTGTGAAAATTAGTTCGATTCGAATACACAAAATACACCGGAAGTAAAGGGCCATTAGGACTCTGGAGCAAAAGTTCCGTTTAACCCTTCAGTCATCACGTTATTTTTCGTAATACGAGTCGATCCTCCTTGTAGAATCTTGAAAGATCCTAATATAAAAAATCAAAATACATATAAATTTCAATTTATACATATTAAATAGATAAAAGATAGATATATTAAACAGATAAAAAATAGATAAAACATCAATTTCTTCTTAAGACATGAAATTGTATTAGTATAATTTTCATCTGCGAATCAATTAGAACTTATAACATCGACCTGTCATTAAAATAATGTACCGTCTTTTAAATATTACTAGTGGTGATAGACGCACACTTTTTTACTTTACTAAAAAGTATCGAGAGGCTCGATAATCTAACTAATATTAGTGGATACTGAAGGTGAAAGATTTGTCATGTCTGTTAAATAAAATAAAAAATTATAGCTTTCATATCAATAACTCAAATGTTTTCTTTGTTCAAATTTTTTAAGTTTGCATTTTATACGTTTTACTAAACATCGAGATCTTTTAAAAAGCCCGCGCGAGGATTGAAGGGTTAAGGACGCGATTCGATTCAGTGCGAGCGCAAATTCGATCTCGATCCGCGCTGCGAGATCCGCAGGGTCCGCAAGAGTCCGCGGATCGTCCGGTATCTCGCGCGCGTACCACCTTTCTTTTCTCCCTGTTCTCCCCTTCGAGGAGGAAAGGGAGGCAGGCAGGCAGCGGGCGGTCGGCGAACCGGCTCGCGATCATTCCGAAGGTGCAACGCGCGGCGCATCGAGGGACGCGCGGCGCGTCGCCGGCTTTACCAGGGCGCTGCAATCGACGGAGCAGTACGCCGCGTGCCGCCGAGCTGATAGCACGTCGTCGCCGTCGTCCTCGCCGCCGCCGCCGTCGGTGGTGGTTGCCGGAACGCGAGAAATCGCCCGTTCACCGTTTCCACGCGACCGTTTGTCGTCTTTCCGTTCGCGCGGTCCGCGAATCGATCGGTGCCGGATCCGCTCTGCGCGGCGCGCACGGATACACGGACGACCTACGTCAGCCGCGATCTAAAGGCGACGACAGGTGCTCCCGGGCGTCTCGTTGTGAAAACGCCACGATCTTAAGAAGCGAGGTTGTACGTGTGACAGAGCCTCTACAACTCCACGATTTTCCCCTATGCACGTAGGTGTTTGACGTTTCTCTTTTTCGTATCTCGAAAAATGCGCGTCTGTGACGCACGAAATAAAATATTTCGACGTATAAAGAGAGAATTTATCGGACAACCGCGCCACGTCGCGGCGTAATAGCGGGGCCGCAAAATGCGCGAAAACGCAGTAAACTACGCGGATGGTAGCGCGCAATGTAAAAATAATACGGAGCACGGCCAAAGGGCGAGAGCGATCCCCCGGTTGGTCGCTGAGCGCGTGCGCGCGCCAATTTTTCCTCACCCACTGACATTTCCGGCCGGTTCGTCGAGAACCCACGCTCGAAATTACATCGCGCCCATTCTCGTTAATTGCACCGAACGGCCGGAGGGGGGCGAGGGGGAGGAGGGTCACCGGATTTCGAACCGACGATTCGCGCGCGCGTCCGTGCCGCCCCGGCGTGAGAAGCTACGGACAAAAGGAGACGCACGGGAGAAGCAGTCGAGAGAGAGGAAGTAAATCCAGATTTATTTCCGCGCTGCTATCAGCGCCGTGTTAATGACATCCCCTTGTTTCCGCTGTTTCTGTGAAAAGAATTTCCCCGCGAGCCCCCTCACCGTTGCTGTACTCACCGGCGCGACCGATAAATAATGAGAGCAATCCTTTAAAAAATGGAGAACGTTCGTCCCTTCCCCGGTCTGCGCGCACGCGCGCGCGCATCGACCTTGAATCTCGAAAATGCTCCCGCATGATCTCGTCGACTGGAGCGGATCGATCGGCGACGCAACACGACGCGGAATTCCCGCGGTGGATTAGTTCAAATCGATGGAACGGAAACCGATTCTTCCGTCCGGCCGAACTCGATCGTCTTTCTGCGCGCGAAGACGCAGGATTCCGCGACCTCGATTTCTCACCGCGATTATCTCGTGATTTTATGAAAGATTGACATTCGCGCGACTATTCATTTATCTAAATCTAAATGCGCTCTACTTTCCGAGAGATATATCGCGCGGATGGGCGAGTGATGCGTTTTGAAGCAATAAATAATAATAGCGAGACCGTTCCAATATTTTCCGTGCGTTAAAAAAATAAAAAAAAACTTTCCGATAATATGAAAGAGTAACAATCGAATTTTTCCAGCGCGCGGTATTCGTTTAACGATCCCCGGCACGATAGGAGAAAAAAAATAATAACGCGGCTGAAAACGTCAATAATTTATTTTCAGCGTAATAAACCGTTGAAATATGTAATAAATATGGTCCCACTAGGCCGGAAGTCGCTCTCGCGGCGTGCAGCGATAACTCGCACGTAACCGTGCCAATAAAATTATAAAACGACCGCGATTAATCAACCCCCCCGGGGGAACACAACGGGGAATTCTCGCCGGAAACCTGCTCACCTTCGTCGATCCGCGGATCTCCGCCGGTTTCTTCCGCTCACGTGGGAGCCCGGGGATCCCTCCTCACCCCGCGGGAAGGGAGGGAGAGCTCGTGCGAATCGGATTCAACGCGAGAGATAAATCGCGAAGACACCGCGGAATCTGGATTCTCGCGACGTGTCGGGCCGCGCGATGCTCCTCGTTTATCGCGCGAGATGAATTATTGGCTTAATTAAGCGAGACACGGCCAAGGAAGTCTTACCTCCGAGGTCGCCTCTTCCTGTGCGACTTTAATAATTTAGGTGGGGCGCGCTCTTCAGCAATTACCTCAGCAATCCGAGCCTCGTATTAATGAGAGCGCGAAAATTCTTCGAGGATCGTTCACCCAATTCAGAGGGGAATTTTCTCCGGCTGTTATAATGTTGTTCACTCCGCGCGACTATTTGTTTGTTATTCCTCAAATATGTACCCAGGCTACCCACGTTGCGCGAAACGCCGGGAGTTTATTTTCCTCTAAAACCCCACGTACACAGCTAACGAAGAATATCGGGAAAACGGGCCGAACATTCGGGTAATAGCTCCATTAAGATTCATTTAAGCGAAGCAATAATCGCCATCAGTCGGCGGCTGGGAATTCCACGGATTATTTGGCTGTCGATTCTTCTTCGCTCATCAAGCTCTCTTAATTTAACTCTCTTCAATTATCGCAGGCGGAGTGTCTCCGATCGATTGACTTTGCCGGCTTTGCTCATTTGCGGAACGTTTCGTCCGTTTGCGAGGAATGTCCCCAAAACCCCAGAAATTTCATACGTTTCACGGAGACTCGCACGTCCGGTGATTCGTTACTACCTAGCTTTCTACCTGGCTTACACAGATATCACGTTACCTCGATATCAATAAATAACTGCTCGCAATTCAAGCTACATGCGCTCGAAATCGTTCGTATGGCTCAGTTAAAATTAAGAGTCAAAAAAAGAGATTTTCTCATTAACAGAGATATTTATTTAACATTTCACTAGCAGGCTGACCATGTTTGGCCAATTATTTTATTAACGGACCGACCGAAGTACCTCGACGTCGTGAAACAAACGGATTCTCGTTTCGAGATTCCTCCGAAATCGGGAAGTGGTGCCGCGAAATAAAATCTTGTGCCATACGAGGAGCTCGCGCAAGATGTAACATTCGCGCTTCTCCGCGCGTTCCACGGGGCCGATGGGATAAAGGTACGCGTAAACACGGTGCGCGTGAGACAGACCGGCCTCGTCGTGGACAGTGACATGAGTGAGAAAGGTGCAGTGCCGTCGTCGAAGAGCCGTGAGAGGGTGAGCGGAAGTATCTTCTGGAGACACAGCTGGCACTGTTCCACCTATTTGCCGACGGAATCCTCCAGGCTCACCAATCTGCAGTCGGTTCGCAGTTTGGAGAATATGGCGCGGGCGAAAACCGACAAGTAAGAACATCTATGCGAACTCACTCTTTGATTAACAGCGGGAAATAGCAAATGATTCCTGTAATGAAACCCTTGTAATTAGTCGTGGGAATATTTAGCTTGGCTTAACGAAGTCTTAATATAATAGCGAACTTGCTGCGAACGCGATACTTTTACGTTCGTTTCTTCCCTGAAATTAAAAAGTGCCTGATTTTTTTATTACAGGGTCATAAACCGTAAGATTTTTCTTTACAGAGCCCCGTCATAAATTTAAACTTATGTCATGTAATAAGATTTAATAGAAATGGGATATGAGAGCCTCGAGAGGATTTATAGAAAATATTATGTGCGCAGTAACGTGCATTATCGAAGCTTTCCTTTTTACATACTGCTCCATTTCTTTCACATCTATCCTATCGAGAATATCTCTCTTCGATCCGATGTCAATTTTTAATTTAACACCCGCCAATCAATATTACGACTTGTATCGCGTGGTTTTCTCTTTTTCTGATGTACCATATATTTCCTTCACATTGTCAGTAGAAATCCTTCGCCTTCGCGATGCATTCTGACAGTCGGTGCACTCCTGCTTTAATATTTCAACGTGAAATCTAAGAAATATAATATCTGGAACAGCCTAGAATTCTCAACGAGTTAGTTTTAATAATAAATATCGTGACCAATCAGAACTTGGTTCTGCTCAGGGGGAGACTTCGAGCCAGGTCATTATTTGCTATCTGACACTCGGCGTTAATTTTAATGATAAATGCTCGGACTAATTTGAATTCGCCTTCTTCCCAAAGGAAATTTCGAGACATAAAGAGAGAGAGAGAGAGAGAGAGAGAGAGAGAGAGAGAGAGAGCGCTATTTATTACAGCTGTTTAATATTCAATTCGGGTCCGCATATTTAATATATCGACACTCTCAACCAAGTTTCTGTTAATTTACATAAGTTACGTCGAATCTGTGCTTATCGAGCGGAATTCTCGCGAAACGCGCGCAAAGTTATGACGTGGCGCAGCGTAATAATCCAAATTCTCACGTCATGGCGAGCGATCGAAGCAGCAACAAAATGCAAATGGAACTTTAGCCTTTACCCGACTGGACAACCGCCGAGCGATTAAACACTTATTTATACATACGTACACATTGAAGTTCATGGGGCAGCGTGCAAAAGTTTTACCGGGGATACGTCTGAATATTAATTCAACGAAAGAACCCCCGTTCACAGAAATCCCGCAGCGCGCGCGAGCGCGTGTAGTTAAAGCGTGTTGCGCTCGCGGATTAATAAATTGATGGCAATTACAGCGCAATTTTGCGGCAAACTGCCGCGAGTCGCGTACACTCGACGTTATAAATTCCCTTGTCATCTACGATCGCATCTTTTCTGAGCAATTATTTTTACAATGACAGACGCGTGTCCTTTCAATTTTTTAATTTATTTTAATTCATGTTAATTTTTAATTTAATTTACGTAGTTTAATTATTTCAAGTTTGTAAAGAAAATCACTGAATCATGAGAGATCTTTATGAATGCGCGCTGGATGCGTTGTAATGCACTCGACTGTACGTGGGCAAAAGGCAGTCACCTTTATCATCAAAATTAAATTTTCCACGGCGGAGGCGGCAGTGGGCGACAATTTAATATCACGACGGACAAGTATTTCGTGTTTGCAACGTCGAACGAAATGAACGAGGATCGATCGAGACAAAAATACTTGCGTATTACGCGACGATATCGCGAGCACTCGGCTTGTGCGTCCGAACATTTCATCGATTGTAACGCAAAGCAGAGAAGTGCTTCTTGCCGAGTTAAAGAATGAAAACTTCCATGAAAGAACTTTTTTTCGAAGTAAATGAAAGATAAGCGAAGATCCGAATAATTTACGCGGTAGTCTCGGCATAAATTACAATACTTTGCAATTCAGATACTTTCGAGTTTCGCTGCGACACGCTTAACATTGTCCTCGGGGTTTGAGATATTCTCCAAGACTAAGTTTCAATCTATCAGATATTAAAAATTGTAAAGACGCAACAAATGGTTTTTCATAATTTTTATTACAGAAGGAAAAAGAGAAGATAAAAACTCTTTGCGCAAGGAAGAAGTTTGAAAATATTTTAAGTGGCTTTGTTACTAAATATTAGATTTATAAGATTTATAAAGAGATATTTAAGCTTTTACTTTACTGAAGAAAAAATTTAAGAATAAATTGATTTAAAAGGGTACTTTCCATATTTACTGTTCCTTAAAATTGGAATAATCGATTTAACAATATAAATATATAACAAATATAATTTCCTTCAAAAAGATAGTTTCGAATTAATAATTAATGAAGGAAAATTAATTTCGATCAAGCATTTTCAGAATTGTGGAAAATTAATTATTCTCGCCTAATGCTACGGTGATTATACGACTATCCAAATTCGGTCTCTCCTTTTCGCGGCTTCAAGATCGCCCGTCGCGATCTTCCCTCGAACACGTCTGTGGGATCCCGTGTGTCTGAGGCAGGTTCTACCAGAACCAGTTTTTCTCGGAACTGATGGCGCGCGGTTGGGTTTCTTCTTTCTCCCTGCGTCGCGACGTGAACAACGGACACACACGAACGGCCTCCTCCCGAGTGCCGTATTTCGTCCGTATCACATCGCATATTTCCGATCCGGATCAGACACCAGGATACTTTTTCTTTTCTCTTTCTCGCATCGCTCTCTCGTGATATCGAATGCGAATTATTCACAAGTCGGCAAACTCGATACGGCGTTGCCACTTCAAGATTCGTTAGATTCTTCATTTCTGGAGCCGTAGCCTACATGTCAGATTAGATTTCTTGCAAGAAGGTACGATTGAGATTGAAAAGAATCATTTCTTAAATCTCCTTTCTTTAAACGAAAAAATAATGAGTAAAGAATTAATATTGTTAAAAGTTTGACGTTTGACAGTTTGACGAATCATATATATATAAACAATGTGAAAAAAAATTGATATTTAATATTTCAATCTTATTTTTCTTAAGAACAATTGAAATATGTTCACTAACTACTTGCTTATTTATTTTTTTACAATTATCTTCTTTTTCGAAAAAAAATTCTTAATATATTGAGAAAATATTTTATTTAATTATGTTCATCTCCCTTCTCTATGATAAAAATAAAAAGCAATTTTAGAAAGGTATTTCATGTTAGGAAAAAATGTTTTATTTTTATGTTATAATGTTATATTTTGTTTTAATCATTAAAACTTCTTTCAATAATTTATAAGAAAAAAAGTCTGATATTGTTGCTAATATTTCATTAAAAGTTCAAATAATAAAGACCAGTTTTTTATTTAAAATAAATTTACTGATACCACGGGCTTATAGACTTTTTCTCCGGCTATCACCTCAATTACTTTTCGGTCCATTCAATGTAATTGTACACCAGCATGGTAGACAAGAATAAGAAACCAGAAACTTTGCGATGATGCTAGAAAGCATGCCCTGGAAGATAACAAGTTTATCTATTGAATTCATAATAAAATTCAATTTAATGAACATTTTAAAGAGTCTCTTTCAATTTTTCACAAATATACACACTCATATATATTGTAAAATTCTCTCTTTGCAAGTTTTCTGCATTCGTTATCATTGGAAATACATTGATTCTGTAGGATTCGCGGCACGTAATTCACTCCCACTGCATTCGTTCATCATATCTGAATAATGCATTTGGCGTATTATTCTTGTTAACAAATGCGAATTGATTTATCGGCGGTTAAAATCATTGAATCTTCGAAGGGAATTTCGAATTTTGTCAAACAATCATAATTCATAACGCGTTCTGCAGGCACGTTCGAAAGAAAAACGGCAGAAGAGGCGCGCATCTCGTTATCTCTGTACGTTAATTCTACTCTCGTGTATGCGTACGAGACCCGAAGTTTCACCTTCGCGCGAAACACGAAACTGGCGGGGCTAACCACATCCTTCCCATAGTGGTCGGCGACCATTCACTGTCGCTTGCCGTCGTCACGCACGACGTACGCACACTATTGGCCGCTAGACATGTATATCCGGTCGTGTATTCTGATGCAACGTAGGTATCTTGCGATAAAACACGAGACACATCTCGTGATTCGATAGGACATTACGAGATCACAGTTGAGACAGCAGGTAAACCGGAATTTTAATACATAAGTCGAGGACAGGAAATCTTACATAAAATTTAATCCTATTAAAACCTAATTTTTAATGCAAATAGAAAAATCTACATTCATTATTTCAGTTAGTAAATTATACGTTTTTTACAACGATGTCCACTACAATGTACACTGAGAGAAAAATATAGTTACTTTTGGCCTCAATCACAATTTTATAATATTTCTAATAATAAATATGATTATATGCATCATTATGTTAACCATAATTATCATTAGAAATATTATAAAATTATAATTGGGTCCAAAACTATATATCCATAACAATAACTATATTTTTTTCTCAGTGTACATTGCAGAAAATGAATACGAGCGTTATTTTATTTCATTAAATTGAATTAAATTGGAATCTGTAACCGTAAACATGGATAATCGATAAGATTCTCTTATGTCTTCGTACTTAAGAATCATCTTTTTTTCGGAGAACTCTTAAATGTTCAATACCTGAAAACGTAGAGAAGAAAAAGACGATAAACCGGACGGCCGCTCCCTTTCGCTTCCGGTAATTATTGGTAATTGTTATTTGAATGTAGTCAAAGGGGTAAACAGAGGGAGAGACGGTGGAGTTAAACCGGGAAGAATTGACTGGCCGAGTTGTGTGCACGAATAATGGAGTGTATCCGTAACCAGTAGTCTTTACCAAGATTTCACGAGAACCCTCGAAGCCCGGGTGGTCCTTGTCATTTCCCCCCTTGCTTCTCTTCCACTCTCCATCAGCTCTTGGACTCTTACCTCGGTAGATCGGGCGATTGTTAAAGGACTTTGTCATCCCCCTCGCGGCTCGACCATCCGTCGGGACTTTCCGAGCCCCGTGCCGCCCTCTCGAGAGCATCGACACACAGGAAATTACCGTCGCGCAAGTTTCCGGGAAACTTAATAAAGATTTATGACGGGAATTTAATAAGCACCTCGTTGCCGTCGCGCAACAGCACAACATACACCGTGACGATATTTGCGCAGACAATTTACAGTGACGTGTAAAGATGTGCGCTTCAAGTGCGCGCCTTTGGCTAATCTACATTCATGTGGCAATATATCGTTGGCAAGTACTTGACGAAAGATTGATATAAGAAGGCAAGAAAAGTATTGCCGCGACTGCAACAAGTGCTATTGCACTGAAGAATTACATCTTGTAACAAATTTTTGATTGATATTAAACGCATGTATATATCTGCCATATTAATGGTGAATTCTGATAAGTTTGCAGCTTGTAACTAAAAAACTTTATAACATTTCCACTTGGAAGAAGCTACTTCCAAATTTTGAACTCGCGCGTATGCAAATGTACAATTGAGCAATCTGCAAGTGAAAATTAAGGTCAGTAAGTACCGTTGCTAATTTGTTAATAAACAGTCATGGAAAAGAGAGGGCGGCACGCAAATTTCCCCTTTATTTTATGAGAAGCTTTCAATTTTACATTAAGAATTTAAATTAACCTGGGCGATTTTATTTTAAAAACTAAATGCGCTCCCTTCGTAATCTGCGAGTGTACTCGCTATTGTTTCTCCGGGAAGGCGAATCATCAGAGCGCCTACGCATTATCATGCAACCAAACTGCAGATAATATCGTTACCGGAAGCTACAAGAATCCCACGAGATTCCCTGCTGTCAGCACATCACGTGCGTCACATTGCCCTTTTTTTACTTTTCTATCTCATTCTCGAAAAGTCTCGTCGCGGTTGTGGCGGAAATCCAATTTTCGGTAAGTCCCTGCTGGAATTCTCGACTATTCAGTATTTTTTTTCCTTTTCTTTGGCTGCGGAATCGAATTTTTTGGAATCTCATATACTTTTCTCGTAGTAAAATATTTACAGTAATAAAATTCAATACTTAATATTTAGTATAATTAAACAGTAATGCCGTCACTTATATTCAATGATCAAGTTTTTTTTATTTAAAAAAATATTTCTTTTTCTTTACCAGTCTTGCGAATTCGTTCTTATAATAAAGAAATGTAAGTTGATTTTTATCTTATTACATTTGTAAGAAGTCTTTCATGTAAATCTTACAAATACATTACGCTCAAAGAGAAAAGAAAGTATAAACAGAAACAAATAATGGTATTTATTGTGTTTCAAAACAGAATGTGTTTCTCTTTTCTGTTGAATATTACAAATGCATTCCGTGATATAAATGGTCTGCATGTATATGTTTGAATAAACTCGATATTAACCAAAATTAATATAGTATAACTTAATTACTTTATTTCTTGAATAATTATTTAAAAANCAGGGAGAATTGCATCTCTCTCTCTCTCTCTCTCTCTCTCTCTCTCTCTCTCTCTCTCTTTCTATAATTCATGAGTATAATATCTATAATATTATGGACATAACGCGCAACGATATTGCCAATTATACGTGATGATTTGTAGAAATTTGTGTAAATACAAGATCAAAAGAAAAAGAAAGTTACGATAAATTTTTCAACGAAGTTTTTACGAGTCGCGATAACGAACTCGTTCGTCTACGAACGGGTATAAAAATCATGTTGATTGATCCGCTAACGAAGCGCGCTAGTGATGAGAACTCGCCCGAGTTCACTGTTCCGGAGATTTCCGCTCGCATAGATTGCAGAATCGCCGTCGTGGATTTCACTGTTTGCGCATCGGTGTCAGTTACGCGCGGCAATCCTCTTTCTCTCTCTCTCTTTCTCGTTCTATTGTCCTTCGTTTGGCAATTAACGCCGCGCTGACAAATTCGGATATCGCGCGTCGATCGGATCCAGTGAAATATGCTTCGGATGAAGCGTGATCAAAGAACCGAGCGTCGATCCTCCTCGTTTGCGTGCGTCAAATAAACCCGCAGAGAGAGATTGACGGAAATTCGGGATTAAATCGGTCAATGAAAAAAGTGCATATTCGTCAGCATAAGCAAATCTTTTTTAGTCCTCACACTTTGTATCTTGCATCTTCCTTTAACAAAGAGAAAAAGGAAATATTAATCTATTTAGAGCACGATTTATCTTTAAACGGTCTTCAAAATCCGTAATCTTCGGGAAAAGAGGCACTTTGCTTCAATTTCGCCGAAACGAATTCCCGCTCGTCTGGGGGATTCACTTTTCTACGCGACTCACGATTCGATCCATTCTTCTCGTTTCCAGCCATGCTCATTTCGCACAGAATAGAACAAATGGGATAGTGACTCGACCGCGCGTTTACGAACGCCAGACGGCGGCGACGACAATTTCGCGAGGATGGGAATTAAAATCGCGTCTTTTTTCGCCAAAGACGCCAAGGACGAAATCGATCAGAGTATTGTTAAGGTTAACAATGCCGGCAACGACACTTGTATTGCCACCGCAAGTCTTTCTTAACGATCGCATTTAAAGCACGCAAGGGAAGAACGCGCCGCGCCGTTCCGCAATCGCGCCGCACAATTATACCGTCTTGTGCTCGCAATCGCCAATCGGCGCGCTACCTTTCCGGCTGGAAAGGGTGTGTCCCGGGGTACTCTCCTTCGCGAATACCAGCGAAAGGAAAAGTAAGTTCGGCCGAGTGTGAGTAACCTTTGGTGAACGCTCGCCGTCATTGAATTTATTTATCTGATGCCGTTACGCCGTTAATTTGATCGAAAATAATTATGAATCCATTAAGGAGAACAATCTGTAAATACGAGAGTAATCTGTAAATACGGGAGGTTGTATCGCTCTCTTTCACCGTATCTCTATGTCTATAAAAAAGACATTGCAAGTAGGTTTATGGACTTGAGGCCTTTTCCTCATGAACTCTGGACTCTTTACGACTAATTGACGCAATCTTCGACAACAACACCATAACACACGTTACGCGTGTAAATTAACTAACGGGGAAGGAAATCATTGTGAGGCTATTAACTTTGGGATTCGAGGAGCGACCTCGTTTTACGACGGCACGCTTACTCGCGAGCGGAGTTTGCTCATACGAAATCACGCCGCGCGAGCAAACCGAGCCAGCTAATTATGGCAAAGTCGCAAATTAGACGTAGCAATGTAAGTCGGGTATCTTCTTCAGCAGTGAACAGCTCCGTGGTAATTAGTTCTGTTAATTAACTATGATGTGTCGTTGTGTCACACCGTCAAATGTATGCATGTGACAACTACCACGGGCACGTGATATCTTTAGTGAACATTTCGTTTCGTAATCGATCCGTTTATTTTTCTATTGACGCAAAGGGTACACCCGAGTACACAAAGCCTTGTGGGCGATGGTAAATTCCATCGAAGTCTCGTTGACGACGTTCCGTCTCAATCTCTCTCTATTCGATTCGCTACATAAGCACCTTTCTCGTTCTCCTTTAATTTTTCATCGATCGCGAGAATTATTAATTGCTGATAATTCTCTGGATTATGAAAAAATATATAAATATATTAATAGTTAAAAGACAAAAATAAACGGATCGGATAAAATAAATAAAATGGTTCAAATTCTAAAAAGATTCTCAAAGTATATGTATATATATTATAATAAAAAGAAATATACATAAAATTATATTTATGAGATACATAATTGTAATGAAAATAATATATGGATTATTATATTTATAAAATTGATAAAAGTAAAATAAAATTGAAACTTGATTGAAATTATAAATTTTGATATGGAACTATAAAACATCAAGAAAACAAATTGAGAATTAGTTTCATTAATTTAAATCTGTTTTTACCAAAAAAAAAATGATTAAACATTCTCAAATACATATTTTTATATAAATCATTTAGTTACACGGCATCTGACTGTGTAATATTTTTGCACGATTGTCCGCAAAGGATATTTTTAGCCATAAATCCATTGTCCGCATTCTCGGGGCATTTATTAGAGCATGCAAATGTTTCGGACGTAATAACTGCACAAAAATACTCGCGTAATGCCCCTCGCGCAAAGCCGAGTTATTCTTGCATGGAGATACGAGCTTACTCTGTCACTTTGGGCAGTTAATACCAACTCTTTCTCCTCGAGATTGTCCTCGCATTTTGTCCGAGCGGCGGGATTAAGCCTGCCATTGCTCACGCCCGGCCGGCAACCAGACAATTCCTAGCAAACAGCACGATTGCCGCAATGTGGCCTGACTGCATTCGACTGCGATACGTACGATGCGTCCGCGTGTGTCGGACGGAGAGCCGAGCCCCGACGAGTGAATGGTGCTCGTTAACCACCTGGCGTTACGAAATATTAGCTGTGCTCTTCGGCGAACGCGGAGCGGCTCTCGTCTTACGAATTAACATAGGTACACGTGCGTACGCCTATTTCTTCTGCGTGCCCCGTGTATTTATTACTCATTTCGTTATCCTCCCAGCGCACGTGTCATCGAAATCGCTGACGAATTGAAACGTCAGGCAAAAACGCCTCTTCAATTTTTCTATCGCGGTTTCGGCCATCGCTTCGAAAATCGCACCTCTTCGAATTTGACTTCTTCCTGAATTCTTAAATTCGCTCGAATCGTCATTTTTATCGAATCGATTATAGATCTAATATTTTTACTTGCCGGAACGTCTTGCCGTGAACACTTTAATCGCGAGGTCTCAATCCCGAGGGAACCTAGGCGATATTGTACTTCGCCGTAACTGGCTCTTTTATTCATCAGGCGAATGCGGTAAAGCGCGGTCGGACAAATTATTTCTGCCAGGAAGAACGGTTCGATCGTTTTACTTCGTTACGGAATATTTGCCGAAGTGGCGCAACGCGAGGCGTCTCGTGAGACACGCGCGGGTATATACTATATACGCGTCCCGATAACGCAACGGCTGGAAAGTAATTACATTAATTGTGGCGGGCACTTAGTGACGTGCGTCTCCGTCCGTCTCTCTTGTTGCTGCCGTTAATAAGTTTGCGCTGGTCAGTCTGCCGTGTGTCCGCGTGTGGCTACAAATGAATATCTTACTCTCGGATCGGTTTTTCTGGAATTTCAGGCGACTGGAATTTCCCAATTACTTTCTGATAATGCGCGTCATTCAATTTCTACGAAAATTAAGTCCTCACTGATCACTTTTTATTCATTGCAGCAAGTAACGCAAGATCCACAAAAATTGTGCTTTGAAGCAGAACGTAGAAATTAAATTATCTCTAGTATGAGAGACTAATATTCATATTTAAAACGTAATACTATGTAAAAAGAATTCTCTTAAGAAGTAGAAAATTTAATTGAATTGTGCCTTGCTCATATTGCCGCGGCGTCATTTCTTCTTCACGCGATTCGATGATAAGATGGCCATATTAGGTCTGGTGAAATCGATATAGTCGTTCGTTCGGCGCGTATCTATGTGCCGAAGACGCTTAACTATTCGAGAGAAACTCTGTAATTGAAATCATATTTGCGATGTGTATACACACATTAGTAGTTAACGATAATTCATAATATTATATCTCTACAATTGCTACCAGAACTTTCATCGTGCCTTTTTTTTCGTATAAAGTGTACCGAAGGGCAGTGTCAACAAATTATATTAAATTGTCTTTCCATTAAATACATGCCTACATGTTGTTACACAAACATAATCAACTTATTATTAGAAAATTTAAAATTTTTACGTTCTCTTTTTCTTTCCTTATACTCAGTTTATCCATATTGTATACTCTTTACGTCTTTTTTTCTTAACTTTCTAACTGTTTAACCAATTAGCGAATAATACAATTAACAGGTGCTCGTACGAAAAGCGGCGCGGTTAATACGATATAAATAATATCTTGACGGAAATTTAATAGGACGCCGATTCTCGTAGAATTCTCCAATTTCCTCAGAGTTGCTCGTTAGAATTCTGACCAAAGTGGAACATCGATAGCGGCACAGTCTAACCACAATTACGGGCCAATTGATTCAAATTGTTTCAGCAGAAGCAGTTGGAACCGGCCACACCAAGTTCTGTTTCGCCGTCTTTGAGTCTCCTTTCATTTTGCAAAATTTTGTTGCATTTTACTCGCTAGTAACATGTTTATCTGATCCTATTTGTCATAGCTATTTAGTACCAAATTTACTGCGGCATTTTTCTAAAAACATAATGGTTTATTTATTCTATCAGTAAGACTAATTATATTTCGATATTTTATACATTATATTTCAGACTTTGTCTTTCTCTTACAACAAATTCTTTCAACAAACGAAAAATCATGAGATATTATACTACTGGACAGTTGACAAAATGCATATGTCGATATACATTTCAATAATATTTTTTTGTTCACCGTGTTTTAAGACGGGCCTTATTAATATGAAGGCGTTTTCGAATAATCGCGATGTATTCGAAAGGCGGACGTTGAAACGACATGTAATTAATGCACCAGGTGGTAATCGCATAAAAATAGGCGTGCAATTCTATGGGATTCAGCCGCGGCTGTATCGACAGGATAATCGCATCACCCGCGGCAACAACCGTTGGTACCGGCGAGATTATGACGACCTATAATTTTGAACGCACGCCTGGATTAGCGCGCGTAACGGATATACGGCATACACACATCTCTCTCTCTCGAATACTAGGAAATTGTTCAATCTGATGGCAAGTTTTATCTGATGGCAAGTCTCTTCTTTTTGCAATGATGAAAAATTCTTTCGAGGAAATCGCGGAAATGGAAAATCCCGTCTCTATCGTGTCAAGATCTCGCGGTCCGTGCTAAATTTCGGATTTTGAACGTTAATAGAAACAAGCGTCGGTTATACGAGAAGCTTCGTGCTTCGCAGCGTCGCTTTCAATTAAGCTTAATCGCGAGACGCCATTATGCAAATAATTGCCCGCTCAGACTCACAAAGAAAGGTAGGGTTCGCCGCGGTATTGGCAGTTTATGCACTCCGAATTTTCCTCGGTCAGGAGGACAATAGTGGAGCTCACCAGCACTACCACCATCGCCGCCAATTGTGATAGAAACTCGCAAAGTTCTCGCCACGCTGTGATATTAAACAGCCGGCGATATAATGCTATACGATTCAACGCGAACGAATATATTCGTCGTTGCGGATATATCGCGTTCGCGAAATTTCACCTCCCTGAATTGTCCCTTCGTTTCGTCGGGGGATAACGATTTTCTGAGCGGGATAAGCGGTAAGATGTAAGAAAGCGAACCTTGCGGAGATCAAGATTTGCATGTAACGTACCGTGCATCGAGCTTCCTGATAACGAGGACGATGCCGTTTCCCTCTTACGACGAATTAACTATGCAAATGCGATTTGTATCGCGGCAGTCAACGCACTCTCGCTGCTATTGGCGTTTATATGCGAACGCACGCAAACGTGCGTGGGACGTTTCGTATTAAGATTAACGCGACACACAATATCGCCGAAATTATAAGCACCACGAAATAATCCGCGGGATAAGAATGGAGTATTTTTTTAAATAATCCAAGCTTGGGAGATTAATTTGAATATTTGAAAAACAATCCAACGTTTTGGAAAAAATTCAAGCACTCGAGAAATTAATGATTCAAATCAAATCACACATATTTAACAGTCTTCTCAATTTAATACTTGTAGAGAATCTAAAAATTGCACGGCAAACAACACATGTTGAAATTGATTTAAAACTGTACATACATATAAAATGTGTCCTTCACAGAAGTACGATATAATATTGCGTTTAAATAGTTCTTGCATCGCTCACTTTATCCAATACGGAATTGACTCTTGTTTCCTGACAAGGTCGCCGACCCTCCTTGACCGTTATGGCGGCCGTTCAGTATCGATTTCTGTTGCTGCTCCACTTACTGTGTGAATTATGTAAGTTGTCTTAGGCCATGGATCGAATATGTCATTAAGCGCCACAAATATGTCTCATTTATGATTCCTCCTCTCAATAATCGCGAGCTCTTGTTAATAACTTTTACGATGAGCGCGTGCCGAGAGTCATCTAATGTATACGCGGAGTATCGTTTCTCCATACAAGAAATCCAATATCCTAAACGACTTTTTTCAGTCCTTTTCTGCGGCGAAGATAAAGTATATTATCTTCTGATATAACAAAGAATTATGTGAATAAAAGGGGGTCACGCTTCAGTAACGATAAGCGCTGTGAAGAGAGCTAAAAATAGATGGCCGACCTTCTATCCTGAGTACACTATCGTATTTTTGAACGACCATACTTTGTAAGTTTAAACTAAAGATTAAGGTTCGGACAGGATGTGTCTGTGAGTGAACATTTTACGTTATTTACTCCTCGCTCAAAGAATTTATATTTATGATTATGTTACAAGAATGCCATTTAACATCTCAATTTTTAAAGCGTAAGCTTTAACAAAAGCACATTTTGAAAAAGCCCTCACAAACGTTCCTACCCTTTTGCCGAGAATTGGGCGGAACCCTTTCATGGAGCAGGCAGATGGTCGTCGTCGAGAGATCGGACAAGTTTAAGGGAGGAGAATCGATCGGAGCGCCGTCCTGCAAAATAATAACGGGAGGTACGTGAAAGAACGGAGGTCTTTAAGGCGTCGTCCTTAAAGACCTCCGTTCGCCCAGGCGAAGGGATCGACAGGAGTAAGCACCCGACCGGCAGATGTGCTTTTCCTGCGGCCACGCGACAGCTGCCGGACATGCACGGTGATCTCGTTTCGGTATATCGCAGAGACTATAAAAGGGATAGAAAACTGAGATAGAAAACTGAGAGAATGAGAAGGCACGTGTCGTACACTTCACGCGCATATTTGAGCTTTTCAAGCTTTACAAAAGATTCCTCTACGGAAGATTTCGGAATTCTGCTCGAGCTTGTTTGTGGAAACTATCGAAATGTGTAATCTTCATGATAATTTTCAACATTTTTACTCTATATGGCAGAAGTACCAGACTTTAATATCGAATACATTGATGTTAAAAGTTATTATATTATTTTTTTATTAGTTCGATTATGAAATATTATCCGTTTCTTTGATTCTGAGGGAATCTTCTCTCTGCGGCCTTGTTCGTCCAGATGCATCGCCGAAACCGGTCCAAATGGACTGCGTTTAGTTGCATAGCAGCTGTCAGTGTTTTGTAGAACGGAGACAGAGTTGCCATACGGGAAGAGGGCTGTACCGACACGCAAGAGGAAAGTCAATCATACCTCCTTCCTGTTTTCGACGGATTTCTCAAATATTTCTAACGGCAAATTGCGTCAATTATATTTTCTTCTGCGAGATTGCAAACAAAAGTACATGAAAAGTTCGCGTGTACGCTAAGAATTCTAGATTAAAGAAATGGATGTATGAAACAAAAACGTGCGAAGCAAAAATCTTCGCGAGGGAATAAGCTTACAATTAATTCCAAAAGCTCGACGCAAAAAGAGAAAGAAACAGTGAAGAATGGATTCTGCGAGCTATGTTTCGCCATACTCAAGTAGTGCGTCCACCCACTAGAGTCCACGAGCACGCGACGCATGCGGCGTCATGCATTGCATGCCGGCGAATAATGAACACCCGCCACCCTCCGTTCCCCCGGGGAAAACGACATCCCCGCCGGATACGGCCGCGGCGATAACCGGTCCAGACGCGGCGCACGTTAGATTGCAGCTGCCGGCCAGGTACACGAAGATATGCAGATGCATGCCGCACGCATCTGAAAGCGTACGCATGGGAACTTTCGCCGGTCGGTTGATTCTGCAATTATCACCCCCGTGTATTAGCAACGGCGGGCTTTGTTATTAGGGATCGTCGCGCGCTAATTATATACACCCGTAGTAATGAAGTAATATTCGCGTACGGAAAGAAAAGAGGCGCGCGGACTCTTGTTACAGAAATTGAAGGTAATCATGGCGAAAAAGACGATGCAAGGAGAATGAGAAGGTGATTCGAGCGATCGTAATGATGAAGGTGAACGATCGCTCGGCCGAGATATTGTTATTATACACGTTTTATCCTTGGGATAAACATCAGGCAGAGGAGAGAATCAAAGTGAGATGATAGTTAAACGCTCGCATTTCACGCGATTCTTGGCAAACCTATTGTATTGACCACTTTAGGGATACTTGAGCTTCATGGAATCCTTTTGAAAAAATATCCCATAAAATTGGAGGTAGAATTAAATATATATTACATATATACAAAATAGATTACATAAAATTGTTTTTTTAGAAACTAATAAGAATAGCGATTTTAAAGGCTTTATGAGCGTGATTGCTTTATATTGTCACTACTTTTTTACATAAAAGTATAAATGTCTATCATATTAAAATATTCAAAATGTAGGCATTATGTATATTCTCACAAAACACATGTGACATGTTATTAATATATTTTTTAATAATTTAAAATAATAAAATATGTCTGTTATACATTAAAATATTTACCAAGACTGATAATTGATTGTAATTGATTTTCCATTTAAATGTCATATTTTATAATATTGCTGGTATTTATTTTTCAAATATATTAAAATATACATCAAAATTCATAAGTAATTGTAATTGATTTTCCCTTTAAATGGCATATTTTGCAATATTGCTTTTGTTTTTCTAATATATGAAAATATTTATGAAAATTGATAACGATTAATTAATTTCCCGACAAATATGACATTTTGAAATACCGTTAATAATTTTGTCTCTTTAATGTGTTAAAATATCTGTGACGTAACGAATGCTGCATGAGAATTGGGCAAGCCAGTTATTACGGAAGATGAATGAATTTCTTGAGTGGGATGTGGATGAGGAGATTCTCATCCGTGAATCGTCTCTCGCAGGATGCATTCAGAATCGACAAGAGATAAGCCGGGTCAGAACTCATTGACGTCGCGACAGGTTTCCGGCGGTGTGGCGCGTGCCACCACTGGCTACATGCTTGTTTGTATTCAGCGAAAAGTGCCGTGTCGTTCTGATAAATTGTAGACGAGCTCACGTCTCTCGTATTTAAACCGGCGTTTCATGTTTCCTTCCGCCAGGACGGCCTGCTAATAAGAATTCCTTTGTCATGCATTCGCCATTATTCCATTCATGAGTTACCTATTGTATAGCGTTTATATTATTCTCCTATTGAAATTTCGTTAGTGCTCTTCGTTGCTTACCGCGTGAGTTTCCGAAAAGGGAGAATACAATAATAAACTATAATTAAAAAAAAAAATTTCAATAGGAAATAAAAGAACTCACTTTTACAAATGTACTACAGAAATTTTTCGGGTATTAATTTCGATGTTAATATTTTCGATAAGGAATGAAATATTCAATCATGAATGAATTTATAATAACTATAACAGATAATGTTGTTAATCAGCCTGTCATACTGAATCTTTCGGAATTCGGGATCAATTAGCCGATCGAATTAAATTGGACAAAAAATGTTTTGCTCGAGAAAGAAAATATAAATACCGGAAGATCACGGCAACACTTGAAACTGTCTGCGTTCACCGGGAAGATGTCATTTCGTGTGAACGCGACCTTAGAAGAAACCACTTTGCTTTATACGTGCCATTCCTAGCGGTGACATTGGAATTCGCTCGGTCATTCACTTCTCTTCTTTCCCTTTTCGTCATTCTTTTTATTATTCCTTCGGTCTTCGCATTTCCACCTCCTTTCCGTTGTCTTTCCTTCTCATTCTCATGACAATGAACTCGCTGGAGAAAAGCGGCATCACTACCATCTGCAGTCATCCATAAAGCGTCAGCTTCCGCCGGAATTGAAATTTCTTATTTGGCGTTGAGATCTTGAGTTAAAGTCGCTCTTACGTAATAACATTGAACAATACTGGAACGCGCCGCGTGGTACGGAAGGTCTTGCGAATATCGCGAAGAAGTGCCTGTAAATATATTATAGCGCCACGATGGAGTTAGGAAGGTTTATTACCTCAGATATATTCATGAAATAAAATATGAAAATATGAGGAACGATGCGCGGTTTTACGAACATTCCGCGATAAAACATCTTCCGATATTTCGGTGGAGTATAAGTTGAAAATATTCTTGGAGAGAGGATTTTTGAAAAAGGAAAAATACCCAAGGCAATACCCAAGCGGGGCTTTGAAATTTTATTCTTCCTATCTTTTGCGCAATGTTAAAGCGTCGTGCTCGCATAATTACGACTGTATGCGTGTCACGGTGCGCGTTCTCTCTCTCTCTCTCTGTCGCAAACAGAGTATCACGGTGACATGTCGCTTTTATGCAGATCCAGTTTCGCCGAGCTTAAACCAATGTATTTCGCGAGGCGCGCATGACCCGAATACCGCCCTGCAATTCTGCAATTCCTTGTGAGAACGGCCCGTTATCGATTTCACGAAAATATATATGAACAATAAAAGGTCGGCCCTGATTTGTTTGAGGGCTGTGCGGATCACGTTATGGAAACGTACCGTTCTTTACACAGGACTTATTCCTTCGATATATCTCTTTCCGATACAGCTTTAGGAAACAAACGGGGCAGGAGTGAGATTCAATTTAAAACATTCGCCAAAATGTTTTGTTATCGGGTAATCGAAAGATCAACTTTGGCTGTGACCGAAAAGAGTCGAATCCCAATACTTGGTCGGTATTTCTGGGATATACGGATTTTCTTCTCAAAACCGTTATACATACTTTGCGAGTAACATTCTCCGCCTCTTATTTCACCAGAGGATAACCAACTTCCGGGGAGCATGATCTGGGCTCACGGATCCGTGCTATTAATCCGCTTAGCGCGGAGATTCCATTCGGTAAAACCATTACAAAGTTTGAGGAAACCACGAAAGTTAGTTCCTGGGAAGCTGGACACATGAGATACACCAGACTCGATGGATATACCTGTAGTTCGGAGAACCTCTCTGATTTCCGCCGGTGAAGCCGGCTTAACCGTAGCTCGCTTTGTTCCGACATAAGAATTAACTTGGGACTTGCTGTGCGTAAGTCAGCTCTCGCGAATTATTCGACAATTTTCGTTCAAGCACGTAACAACGAAGAGAAGATTAACTCTTATGTTAGATGCTGAATAATTTCAATAAGTATTTGAAATTAGTAATAATTTCTGAGACGATTTCTCCTTGGACAATTATATAGCGTGTAAAGCAGGCAATTTTTTTGAGTTCTTTCCATCTGTCACACACACGTACCGAATAACATTAAAAAAGTTATAGTAAAGATGGCAAAAAAAGAAATTATGGAAAATAGTAAAATATCATCAAATAAAATAATAAATTAAAACTTATCGTAAAATATTCAAAAAGTTGTATAGATTAATCTTAAATTTGTTTTATTTAAAAGTCTTCTATTACGACTGGACATGGAGAAGTTGCAGATTACAAGGTATCTCAGATTAATGCAGAAAGCAACATTGGTTCTATAGAACTTAATACATTTGACGCGATCGACTCGAAGAAGTGAAAAGGGTAGTTTATACTGTATACATATATGAGAGAAGATCATATTAATTAGACAGCGCGATATCACAAATTGAAATTCAATAACCGTATAGTGAATAGGGTCACGCATCGCGTGGGACCATATCGGCTTTCGCGCGTGAGACGCGCATTCACGGGACGTGCATTCTATTTACAGCCAGAATACGTTTATCCGCCGAACTGAATACTCATCATCGACAAGAATTCTATATCCACATAATTCTCGATTTGCGCAATCGATACTTTCCCCGTTAGCGCAAATCTAAAGTTCGAATAAAATTTAAGAGAGAATATATGTCCTATAGAGTATATACATATATTGTACTTCTCAAGTCCAAAGATTCTCGAACAGCTCGTAAGTTTATCCGCGTTTATTTTTTCAGCATTAAAGATCTTATTGAATTGAATCTGCTTGAGAGAAGTAAAAATGTAAAACTTTGTTGCCTGTTCGATGCAGCTTAATGCGAGAGTCTTATGTAAATTTCTTCGAATTATTACTCTTTCATTTTATCGTAAATAACAGGGAGTTACAAATCTCGAAATATATAATTCTCTTCGCATGCACGTAGCTGCTTTCCGTTGTGCAGTTCCTGTAAGATCCCAAATCTCAGTGCGTCAGTTTAAAGTTATGATTTATCTTCGCGGCCGAGAAAACGGCGGATGAGACAAAGAGAATAAGACAAGAAAGCGAAGAAGATAAAGAAGAGTCCGTCGACAAAAGGCGGAATCGTATATCAATAGATACATATATACAAAGTCGTCGCGAACACTCCGCGAAGATGCAAGGTGGGCTTTATATTCCACCGACTACCACCAACGTAGTTTTGTCCCTTCAGGCGGTCCCTTCGTCTCGTAGGTGATTCTCGGGATGTGAGATGTTTTACGGCGGGCATCGACTGCGGTTACATAAATCAGCCCTGCAATTTTCAGAAAAATCCGAAAGCCGCGGAAGCGTCGAGAAATCGTAAAAAAAAAGGACAAGAACTAAGATGTATGTACAGAGAAATAGATTATTTTTGTTGATAAGAATATTAATAGACAATTTAAATTCTTATCACAAATGAAAGTATTACATTTTTTTGTATTTCGAATTATTAAGATTTTAATACGGTGTCATTATTCTTATGTGAACGAGCCATTCAAAAATGATAATAAAATGAGAAAATAGCAAAATTTTCAGAGATAATTAATAAAGTTGCTGCAAATATTTATTTTATTTGCGACTAGATAGCAAAGTTTAGTTTATGACGCGTTTGTTTTATGTAGAATAAATGCGTATAATAACGTTTGTCGCGTTGTTGGGAGTATTTTCCTAGCCCGGCGAGCACAGGAATGGAAATTGAAAAGCTCTCTTCCGGACCGGCCGGTCCGGCACCGGCAGCACACGAATCCACGATGAGCGTTTTTAACGCACAATACAACAAGGCACACGGGCTTCGGGATCGATTTTTTTATGGTCCACAAAACCCTCCCTTTATCAGCATGCGTTCGTCGCGTCGGGGCAAAATCGAGAAAACGCCGTGCCCGATTTACGAGCGTCGCAACCGAGCTTGTAAAGGATTTATGGTATAAATAAAAAAAGCCGTTTAGATACATAAATGTATCACTGATACCAGATCGCGATATTATACGGACTTGTTTCTCTCTCTCTCTCTCTCTCTCTCTCTCTCTCTATATATATATATATATATATAT
>JAJVSH010000108.1:371171-405177 GCA_021460005.1 Tetramorium alpestre
ATCTCATATTAGTATGTACCTCAAATGTCAATTCTGTTTAGAAAATAGTACCTCGAATTTGGAGGTACTACGCGGTACATGATTAAGAGTGTAGAGGATAGGAGGAAATTCTCTTTATTGAGAAACAATTATTCGGAGATAATCTGGACGATTATTCAATATTTTGCTATTTTAATTGACTGCTAACATTTATATTTTCAGTTGTTCTTATTCGACTTTTAACGTTTTGTTTCAGCCTTTGCACGATTACAGAACAAGTGGCCACGCCGGAAGGGAGAGACGACGGATTCCTGGTCTCAGCAAGGCTCAAAGACGAATTAAAGCGTCCAGTACCCCGGCACTTTTGGATAGAAACCACGAGAGGTAGGTGTATATTCAAACAGCGTTAGTATTAATGGATGAATAGGCAGTCCATTCATGTCTAAAAAAAATTACAACAATATATTCATTACAAGTTACATACTCATGGAAATATAAACTGTCAAAAACCGAATCTCTTCAATTACAAGGGAGAACTACAAAGGTAAAGTGACAATGTAATTAAACTTTTCAATATTCCATATTATTTTTATGACGTTTCATTCTTTTCTTCTACAATCAATTCTCTCTCTCTGATTACATTTTTCATAAAAGCTATTTTTTCTTCTGCGTCGGATCTAACCGATTTACGTCAGTATCGATATTCACACATCGGATATTTCAAATTATTTAAAATTTTCTATATACATTTAGTAATAAAAATAAATGACGTTTGAAATAAAATAATATCGTTGATGACAATATAATTATCAACTTGATTTTAAAGCGATTAAAAATGTGACATGAGCACATTTTTTTCTTATTTTTATCTTTCTTATCTAATATTTATTCTGTATTCCCTTCTGTTTTTTTATGTCTAGATAATAATACCCACCTTCTTTTATGAATAAAGAATGACGGAGAACTTGAATACAAACAAAAACAATATCTCACATAACTTTTAGGTTTTCGGAGAAAACCTAAAATGCGTGTAACTTCTCATTTTGCGGGTGGTATCTTTTCGTCTTGCGGGTGGTATCTTCTTCTCTAGAGACCGCAGAGCCTATCTTCGAAAAGGCAACTTTAAGGGTGGTCACGATGGATCACAAAAGTAGCGGTACAGATTTTTATTCCGAAATCATTCTCCTGTTGTGACTGTTCCACCGAAACATGTTTCCACTCACTTCTGTCCGTCAACACTTAGTGTTGTTCGTAGGTGCTTATGAAATTTTCTGTTTATCCTTCGCGCTTCCATGATTTTGCTAAAATTATAGCCACGGGCAACACCCGTGTAAAAAACATGCTTAACCGCTTTAAGCACAGAGGCTTTATTATATGGGCTGATATATGGGATACACGGGTAACATCAAATGAAATTCTATGACCAAGCTACGAATTTATTCACGTAAAGACTCCAATAAAAATTAGATATGCAAATCGAGTCAGCTCTCGTGCACAAGAAATTGAAAAGATTCGTTTGAAAAGGACGAAATAACTGGAAAATTGTGCTGAAAGAAATTCTTGAAAATCCTTCACGGTTATTGGTTTGACGTATATATTATACGTATAATATACTCATTAAAACTTTTATGATTGATATGCGTTTGATATCTCTTGAAACCAAATATTTGGTATATATTATGTAATGGAATAAAATTATGTTTCTTTTTTCTCTGTCTCTCTCTCTCTCTTTCTTTCTCTTCTCATATTATATATTATAATGATTTATCTCATTTGGTTATTATTATGCAAAACACACACATATATCCAAAAAGACAAGAGAATGTGTGTTATTGTTTATTTGTAATATGGGCATATTTTATTATAATTAATAATAGATAATTCAATTCGGGTTTAATTATATTTTGAGTATTTTATATACTTCAATATTAATTTTAATTATTAAAATTTTTAAATAATAAACTCTAATAATTTTAATCTCATTAAATGTTTATAATGCAATAACGTTGAAGATCTAGATTCCTATTTCTTACGAATTTACATAAAGTGATGACACTAATTTACATAAAGTGATGTATAAACGAAATCTTTGCCAAATATTTGACGACAGAAAATAATAAAGTTCTATTAAAGATCACGTATGCAACAAAAAATCGACACTGTTATTGAGTTGTCGATAAAATGGCGCGTCCGAAAATCGTTTATTGAATGTCAGCTTCATCCATGACGCGGTAACATCGAAGCTGCAACGATGAACGTAGGTCGAAGAAAAAAATAAATAAAATCCACAGATATGTTGACGAAGTTAGAAATTCGCAAATCGTTGCGCGTGACAAATGTCGACCCAACGCCGGAGGCAGACAGTTATAAGATGCACAATGAAACGTCGCTTCTTTGGAATAAATTGGGAACCTAAGACCGACGGGGTCTTGTGCAATTTCATCGCGCCGATTGTTCGCTCGTGATGATTGCATTCCTCGCTGTTGTAGTGGCGGAACCTCCCGCAAAAGACATCGTCAGAAGAGGACTCCCACGAAACGACAAATGATCTTTAAAAAAAAAAAAACGTCCCGCTGATAGGGGACAAAGGCAAGCCGCGTCAAAGGTCGCTGGTGATCCCGCAGAGTGCCGCGCTTTTCGAGCCTCCCTTTCGCAATCCACCGATCTCTGTGTATGTCTACGTATGTGCCAGCGGACATTTATCGAAGCGCGAGTAAGAATGTTATTTCGGATGACCTACCTGAGGTGCATTGACGCTGTGCACCCAGGCCCACGTACACACACGTGATCAACGGATGTTCTAATTACCGGGTATAGAAAACGCCCTACCACGGTTTTTTATCTCGTCCACATCCTCCCTCTCTTGACGAAGAGTTCGGTGCAGGCACGCCGCTAAGAAGAGCTATCCGCTTTGATAAGGCGAACGGAGCTAAAAGATACTTCCTCGCCTCTTCGTGTAATCTTCCGCATTCGTGCCGACGTTAATTAACCCCATGTTATTCCTGACGTTGTAGTACTTAACGTAGTACACTCGGATCGCACTCGGGGCAAATAGAGCTATTTTAGTTTATTTTAGCGTTTAAATATTATTCGTGTCGTTTAATATTAAAATGTTTACAGAGAAAAATAAAATGTTTTACATAAAAAAATTAAAAGGTCTTATAAAAAAGTCTATAAGCTAATTTTGTAAGTAAATCTTATAAAATATGCAAAAAGAATTGATCGCGTTCAAAAAATTCACAATTATTTAGAAATACATTATTTTAAGAAAGAGAAAAAGAAAAGAAAAAAGAGAAATATGTTCTATTATTTATAATTTATTCTCTCTCACTTTCTTCCATTTTTTTTTAATCTTGTAATCTTAACTACTAAAAGTTACAAAGAATTTTTGGGATACTCATCAATTTCGTAACATACTAGCTCGCTTGGTTTTAATTTCTTATAAAATTAATTGTTTCTCTGAACAACAACATCGATAACATCAGACGTAAAATAAAACGTCAAAGTGTCAGTGATTATCGAATCAATTTTCCGATTTTTGTCGGACCTCACAGGGTTAACGATCTGTGTATCTGCATGGACATCAAACGCTGCGTTCTCTGAATTGTGAATTGGCGTCCCGCCGATTGAGTAAAGGATGAAAGGTAGGTTCTCTGTCACTGCACGAATAAATGGTGCCTTTTGTGGTCGCCGCCGAGTGAGAGAGGGAGCGAAAGGAGAATAGAGAAAGAAAGCAAGGCGCGGGTAAGACGCTGCACTTCCCTCGCCTTATACCTGATGCGACCCAATGCGATCGACCCTCCAAAATCTATTCCTGGAAGAGTTCACGGGACACACAAACCTGCAGTGCGTGTAGTGCATCGTCCGCATGCACACGCTTGTAGACTTCTCGTTCACACTTTCAGTCGCCGGTGGAACGTCGACCGCTGCACTTCCTGCCGCTGTCTTGCTTTCAGGCAGTCGCCAGATGCTCCTTCCTTCGAAAGTACTCTCGTCGAGTGGCAGCACGTCGACGCGTCCACGGACATATCGCAAACGGTTTTTATTTTCATTTATTTTCATCGCGTGAACATCTTTCGCGCTTGGAGAAGAAAAGCTGTTGCGGGGGCGTTTGGGAATTTGATTTTGATAGCGGGATATTTTTCGTGTTGTTTCTTTGCGTACGACAGTGCGTTTTTTGTTTACATTATCGAAATCGCAACATTGAAATCCAATGGAAATTTTGAGAGTGTTTTGATTGCATTTATATGTCGAGGTGACTTTCGTGATAATGTGACACAATTTCGTGACGGCAATGTGATATACTTATAAGGTGATATCAAAGAGCATAGGATGCGGCCTTACGTGCGGGGGATCACGCTCGCAGACAAGGAAGGATAAGAGATTGGCAATACGAAAGGAGAGCACTCGCTCGTGACAAATATCCTTATGATGTGGTGCGTGATTCCGATTAAACTGACTCAGATGATTACACCCGTCTGTTGTGACATACTGAAGTTCTTAGGAAGCTCTTTTGAATATCCAGATCTTTTCTTGTGGCACGTCTGCATAATTTGGAAAAATGTTGAACCGTCAAATTATTTTAGTTTTAACGCATCATCAAATGATATCTCCAAACTGACGAATGTTCTTTTATCTATTATTTATTCAGATTCTTTGTCAGGTAGAAAACATTCTTTAGTGAAAATATATCAAAGTCGTTAGTTTTTAATGAGCGATTGAACATAAAAAATTTTTGGCCCATCACTTCAAAGAAAATAAACGACAAAATTATATTTTTAGATATATAATTTCAAGAGGATTTTATATTTCAATCGAATTTAATTTCTACAAAAAGTCTAAAATATACAATTAAATATACAATTAAAAAAATGGAGATAAATGAATTGTGATACGTTTATACAGCTTTACTAATGTCTATTTCTATCAATGCAGATTAACTTTAATCTCAGTTTAACTTACTTTTCATCTTTTTCTAATTCTTAGGACTAAAAGAAGATAGAACATAAGTTAAACCGAGATTAAAATTAATCTGCATTGATAGAAATAGACATAAGAAAACATATTGTTAACATTTACTTAAAATTTTCGCATCTTTTAGGGATAGGGTGTACAAAGTCTCACAAATCTCTTTAATTTTAATAACAGATTCTTTGCTAAATCCAGCATCAACTTTCGTCAGTAAAATTAAGATTTAGAATTTGTGGAATGTCTCGTAGAACAACTCATTAACGCAAGTATCTCATTAACGTAATATTAATAGGCAGCGATTTTGATTATGCGCCTCCGGCATCGATTATTACAATACCTACACAATAATAGTTACGAAAATATTTCCCTCGTAATTAATAACCGCGAGGCACGATTAAATATTTTCCCGTGTCTCATCATGAACGTTCGCGCGGTCATGATAATTGCAACGAAACGCCACACATGGAGGGATGATCGTATTACGGTGGATATATTTATACGCATTTAGCGCGCGAGGACGAAATAATTTGTGCTGCACTTGTTACACACGGTAGGTAGCCGCCTGACGACGCATGGAAACAAAATTTTGCTACGCTAATAATTTCGCGAAACGCTAACGCAACTCCGTTTCGTCCAAACGTTTGCGAAATATTTTGACTGGTTTCCTCTTTCGCGAACGCAGACGCGCTTCCGCTATTCAGTTTCGGACGGTCACTCTGTCAACCGCGGTCGTGCGTGCGTGTGCTTTCAGCTCAGCACTTTCGTTATTTATCAGTTTCGCATTTCTTTCTCATATTTTTCTCTCGCAGTGTAAAGACGACGCTGAATTTGAATACAAGATGGTTCGCCGTCTCTTGTCGATTTTCATCGGAGACCATCGGTCAGTCGTAACGCTGTAAAAGAAAATGGAAATAAAGAGGAACTTTGTGAGATTTAAAAACCGTCCAATTCGTGAAATCGAAAGCGGTTCCGCTTTTACGATACGAAAATTTGTAGATTCCTACTATCGGTGCTCTCGATGCTCTCTCTGTGTAGTCGCATACGCGGAAATAGAAAGATATTAACTTCAGCTTTACATTCACATCTCGAGTGAAGGGATCGGGTCTAGATAATTTGTCGGATCCATTTCAGATCCGCTTTAACTCCGAACGCTCCGCATCTTAATCCATTATGCAAGAGATTCATTCTTTTTAATACCCGGTGACTCTCATAAGGATTAAAGCGATTCGACAGAGATAATCGGGAACGAAGAGGAATTCAATAATTCCAGAAGCAATTCCTGATATGGAAGATCAGGAATTTCTCTTGCCTCGGGAGCTCACTGAATTCCTGTTGACTTCTCGCATCTGATGTAATTTCCTGCAAGAATTTCTTGAATAATAACAGAAAAACGATATGTTCTGTTTACAGTCGACAATGGTCCGGCGACGAAGAGGACGAAGGGAGGCCGAGGGCGGGCCATATGACGACCGAGCATCCCTTGGCCGAGGCCACGATCCCTCTGGTCAGTCATTCCAGGCTGCAGGAGCCGTCTTCCGTCCTGAATGTCGCCAATGTGCCCACCGGCGGAAGTCAGAATACTGCGCATCGCGCACAGAGCCAGCAAGAGAGCGTGCTGCAGAAATTCCGTAAGAGCTTCTCGCTGAGGTTCCACAAGAAGGGCAGCAAGGAGAGTAACGAGGAATGCCCCGCCGAAGACAACGACGGCACCGGGCCGTTGGACGAGGACGAGGGCGCGGAGACGCCTTCCGTAACCACCTCCGACCAAAGCAGCCAGCACAAAGACGATTCTAGCAATGACCAGAAATTCCGGTTCGTATCGCGCTCTCCTTGAACGGGTTCTCCTTGAGTACCCTTACCTTAGATTTAGAGCCCGAAATATCGCTGTTAGAACCGTTTGCGGCAGGAAAAGAATCATTAATTTGGAAAATACGAAGAGTTGGCCAATCCATACATTATCATCATAAAAGGGCAACGTATGGAAAGGCAGGCAAACTGTGTTTACAGCATTTTAATAAAGCAAATCCTTCGTTTCCATTTCCTTAATTTTTAGTATACGATACATAGAATTTCGAAGCTTGAAGTGCTAAATTGAAGAGCTAAATTAAGTGATCTAAAATATTAATATTTTTACTTTATAGAAAAAAATTGAGTATCAAAATATCAAGTGTGTATATTACTGAGTCTAGAATTGATTCTGTTTATAGATCGCAGCAATTATTGTATAAGTAATTATGTAAATTGTCGAGTTACATGTTTAACATAGGCAGCGATATGAAGAAATCAATCCATAAACATTTATGTTGAGAAGGGCAGCTTGACCACGATTTAACCGAATATGTTTAGATTCGGCCCGCTGGTCTGGAGGAGCAGCAAAGAGAGGAAAAAGGGCAACAAAGCCGCCCGAAACGCCAAGTGCAACAGCGGAGACAGCGGTATACAAATCGAGGTGAGAAAACGAGAAATAGAAAAAGAGATTTAAATCTCTCTGTTCTTTCGAGAGACAAGTTCCGTTGGAAGTTTAAGAGACGTCTAAGGGCGTTTGAAAGATTGGAATGGCTTCTGGACGAAATAGGAGAGTCTTACGCGGTTGAAAGGCGTCTTAATCTTTCAAACATCTTTCGGACGTTTCTCGGACGACTTGAACGACGTCCTCGAGAACGACGCTTCGTGTTATTGGACGTAAAAGAGCTGACACACGAAGGAAGTAAATATCGCAAACGTATTTCGCACGAATGACATAGATGGTATCTGGTGGAGCGTTGACTGGGGGCAGTGGCGGCGGAGTGATAGGGGGTGGCGACAGCTCCGAGTCCCACGATACGGACGATATTCCCGACGACACCGACAGCCCTCCGGCCCTTCGCAGGCGAGTTGCCGATAAATTGCGGCCCCAGTCCGAGCTCATCAACCAGATACTGATTGACAAGTTCAAGGTAAACTTTTTGGTCCTTTCCCTTATCCTTATCGTTGCAGTTAGTGCCACTTTTTTATCGCATTTTTATCATAGAAAATGTTTCAGCTTGCACCAGATACTCGCTCGTGATACATTATCGTGCAATGTAAAAGTAGCTGCGATGTAAATTATTAAAATCATTTAATTAAAAATATATCAAATTATCTTTATCTTTGTTATTTGTTTCGGGGTCAGAACTAAAATGGTAGCGAATTAGTGAATGGCTCTTTTCGTAAGGGCATAGTGTCTATTCTTTCGTAAAAGTTCAGATATATTTTTGTCGCAGCTCTTTTCTGACTTGATCTTTCGCGACGAGCGGATGTTTTATTTTTATATAAACTCATTTTAACTGTGTAGGCGATGACTTACATTAGTCATTAATAGTAACATGATAATCGTGGCGCTTATCGGTTTTACGGTCGTAACTGTTTCCTCGATGGTCAGAATTAGTCATCCCTACGGTTTGACCACGTTCGCAGAGAGATTCGCTTATGCCGTTCTGTGATAGCCGTTTTTATATCGCGAGCGTCAGGATACCGGGAGAGGAAACGCTCTCGTCATTAGTCGATATGGAGCTGCTCGCGCGATCGTCCGCGATTTAACTTCGCGATGTGAAGGACCCGTTATGTTCGGTTCTTATGTTCAATTGCCTGAAATCGTTTCGTTTCATGCGCGAAATACAACTGTTATGTGTATTATTAATCAATCACTCCGTGTAGAAATCCGTTCTTTCGGTACTATTGAGGAATAATGTCGACAACTAACGAAGAATGAAAAATAAATTGCCATTAATTTGTATTATGGAGAATGTTATTCTTGATTTCAAGAACGTTCGCATTATATGTCTTAAAATTATACAATATTATACATTCTTTTAATTTGAAGTCAATTTTTTTAAATGAAAATGAAGCACCGATAATCTTCAAGTTAAAAACGATTGGAAAAAGAAAACAGAAAATTTTCTGCAAATTAAACTTTGAAAAATTAAATGGCCAACAGATTATATTCAATTAATTTTACGTGGAGTGTAAGAATTTTAATATTTAAATTTAAATTGTAGAGATATAATGAATGGCATTACAAAATAACATTACAATAAATGTTAATCTCGACATTTCTATTAAGAAAATGTTAACTTTGAATTGATCTAATTTAAAAATGAAAAATTTTAAATATTTTATATATAGATCAATTATAATTGTTTTGGTATAACTAAAGATTATATTTATATTTTTATGAAATTTATAACTAAAGAAAGAATAAATTTATTAAAAATTAAAAAGAATAAGGGAAACTAATATCGTTTGTACAAGGACAGAATAAAATATATTCTTACTGTATCTTGTACATACAGTTACATCGCAGTAGTGAATTTTCAGGAGCATATTAAGTTTCTCGTATTTCCCATGATACGCAGAGCTGCGATATTGACACGCCGCGAACTGCAGAGAGAAGAGGAAACTCGTGAGGATCGTACATTTCATCTTTAGATGCAGTGAACTAATCAATTCGCGCGTTCAGTGCAACGGGAATTAATTGCAATTTCTCATCAAAATCCGCACGATTGTTCCAGGCGGATTTGCAGAATCGTGCATCGCGACACAATCACGTGCGTCGCACCAATAGCGATCTAGGTGGGCAGAGGCTGCTCCAGTGGGATACGAGATCCGGATACGTTCACAATTATCGCAGGATGTTATCAACGCCGTCACCGATCAAGACTAGACCGCCCAGACTCAGCCCGAGACACTCTTCCCATGATATCGTTACGCTCAGAAGGTGCGTTTAATCATCACAATCGCGCCTCACGTTCAAGCAACCCTCTTGTCGCGTACGCCTCATTAAATCATCGCCATTTGCGAATCACGTCGACTCTTCGCGAAGGCTGGAGAAACCCAAGGCAGTCGTTGCTCTTGGATCCTTGAGCTGATAGAGATACGGTTGTATTAGAAGAGTCTCGCTTGAAAATCTTTAATAAGAGAGAGAGAGAGAGAGAGAGAGAGAGAGAGAGAGAAAGAAAGAAAAAAATATGTAAATATAAAGAACTTAGAAAGTTATAAAAACCATCGAATATTCAAGTGATTTTCAATAATGAGAAGCTAGCTCGAGTATAGAATAAATCCCACTAAAGGCTTTAATGATCTTCCTTATTATTCTCGAAGCTACTTTTCTTAATTTATTCTATCTAAAAGATTTCCTGAGCGGAATTATAATTGAAAGAGGTTTTCTTCTTCGTAATAATATCATCTTACAATGTTATTAGTATAAATTTTGCAATATAATTCTTTCAAATATTTTAAATGAGTGGTTTTTAAAATATTTATGAATATATTATTTTACGTATAAAATTGCTTTATTTAATAGATATACGATTTTACATTCATGAGAGATGTGCTACCATTCTTAATGTATTCTATCTAAAAAATTACAAAAGATTTTCTGAATAGAATTGAGAGAAGTTCTTCTTTCTCATAATATATTATTTTACAATTTTATTTTTACCTTTTTTATTATAATTAAAAAATATTGATAAACGTCTTGTTTTATTTAACGTAAAATTGTCACGTCTGTTGCATGGTTTGATGGTAAGGTCCGAGCAACGTTTCCTTGGGTTTCCGGAATCGAGGCGAGCATAATCTTTCGCACTCTGCGAAGTGTGAAAAGTTAGCAGTGTCGAGGAGGCGTTAAAGGAAAAGAGAAACATGCAAAATGAAAAGACATATCGAACGCTTTGTTAATTCCGCTCTTTTTTAGCCGCACGGCCGTACCTACTGTAGCCTGACGCGCTCGCTCGCTCGCTGCTTTTCTTTATTTTCGAATTCAATAACAATTCTGACTTCCTCTCACAAACGCGAAACACTTATTAACGCGATATCCCACATCTCGATCTCAACAAACCCCCGAAAAACCAGTGACAACTTGGGAAAACTTAAAATTCTTTGTTCTCGAACCTTTCCAGTAAATCGAGGGAGACCAGTGGTAGGTAGACGGGTATTATAACAAACCACCTTCTTTTAATCTTTCCTCCAGTAAAAAGTTGATCTGCCACGCGTAACATACGTATATATACATATGTATATATACATACCTCTTGTCGTGTGTTGTACTCTTTATATATATATATATATATATACATATACATATATCTATATACATATTATACCTACCTATACTGTAATCTGTTGCTGAATGTTGTACCGATATGCTTAATACCTGAGTACACGCTTTTGTCGATCCCTTCGCTCGATACGCCGCACGTTGACGCGGTATAGAGACGAATTAGTCTCGAATTAATCAATTCTCTCTTTTTTTTCTCGCGCTCCTTAGTAACGCGAAAGGGAGGAGTTCTCGGACAAATTTGAGGCGGTCGCTTAGCCAGCCACTGGGAATCAATCAGCTCTCGCCGCTGATGCGCGCCAAAACCGCAGGTAAGCATCGTCATCGTATTTGCTTCGACGCCTCTTAATTTTAAGATAGACTTCGAGCTCTCTGACGTAGATCACGTTCCTCTCGTCTTGTCTACCAAGCACGCGCGTCAACCGTTCTCTTATCGCGTTCTGTAAAACGCGAGGCCGCACGTCTTTTCTCGAATCATTATTGTCGTTATCATATCACTCGAAACATTATTTTTAAATTAATGTTCCAATAGATTAGTCTGCATTACTTAAAGATACATTATTTAATTATACTTAATTCTTTCTAGGAGTCGTTTTTATTAAGTACTTAAAGAGATAGATATTTCGTGTAACAGTGCGGAATCATGGAGAGATTCGTGTCAGGACGCGTTTGCTGGGTAGACAGAGTTTACCACACACGCCAGTAGAAAAACCCTCGATGATATCTAGTGCACCGTATACCACAGAGACCGCCAATCTCTCTCTAGACATCACCTTGAAGAGTATTCAGCATGCATTCCTCGTAAAGACATTGTTGACATTGTGAGACATTCACACCATCGTGTTGCCATCGAATGCACCCTCTTGAGAGAGAGAAAGGAGAGAAAAAAAAAGAAGGGAAGGATAATTGCGCGAGAGTAAGGAATGGGACATCCCTGTGTAATAATCGTGCTCCGTTTCATTCCCTGTAAAAACGTTGCTTCGTGTGGAAACGCTTCTGTTTTACGATAATAGTAAGGAACCTGGTTTGCCGGAGAAGCTCGTTAATGCGCCTCTCTCGTCTCGCCTGGCCGCGAGAGAGACGCGGCTTTCCCGGGGGTGCGATCAATTCGCACGTATGCGGCTAACTGAATATTTAAGGAGGGAGATACTCCGGCGGGCTTGGTTACCTTCTCTCGAGGAATCTCATGAAAACTACTGTTTCATTCTTTTTCCGCTCACGCCGAGAGCTGCACGGTGGACGGTTTTTGGCCCGGGGGCTGACGTACTTGTTGTCCCAATAACTTCCAGAGGGATTCCTCCGACGAGCGTAAACGGAGCGCAATGTTGTTTACGCTGTGGGACGCTTTGCATAGGAATCGATTGTTCATCGATTGTTTTGCCCAGACGAAATAATTGTGTTAAAGAATTAAGTGAAAAGATATTGCTTTAAAGCGGCAATTTTATTTGCATTTTTTTTCTTTTATTCTTAATATCCTGTCTTGTGTGTAATTTGAAGAGAATGAAATTTGAAATGTATTAAAAGATATGCAGTATTCATGTGCCGATTAATTTCCACTTATCTTTTCACCTGTATTTTATTTAAAATTCGAATCAACGTGTTTAATGGGCGATCTATGTAAGAATATGTATATTCATATTTTTTTATATTTATTACAATAAATTCTATTCCTAAAAAAAAAATAGGCGTGAGATTACCCGGTGGCAACGTGCTATCAGAGGACGAGCAGGATGGAAGAGCCGGAACATCGGAAGACGATGAGATGATGTCCGATTCCGAATCTTCGATCGCTTCTTTGACGGATAAGAAGAAGTCATTTGAGCAGACGATGGATGAGGAAATCGTCATGTTGGCCGAGGCTGTTTGGGACCATGTAGCAATGGAGCCGGAAGAGCTTGCTTTTCGTGCCGGGGATGTCATCGACGTCCTTGATACACTAGACAGGGATTGGTGGTGGGGCAGCTGCAGAGGAGAGCANGGATGGTTTCCGGCCGCTTTTGTCAGGGTAAATATCCTTGAATAAGATTTTTAATGAATTACATATGCTGCCTCTTATCTTTAAAATAACTTCAAGAATTATAATTGTTTTTTTAAATAAGAAATAAATATAAATATATAAAACAAAAATTATAACAATAAAACACAAAATTATTTTAATTATCGAATTTTTGGTTAAATTAAACATAGATATAAAAAATAAGTTCGATATAAAATAAATTTGTTCACAGTTGCGTGTGAGCCAAGAAGATACGGTGGAGGATTGTCTGGCCGCAATGGCGTCGGGAGGGTCCTCGAGTACTCAACTTAGAAGGCGTACAAGCATCTCCCTGCTCTCGAACGAGCAAGTGAGGGCGAGCGTGGTCCGCGAGCTCGTCCATACCGAGCGCGATTTCGTCAAAGTCCTACGTGACGTGGCCGAGGGTTACATTGCGGAATGCCGCAGGCGCACGGACATGTTCACGGAGGAGCAGATCGAGACGATCTTCATCAACCTCGAGGAACTCCTAGACTTTCAGTCCGAGTTCCTAAAGGATCTCGAGGACCGCATCGACTGGAACGCGCCGTACAAAAGCTGCGTCGGCGAATGTTTCATCAATCATGTTAGTGACATTATCAGATTTATATCGCGCTTTCTTCTTCGTTGATAATTCTATGCATGAATAAATTGATCGATATCATCTCTATATTTCTTGATTATCTCAACTTGAACTGTATATTAAAAGTTGAAAAGAAGTTAGAAAGAAGGAAAGAACTCTATCTATGTATATCTATGTACTTTTAGATAAAGTTAAAGAAAACGGAGACGCAAAACGTATTATTGATTCTTTCAGAGGGCGGGTTTTCGCATGTATTCCGAGTACTGTAATAGCCACCCGATGGCCACGGCGACGCTGCAGGAGCTCTACCAGCACAATCGTTATAGCAAATTTTTCGAGGCCTGTCGATTGATGAGAGGTCTCATAGAGATCCCCTTGGATGGATATTTATTGACACCCATCCAACGAATATGCAAATACCCCCTTCAATTGGCGGAGCTACTGAAATATACGAAGACCGATCATCCAGATTATCACAAGATCCAAGAGGCCTTGGAAGCGATGAGAGACGTCGCGGTATTGATCAACGAGAGAAAAAGGCGGATGGAGAGTTTGGAGAAGTTGGCCGCATGGCAATTACGCGTAGAAGGTTGGGAGGTACGTCGGTTCTCCTAGTTGCAAATAAAAACTGTCTTTGAAATTTGTATTTTGAATCATCTCGATAATACTGATTACCTTCATAGTGCGAGCTTTATTTAAAATAAATTGTCTCAAAATACATTTAATATCGACGGCAATCGGTCGCAGGGTGAGGATCTCATAGAAGTTTCGTCGCAACTTATTTATCAAGGTGATGCGATGAGAGTGAAGACCGGCATGTGGACGAATAACATCACACTCTTCCTCTTCGATCATCAACTGGTCTACTGTAAGAAGGACATTCTCAAGCGCAACACTTACGTTTACAAAGGTCGTATCTATCTCGATACCAGCGAGGTCATTGACGTGCCTGATGGAAAAGGTAACGAATACTATTAATGACATTTCTCGAAATTTAAGTTGTTAGGATATATTTTTTACGATAAGAGAGTAATAACTCATTAATTTTATAATTTACTATAATTTTATTATTTTTATAATTTTATAAATTATAATTTTATAATTTTATAAAATTTCACTTTGTGTGCATATTACCGTCATTATAGTAAGAAACATTAAATAATAAAGATTAGAATCGGTAGGGTACGATACTGAATTATAATAAAGATATCAAGCTAATGATCAATTTTATCCGTAGACCTTCAATCAGGGGTGACAGTGAGGCATTGCCTAAAGGTGTACAGCTGCGTTCGGGACAAGTGGTTGCTATTCTGTTGCCGCACAGCGGAAGAGAAACGGCGGTGGCTAGCGGCGATGGCTGAGGAACGAAGGCAGGTAGCTCAGGACAGAAGCGACGGATTGGAGTTTCCAGCAGCAGCTAGGCAGCTCGCCAGGCTTGCCGCCAACAGACAGCAGATCAGGCCACCGATCAAACCTCGCAGTAAGTATTTACTACTGTGATATCTGTACTCATTTAATAAAATTAAAATTTACTTGAAAAAAGACTCCATTATTTTATTTTATTTCGGAATTTTGGAATATTTTATCACTAACTAAAATGTCTTACTTATTATTACTTTATATTTACTTTTATTTGACTTATTTGATCAGACTATTTTTATCTTGTATTAATTTAACGATGTTACAGATAAAACGTATAAGAGAGAATCCGCGTACGAGATGCCCACGACAATGGTCGGTCAAGGCACTACAAATTCATTGGGTCGGAAGGTCGGGACTTGGTTCATGTTTGGTAGCAGCAAGAAAAGCGCGCGGCTTCAACCGTCCTGAGACAGGCCTACCTTCGTGCCGTATATTGACCTATAAAGCTTGAAAGGCTAACGACGCTGCATCGTCCTGTCGAAATCCTGGCGCGAGACACCACGATGTTGGTTGCTTCTTTATTAATCAATATTCCAAACAAAGTAATATTCATTTTGCGTCTGGTAAAAACCATGGAAATTATTCTCTGTGCATCGATGAACGAGCCACTATGATCGCTGGGATTTCGTAGCACCAAGGATGAACAGCGCCTCGTCATATGTACGGCACGAAGGTGTTTAGATAATTCGTAACTGGATTTTGTCCGACGAAGTATACCTCTTCTTCTAAAGCAGGGAAAGTAATCGCTATCGATTTTATCGACCGATCTTGATCATCATCCATGAAGTGCGTTTCACAAGTTAGAAGAAACTTCCAATGATTTTTCATTCACTGCCTCTCTCATGAAAAGAGACGCTTCTCTCTATCAAGCAGATGTCATTGTCCAATTTAGATAATTGCAGACAAAAGTCACTGATTATGCCTGACTAGGATTTTGTGAGTCTTCGAATAGGTGCTCGCCTAACTTTTAGATCTTAAAAGCAATGTTCGATCATCTTCAATGTAACGTTACGACGGTGCCCAGTTTTGAAAAACACCGTCTGAAGAGAGAACGTTTCGGAGAAGAAAAATATTTGTTATGAGCTGAGAGAGGTGTATAATCGATCTTGTAGATATTTGGCGTTAAAAATTACCGTTAACACAGTAGCGGACATGAGAGTAGATTAGGGAAGTAGAGACACTTAGAGATGTAGATAGAGTATGTAGATAGAGTAAATGTATAAAGTCAATAGTGGGCTTCTGAAGTACTAAAGAGAAAGTACTAGTCATTCTTCATCGCGAATTCTTAACGAACGCCGATGAAACATGATATATATGATGTATTGTTACACGCGCAATCGCTTTTTGGATCGAAAGGCTGGCATGGTACGTCACACGGCTGTATTTTTTATGATAATCTGAAAGACTGACGACTGAGATACTTCCTCGGGAGGGAACCTTGAGGTTGTAATCTTGAGAGAGAAATGCAACGGGATCGATTAGGAAATGTCTGAAATGAATTTGTTAAACGAGCTTCGCCTAGATTATTTGATCGTTGTTTCAAAAATTATTTTGTCGACCAATTTTTGTGTACAACGAGAACCAATAGCACGTACAGTTCTACAGCAAGCGTTAACAAGTTCGATCTATATTGATTGCTTTCGCGAGGAAATTCCGATCGGCCGATTCCGCACACCACTTTTCTCTCAACGAAAATGTAGATGTATTTCGTATAGAAAATCTCCAGCGAGCTATACAAGGTAACTCTTACTGCCTAACTAATGTTCGTTATTTCGCATCGTAATATTTGTAGTAGTTTGTACGAAGTTGCGAGTGACGATAGACAAGAAGACAAGAAGATGAAACGCCAAGGTGAAGGAAAGAAAAAAAACCATTTATGTTTTACGCGAAACAACGCAGTAGCAGTATTACTTATACAGATGAAAAAAAGTGATTAAACGAGATATGTAAATACTTGCATATCACGCCTCCTTATCCGACTGCGATACGAAGCTTTTAAAAAGAGAAAAAAAACGAGAAGAGGAAGAGGAAAGGGAGAAGATCGCGAGAATCTCTCTCAAGTTTTTCTACTCTTGTACAGAAAGATGTATGGAGATTTAGCAACGAGAAAATAATATCTGTCAGCCAGCAGAAGAACCTCTGTGTTAATATGTGCATATTATCTATGCAGTCCCTTGACAAAAATGTTCGATCTTGCAGTTTTAACGACTTAATCATGGATCCTGAAAGTTTCCAACACTGCCAATAAGTTTAAAAAAATACATCTTCGTTCGTTAGAATTGTTTGATCCGGTCACTATAGAAAAAGAAATCAGTGTAATTTCGATTCTCTCTATCTTACATCCTATACGAGGGACAAATGCGAATATTCTGTCTTTTTGACATTTATGTCTAAAGGGGTGTAACACACAAGTGTGAACGAGGCGATATTTACGTTTTGTATAACATAGAAAGGTATATTTTTACTTATTTCCTGACAGCGTAATTTACTATATACGACGAGGACAATATAATGATAAAAGAATGGATCAAGATTCCTACTGTACAGAGAGATCATTAGCCTGTTGATGTTTAGATTTAGCAGAGGCGCAATTTGTTGCTGGATTCAACTCATTTCAGAGTTATTTTTATAGGGGAAATGACTCATTGGTTGGAATGTGATTTTTTTTATAAGTATCGCTACTATACGTGGACTGCTTTAATGGCCAATGTAAGCATAAGAAAGAGATGTAACTTGTTAAGGATAAGTAGCGAGGAGATCCCGGAACAACACGGAGGTCTAAAAGACATCCCTCGGAGGAACGTCTTCTAAACAAATCTCACGGGCATTCTTTGACGACATTCGTGTTGTCTGCGGGACACGATATTGTGTAATGCACAAGTAAGCACAACTTTTCACGAACAATTCATGAAACTGCACTTGCACTCTCACTACAGAGACGAAAATCCGTGAAAATTCACGAGCTCTCATATATTGGCAGGTGAATTACATATCTAACGCAATCTCGACACGCACCGATTACTTTATACCTCGGAGACTACTACCTTCTTCTCATTCCCTTTTTTTTCAGAAACCGTCACAGAAGCAAGATCTTCACAAAACTCGAGAAAATGCGCTTCGAAGCAATAAGTATTAAACTAAGCGTTATTGTTATAATAATTTAGGCTGTTACGTACGTATAACCCATTTAAAAATTATATTTTCCCTGAAATTTGATATCGATAATCGTGATAACCGTGTGCGTACACTCTGACGATGAGGTAAGCAGAGCTCTTTTTTTTCCATAGCGAGAGAGATCGCGCTACGCAGGTTGAAAAGCACAGATAACGCATGATATCGCTGTGTTTTCTGTATATACATAGACGTATTTTGTAAGTGTAAATACCGTAGAGCTACTCTCTCATTAGAGAAAATAACTTCAACACGTTTTGTAGCGACTAAGTGAAACCTACTATTAAGCAATATATCTGACGTTCATATAGTTAATTACTGATTAAATGGTGATATCATTTTGTATATTTGTATATCTCTTTAATTTAATCATCTTGATGATGACTCATTCGCAAGATCGATTGTTCGTGTTATAATTATTGTTTACGATATGTACAATAGAGCGTTATACGATATGATTGTCATTGTTTTCCAAATACAAGCATATATATGTAAATAAACATTTTATAACTATTATACTTTGTCCATGTGTTCTTATTCTATTTTTGTTGTGAAGAAGGTATACGTATATTATTATAGCAGTACTAGATAAGAATACTAAATCATGCTAATCCTTACACTAATTTAAGTACTGATTATAATCTCAGGTTCCTGTTTTAAAATTTGGGCTTTTAATTGTGAATTTTCGTCCCTCAATTGATTTACTAGTTCTCGAAGAGTCTTGACTTCTTCCATCAGTTGTGCGCTTTTCTCCAAACTCTGGACTAACTTTTCCGGAACTTCCTTCAAGTCCGTGATGTATTCATAAGCTCGCGCTAGTATACCCCCTTTGCTCTATAAATAAATTAATATTTTCATTGGCAAATAATATAAGTCATATGTTTTTATGGTATATATAAAATGGAGAGATTCTCAAGAGACAAGTATCGTCTTAAGAATTTACAAATGCCGTACTTGTGGTTCCAAATTCGATTTTACATCGCCCTCTTCTTCCACGTTCTGGTCACAATCTGCCAAGAGCTTCGCCAACTTAGAAATCCAATTGGCTATTTTGTCCCTTCTACGTCTCTCAACTTCATTGTGCGTTGCTCTCCGTCTTGCATCCCTCTGAATGTAATTTTTCTAAATGAAAATGTAACTATAACGTAAAGATGCACTGATAATATCGAACGGCTTACCTTCTTCACGGTCGGAACGATATTTTGCGATCCTTCTATCTGCAGTTTCGCTACACTAGGTACAACTCTGGCAGTTTCTGACGGTATGCTGTTGCTGTTACTGAGCACGTACAGCGGTCCGCTTAACGGCGAAGTCAAAACCTGGACAGTATTATTCACAGGTGTGGCTATCGAAAGCTCATTGTCCTCCCTGTCGTTGCTGACCTGCATAACTTTGTACGCCACCGTATTGTTATCCCTGTTCACCGCATACAGGTGGTACTGGACGTTTTCATCGTCACCATCTACTTCAGCATCGCAGTCCACTATCTCCGCCTCCTCCAGGACCACGCCGACAGTTTCATCGCCCACTATATTCTCATCTGCGCTATAACACGAGCGTGGTTTTGTTGTCGAGAAAATAAGAAACGTACTTGCGATATACAAACGACAAGCATTTAGCCTGCATTTCTGTAAAAGAATACTCATACCTTTCGTCGAGAGACTCAAATTGATCATCCTCCATCTCAATAGGCGGCAATAAATTCTTTCGTGATCATCAATCTGAAATATAAATAACGACGCGTTGGTGTATTAACAGTAACTGCATCGACGAGATGACATCGTGGAGCCGGTATTCTTGCGATGGTTTACAAAGCTGAATGCTTGAAATCCTCGCTGTGTACCAACGCCCTCTCTCTCAGTCGGAGCAGTATGTTAAACGAGGCAAACGGGTCTCATGACATTTTGAAGGCGCAATACATATCAATGTCTGCATTTCAAATGAAATAAATATTTTATGTATATCAGAGATAAAGAAGAAGAAAAAATAAAAAGTCTTGCGACAAAAAACAATTTAATTTAAGAATTCTATATGTATATCAAAGATCTATACACACACACACATACATATATATACACACACATTGCACGTGCCATGCGCGCACACGTGATTCCTGTACCAATATTGTTATTATGTATTTGAACATTGAATCTATATACACATTTTTTTTATTTATTATGGCATTATGTAAGATATCATCCTTATAAAATAATTCAATGAAATTCTTCAAGACATTGGAAATTAATTTTCTTCTTAAATAATCATGAAATAAACTATTTTTGAAATGCCGTTTTATTAACTTCAAGGTATTAATTCTGCATTAATTGTAGAGTATCAAGTATCAATATTTGTACAGACAAAATGTTTTAGAGTAATTTTATAAAATGACTTTTGCTAAATTTTGCAAGTAATTGTACTTTTTGGCATAATTTTAATATCATGATAGTGCAAAGTAAAAGAAGAGACATAATTTAATTCTCCTAGAACTTCGTATTAATTGAAAAAAATACTGAGATCATATATTATTATATTAAAAAATTAATTTTTTAAGCAAAAGTGTAAGTTAAAAGAACAGTATTTTTAAAGTGAAATCAGTCTAATCTCTTAACGAAAAGAGTAATTTCCTTCTACTCTTTCACTCTCATGTTAATTCGCATCTGTTAAAAAAAGAATTAAAATGTGTCAAATATTTTCATTCATTGAATTAAAAAAAAAATATGTTATACGGAAAAATATTGTACATTCTTATAAATTAATAAACAAATTAATAATTTTATATAAAGGATATTGAAATAAAAATATACATTACACACAATTTTTTAATTACAAGTAAACAACTAAAAATATTCTTTTATTAAAAATTGATTTCACATATTTTTCTCTCTATATTTTATTGTAAAAATAGCCGCCGAAGGAAAGGATGGGAAGGCGAAAGAAAAATAAAAAGATTCGACAATGTTATTTCAATATATTGAATTTTATTACAAAATTCTTTTATTTAGGCTACAACATGTAATATAATTGCGTTTGGTCTAGACCCTTATCAAAAGAAAAAGCTAAACTGCACCATGTTTACTATTGTCTTAACGAGCCACTTCGTTAACTTACGCCTCGAGGAAAGACCTATAAGAACAAAGAGAAGTAAACCACGCATCAACGCTCCCAAAATATTCATGATTTTTCAGTTTATAAAAAAACTCACATGCTATCAGCAATCTTCGCTGATATCTTCATTATTGTACAATTGCTTAAAAATACAAAGATTTAGCGCACATTTAGTGCATCAATGATCTCGATGTATTTTTTGAAATTTTAAGAAATTTTAACACTCTCAGATTAATTTTCTTAAGTTAAGAATACAGAGCGCTAATGCATTGAATAATTTCAAACGTTCTTAAATAATCATTATACCTAACACTTGATCCACATATTGCAGGAGCTTGTCACCGAGAGAAAGATCTCGTTAAATATATAACTTCCGATGTGAATCAGATACATTTCTACGACTACCTCTTACAAATCACGGTCAATATATATAAGATCGCAAGTCAATCATACCTGCCGATTGCACGTTAAAGAAAGAAAGAAAATACTAATCGCTTTCATAATAGAGCTGATTCCTCGAGGCGCAGCCTAAAAATCAACGGCCCCAAAGACATGCTGTGCCTAAAGAAGAAGACGATAGTGATTGTACATCGAGCTGCGCACAATCGATATACATCGTAATAAGTGTAAAAATAATAAAATTAGTGGTAGTAAACCCCTCTATTACATTATACGGCATGTAGAGTGTACATGTCTGTGGGTGTTTCATACGTGTATATGTGTATAACCGTTCGATTCGGTCGCAAAACGTTCAACATAGTAAAGGAAACTCTCCCAAGCAAGCTAATTCTAAGATAATGTAATATCCTTTTTCTTGTTTATTCATATATCTTCTATTTATATTAGGTATGCATGTACGTGTGATAACTAAACAGATACATGATCTCTTCTTCTTCTGTCGCATGTGGCCACTAGCGGCCTTAACTTCAAAGAGCAGGAGGCTGTCATGATCATCTACAAGATTCGGAAAAAAAACGAAAACTTACACTTCGCGAAACGCGAAGCCAGTATCATCACCAGCCGCCAGTGTAATTGCGTATATCCAGTAGGCAATTCGATCTATTACGATTTTCTTTCTGCATTCCAAGTTGATTGGATCATATTCACATTTCACTTGACGCTAACATGATTACTCGTATGATATAAAGAACATTTCAACGGCATCAAATGAGTTTCAACTAATTCTGTATTCTTCTTTTCTATTTTCTTTCTATTAGACAAAATTTAGAATTGTCTGACATTAAAATTAAAAAACTAATATTGGTCAAGCAAATTAAAAATCAAATTAATTCGAAAAGAATTTTTCATAATTACTTGCTAATTATTTTTCCGAAATACCCTTCGAATATTTATATTGACCGATTGTTCTACCTACATTCCATTCATTCCAATATGATTTTTACGTTGAGCGAAATCCAAACTCAGGTAAAGCATGTACAATGACACACTGTGTACCTGATAGACAAAGATCTAGACAAAGATGCTGAGAGTGCAGAAAGAAACTTGTAATGTTTGACTAATAGCGTTCTTTCAAATCACGCACTGGACAATATAGACTAATTTTATTTATTTTCAAAATTATGTCAAAAACATGATTTTATAATGTAATTTTATGTATATAATTTGTATAATATAATTATGATTATATGAAATATTTATATAATTACAAATTATGTAATTATATAAATATATATATATGAATAATAAAATAACTTTTATATTGATTTTTACTTAGCCTGACATCTTATAAAAAATTTGCACAAGTCTAAATAAATCAAAATCATATAGATATAGGATTATAAATGTAAATAATTGCATGCTATGATATAATAAAATTTCTTCATGCATCGCCAATTAATCGCCAATTACGCTAATTGCTGGTTTTGTTAAAATCCATTCTGTTTATTTTTCACATAGGATACACTTAAAGCAGCCTCCTGTTCTCCAATATAACTATATTTAATGGTTTCTCATAGATTTATCAAGTAAAATTTGTAAAATACAATATACTGCCTATCATAAATTCTTAATCTTTTTCTTTATAAATAATTATAGTAATAGTTTTCACACCATTTGTTAATTTATTATATGATTCAGATGTCATTCTTTTGAATTAAATTTAAATATTACATTTGTGCCCTTTTCGCACTAATTCATTTTTGTAGTATTCTGCATGACTGCATGTGTTGTGTGTGTATATATAATACATGTAATATATAATCTAAAGGACTTACGGCATATTTACAATATGTACACGTTAATAACGATGTGTCGTTCAAAACCACTCGATAATTTTTATTCCCTTTCGATCATCATTAAAGATCAATTTCTCGTTTCTTTCCTCCATAGGACACGCTACTTCGCGGAGAATGAATATCCCATTCTCGCCTTAAAACTTTCTGGAAATAACTTCGCTTGAATTTTTTCATTGGCGGATTACAATAACGAATAATGGTGAAAAATGGTTCTGGTCAGATCTTCGTCTCATTATCTCTCAGACGAAACGATCGCTATCTCTTCACTAGAATTAGAGTTCTTTTGCGATCGCCGTTGTATACAAATCCAATTAAACTGAAAACTAATTACAGAAAAACTTACAACTCTTAGAAAATAGGCTCCGCCCTGTCACTATGCTTTATAATCATTCCATTCTATACTTGGCCAACCTTAGATTTGCCTCTAGCGGCATAAGAAGTGCAAGGACTATAGGACAACTGTTTGCTTTAGAGGTCGAAGAGGAAGACTCTATAGCTTCATTTTGTCACGTAACTAAACACGCGCACTAAATGTTCTCTAAAAGATGCTCGTTCGAAGCTCGTGTTCTATTCGTATCTGCGTTACCGCTTTTCCCTCTGTAGCAAAAGTTGCGATCTTACCTGGGCACGCTCCCCCTACCTAATTCAGGGTTGGCCAAGCTCTCACTCATGCTACGAATCGAGATCGTCCTCTCTCTGGCTACTGAAGTAAGATACCAGCCCGCCAAATTCGCCGGTGCCATGGTCTTCATCATTCGGATGCGATTGCTGTGGCGGCGGCGGGCCTTGAATCGGTGGTTGGTTGTCTGCTGGCGAAGAGAAATGCTCTGAAGGATACGGCGAGCTCTGGTAAGCAGCTGCGTCGTCCGCCGTGGACATTGGCGGAGGCGGCGGGTAGGCACCGTAGTGATAATTAGGAGGAGGTGGCGGATGATACGGTGAGAAATTACCGGGCGGTCGATTGGGAGGTGGTGAAGGTTGCTGCATGTTGTGATTTACAGGCGAGGCATTGGTAAACGGCGGCATCTGATGCCTAGGTCCCATAGGATTCTCGGCGAACCTAGCTATCGGCGGACCACCCCGTACGTACGGCGGTGGTGGCGGTGGCGGCGTTGGGCCGCCCTTGGCCAGTGGACTGCCGGCCGACGGTGGAATCATCGCCGGTCCGCCGGGCGTCAGGGGCGAACTGCGATCCCTATTACTAATGGAAATCGGTCCGCCGCCCGATGGGGATGGATCCATTGGATGATGCGGTGTGTGATACATCTGCGGCCCGGGCACCCGCATCCGCATAGGTGGCGTACCCGATCTGACGGCGGCGAAATGCGGTGGCATGGACGACTGACCCGCCTGCCTGTACGGAGACGGAATTCTGGCACGTGGTTGCATCTCATACCCCGTTCGTGGACCGCCCATCATCTGTCCGCCAGCGTTGGGTCCGCCGAAATACTTGTGACCCATCGCGGCCGCCGCTGCAGTGAATGACTGCGGAGTGCTGGACACCGGTTGGGATTGAAGCATTCTCGTGATGACGGAAGACTGTTGACCAGGTGGTAGCGATGGATAAACCGGCTGCGAATTCGATGGCTGCGTTGACGGAGGGCCCGGTGTCGGCACGGCACTCGCCGGTGGGGTGGAAGGCGCCGACCCGGACGTACTGCTACCTGGTGTAGGAAGAACGTTCGGTATATCGTTCTGCTTCATGTCTGGATTCGAGTCGGTACCCATACCGGTAATCAAACCGGCCTCGGCAGCGGCCTTGGCCGCCGCTTCCGCGGCTCTAGCCGCCTCCAACGCGAGTGTCTTCTTACCCTTGCCACGCCCTCGTCGTTTCGGTTTCATCGGCGTGCCATCGGGATTGAAAAGTTGTCCGTCCGGTCCAGTCATAAGAGGCATGTGTCCCCTGTCACTTTCGGGCGTTAGACCCGAAGATAAGGCAGGATTTATATTGTGTGATGACATATTACTCACGCCATCGGGCGTCCCCACGCCACTGATAGCCGTCGATGCAATGCCTAGATTCGGTGCTCCATCCCTACGCATCTGTTCAGCGAGTATCTCAGCCTTGCTGCGACGTCCACGCTTCTTCTTCTTAGGCACCTCACCGTCCGTTCCCTCGGGTGCGTTGGGATCCCTCTGTCTCTCCGCCGCCAAGATCTCTAGAGCCTTCAAACGCGCCTTCTCTAGCTTCTTGGCTTCGCGCTCCTCCTTTTTCTTCTTCTTTGCTATCTCGATTGCCGCGAGTTCCAGCTGCCGCCGTCCGTATTCCTCGTCCATCATCATCTGTTCGAGCTGCTCGTCGTCTAGATCGGCCAGCTCTCCGGCACCAAGACCTGTCAGCGAACCCTCAGGAACGTCCCCGGTAAACGAACTTGCTACAGACATCGTCGTGCCTGTCAATCCAACGTTATCAGGAAGATTCTCATCCATTTTAGATGCTATGTCGCCAATAGGATTGTCCATGACTGCGCCAAAATCTCCGTCCATATCGTCTCTTAGCTTCTTTCGTCCTCTGTTTTTACTTCCTGGTTTTGGTCCAGGTTTTTTCCTTTGCTTCGGCATGTCATCGGATAATGATTTACGTTTCCCTCCTGGGCTCTTATTATTACGTTTCTTCGCCTTTGGTGATTTATTTTTAAATTTTAGGGCATCCTTCTTAGGAATATAAACATCTCCTAGAACATTCAATATTTACAAATACACAATTTCAAGAAAAATAAATGTTAAAATTTGTCAAATGCGTTCTCCTTTATTTTTAGCTTACTTTGCGATAAATTACTTCTTATTTGTGTATAACAAATTTTCTAATCTTATGAAGGATATAAAAATGTTACCTGAATCAGAATCCTTCTCCCCATCATTTATATCATCGGTCTCGTTTACCACAAACTCATCTTCGCTTTCACCAGCCTTTCTCATCAATGCTTTTTTCAGCTCCTATAAAATAATTAAATTTTAGATAAACATGATAATTTTATTAAAATTAAAGTCACTCACCTCCTCGCTATCCGACGCCAACTCCTCTCGGTAATTGATTTTTCGTCCACGAGTCCGTCTACCTAATATTTCTTCTTCTTCTTGTCTGTTTTCATCTGGAAGTCCGCCATAAATAATCTATAAAGAATAAAATTTGATGAAATTATTGTTTAAAAATGAAACACTCATAATTAGTCATTACGTAAAGATACAAAATATATATACCTTTCGTCTAATAGTAGGAGTCTTTTTTGGTTTAGGCACAATGTCCTGAAAAAAAATAATATTCAGTTAAATCTTCTATTACAATGATTAATTAAAATGTACTTTACCTTTTTGATTTTCTGGACCGGCACTATTTCTGCCGGTTGCTGAATCTGTGGAATCTGTGGGATATCTGAAGCTGCTACTGCTGGTTCTTGTAATTCCTCATCTTTTATTTCAACGTTGCCTTCATTTGGAACAGCTTCAAAATTTTCCTGCTTATTAATGTCCATCTCAATCTCATTTAGAGTAGTACTGAAGTCTTGTAAATTAGGTTCGGATTGTTCTTCAACTTTCGGCTCATCGTCTTCGTCATTCTCGCTTTGATTGTCAGATTCTATTATACGTTTTCTCTTTTTTTTCTTCTTACCCTTTGTTTTGGGTACTGTCCTAACTCTGGTAGTTGATATTGTTCTACTTCTGCAATTTTAAAAATATTATTTTAAACATTTTTCTGTAAAAGGCTCTTTAATAGATTATTTTTAATATTACACATTTCGCACTTTTTCTTTCTTTGCCTCCACGAGTTGTCGCTGTTCTCGCTATCCGAATCTTCCCACATAGATCGTGATTTTTTTCTCTTTGGTCGATCACTCTCATCACTGTCATCATTAACTGAAAGAAACATTAATTAGAAATTATTTTAAGTTTTATTTAAAAATTGTGGTTTTTCTTTTTCAAATATTTTCTTATTAAGTATAAACGATTCTTACATAACGTAGATATAAATTACAATTTGTGTGATCAATTTTAATAATTAAATGCAAAAATTAAATAATAAATAATAAATAATAATCTGCTTGAGATTAATAATAAAAAATCTTTAACTAAAAGTTTATAATTATTTTGATAAAATTTATACAAGATTTATACAAGATGCTTATATAGAATACATCAGGATAATATGTGTGATTTGTAAAAGTAATCAGTTAATAATAGGCCGCATTCGATGCTAACAATCATCTTTTATCATCACTTTTTTATTTTTTATGATTGGACTGTTTTGAGTACAACAAACTAATAAATATATAAAAATATAGAAGTATTAAAAAATAGAACAGTCTTTCGTTCAACAAAACTTACTAAAATCCTCATCGTAAGCCCTAGTCATGCGCGCTCTGGTAGATCTTCTAACAGGACGCGAGTCACCCTTTCTACCACGTCGCTTTACATCAAAAGTACTGTCATCAGACGATGTAATATGATCATCAAAGTCTTCTTCGTCTTCAGAGCTTGTACCCTTGAAATCTTCGTCACTATCCGGGTCATCTTCACTGCTTATGTCGAGACTATTCAGTTTTCGATGTTTCTTACGTGCTAGCAATTTCCTAGCAACCGTATTTTGTTCCTCTTCTATCTCGTCAACGTCTTCATTTTCCATCTTATATTCATCATCACTTTCTTTTTCCGGCTTTCCGGATGATTCTACATCATCCTTGTCCTCTTCTAATTGTGTCATCTTTAATGCTTCAGCCTATAAAATAAAAAATATAACATAACCGACAATATATATTACATGCTCATGTATTTAATTATTTTTACCTGTGCCTCTTCTTTTTCCGCGTTGACTATCGTTGCAATGTCCTTGCCTCTTCCCTGATTACCAGCACCTTGAACCGCTTCAACTTCATCCCGAATCGCGGCATTAATCATGTCATCATATTCATTAAACTTGTAGGTGCTGGCACATCGACGTTCTCGTAATTGATAAACTGGCTCGCTTTCCTCGCTACTCGATGTTTCAGAACTAGAGGCCGACGAAGAAGAGTCTGAAGATTCTGCAAAAACATATTAAGACCGTGTATACTATAATGATACACAATTATTATTAATTAATATACAGTTTCGTTTATTTAAAAGAAATAAACCGCAACATAAAGTACGTAATATTCACCGTTGTCTGATTCTTGACTGGACGCTTGCGATCCTTTTGATCCGCGTGATCCCTCGCCTTTATGAAGTACATTATCCAAACTTATGCCGACAAAAGCCAATCGTTTCTTCCGTAGTACTTCATTCTCATGTCTTTTTGTAAACTGATCCAGTGTTTTCAGAGTCTCCCGTAATTTGGTTACCAATAAAGTCTTAAAAGATAATTTTATAAGTACGCTATAAAACCATGCGGAAAATGTGCAATATTTATGTGTAAACAATTTACAAAATAATTATACAAAAACCTACATGTTGGCATGGTGGACAGAACCAATCGCCTTCGGGTATAAGCATAAGAGCTGGCCTGAGGCACGAACAATGCCAACCCTTATCGCAAGAATCGCATAAAAGAATCCATTCAGGATGATCAGCCTTCCCACATTTCTGACATGCATATTCATCCTCGGCTTCCTCGACATCGCTTTGGGCTAATGGAAGATAAGATACAATAGAATAATCGAATACATAGTAGAATAATTTTTAAATTTCATTTTAGCAAAAAATTTACCTTTTTGCGCCGTTCTAGCACGTCTTAATGGCTCAGTTTCTTGATCCTTCTCAAGATCGCTTTCCGGAGAAAATTCATGGTCGCTTTTAAACAGCAAGGATCCCTCACTCTCCATATCTTCGTCTTCCTCTTCCTCATCTTCATTCTCGTTCTCCTCGTCACTACTAGACCCGGATGAGCTCTGCCACGGGTTCGCTTCGTTAAATTTGGCAAGCATTTTCTTTTTCTTCCTCTTTCGACGTTTCTTCTTGGATTTTTTTTCCTTTTCAATTTCTTTTATGACAACTTCATGATCTTCTTCACTTTCCGGCTATGCAATATAAACAATTATTTATGTAAGCTTTAGTTACAATCTTTCGTGTTTAAAAATAAAACAATATTTAATTACGTACCTTCTGCTTTTTTCTTTTTTTCTTCTCCGATTCTTTTTTTTCTTCAATCTCACGCATACTTTCCTCCTCGATTCTGCGTCTATCCGCTTGCTCTTTTATTTTCAATTGCGCTATTCTTCTTGATTGCCTGACAGGCGTCTCATCCGGTGCTAACACTGGTGTTTCCGTCTCCAGCGAGATATCTCTGCCTATTTCTAAGCCCAAGACCATTTTTCCTGTAAAAAAAGAATTCTTTTCTCAATCAATACGCTTTCACTAACGTTGCATATCGCTCACGAGTGATCACTATACATATGTACTTACGTTTTTTCCGTTTCTTTTGTGCTGTATTTAAAGCATCGTTAGTTGTTCCATCAGGATGGGCACCAGGCGATGTCTGATCGCCCTGAAATTCCGTGTGCTTCGACCGATTGGGACGCCCGCCACCCCGGAAACCACGCCTCCGTCTACCCCTAGGACGACCCCTAATCTTTTTGTCGATCGCCATCGCTTGCATCATGTTCGGATCATCGCCGTCTTTATTCGCGTGTTCTGTAGCATTATCGGGACCGCATTTCACAGCCTCATCCTCGGAACTCACCGCCACCCCACGACTTTCCTCGATGGACTTTCGTAATTCTTTATCAGGTATACGTTTCGCTCGTAATTTCATCCTCTTGCCGCCCATCATTTCTTCGTCTTCTTGCTTTGCAGCTCCGTCCTCGGAATTTGATTCGTGAGCGCTGTTTCGTCGCTTTCGCGAGACCTTTGGCGTTTCCGTGATGCTATCTAATTTCCATCCCTCATAAGCCACATCGGTTGCCGGCTTTACACGAATACTTATCTTAGAAGTGTCAGATACATCCTCGGTGATATTCCTTAAAGGATCGTCGTCGGCACACGCTAAGGGATCTTCCTCTTCTTGCGGTACATCAAAAACATTTTCTTCATTGTCCACGCCTGTCGAATCGTCAGAAGCTGCATCAATACTTTTCATCTCAACATCTTGAATTTCCGCAGACTCTTTCGTCTCTATAGTTTCTAAATCAATTCTTTTCGAATCCTCTATCGGCGGGACAACCGCGGAATCGTTTACTGTACCGAAATCATTCTGAAACAATTGCGTTGAGGAGATCGTTGGTGCTCTCGTTTCATCCTCAATTTGTGGCTTCAACTTTTCGGCCTCATTAGACGTATCTAAAATCTTAGGTATCTGCACGTTGGAGCCTGCGAAATTTTCAAGCGTCTGGTCATCGATTTCCATATACGGAGGCTTCTTCAACGGAGGAACATCCTCCACGTCCGAAGTATCGATCAGCCTCTTGCTGGCTTCTTTTTTGGGATCAGATTTTATAGTATCAGCATCTGAAATAATCTCCTGAGCAGAAAATGTCGTCGATTCATTATTCGCATCTGAAGGCGCACTCTTATCGAAGTTTTCCGTAATCTTATTTACATTCATGTTTATACTAAAAGGCTCGTTTTGATTGTTGCAGCTGTCCAAGTTATTAACATTATCTATTTTCGTGGGCATCGAATTCGAATAGTACAAAGCATCCGAAGACACATTCCCTTCTATACTCGTGCCCTCAGTTTTCCACGTGTGTGATTTATCCACATCTAAAGTACTATCCAGTTTTACTGGCATAATATCTGACTCTGTTTGAATCGGTGGAAAATTACCCTCTTCCGTGAACGGTTTAACTAAACATTCTTCTTGAGATTTCACATTCCATTTATTGTCTTCATTACCACAGTCAGCGAGATCTTCTTTGAATCTTTTGCACGGAATAGGCAGCTCCTCACTAATAAGTTCGTTTACATTTTTTGACTTCGCGATACTCTCGGTATCCAAACTGACATTCAATTTTTCATCCGCATTCTTCGCTTGCTCTACATGAAATACACCAGTCATCTGATTGCCCGTAGCATTAAATTCCGTGCTTTCTCGAGTAAACGAAGCTTTTGCGATTTTATTCGCGTCGTTTTCGCTGAAATCGCAAACATTTTCAGATGATAAACAATCTGCCTTTTCCGTCGTCTCAACAACATCTCGAATGTCCTGTACTGTTTTCATATTATCAATTGAATTATTGAGGTATTCCTTACTTTTCTCGCCATAATCGATGGTCATCTCAAAATTCTTGCTCTGAAGAGATTCAGTTGTCTCTTCAATCGTGTCCGGAATCACTGAAAGCTTCGTCACATCTGACATTTCCGACACTTTAGAATCATCAGTAGCAGAAATATCGTGAATATCCGTTTCTTGAAGATCTTGAATTTTATTTAAAGACATTGTTGACTGATTATTCGAACGATATTCAATGTTATTGTAAGTAGATTTAATTTGCATTTCGTCAGCACATTCTTGTTCTCTAATTGTAACGTCTTGCTCTGCGATTATAGTTGCATCTTGATTTAATACCTCTTCAACTTTTGTTTCTGAAGATTCTAATTGTTGCTCGGTTGACGTTGGTTCTTGAAACACGTCAGAAACTAAACTTGTGCTATCAATGTCTTCTTTGACAGGTGATTTTTCATACTGTTTTTCATTCGTTTCTTGCTCTATTGGGGTGATTGCACGTTCCTTGAAGTCGCTTATTTGCACATCAGAATCAAAAATGTCATCGTTACCATTATCGTTGGAATCACTATCGTAATTCGCAACTAGTGACGGTTTAATAACATTCGTTACATTCATTTGTGATTCCTGAGAAATTACATCTATAGCGTTTGTCTCCGACTGCTCAGCAGTTACAATTGCTGTATCTGTTTCTGATTTTTCCATAACTGTCGAATTTTCAGCAACTTCTTCACTTGTATTAATTTTGCAAGTATCTTCCGCAATTTGTTCCGTACTTTGTTTATCAGTAGTTTTATTCTCGTCTTTTGCCGCTAACTCTTCAAGATCATTATCCGTTTTGCTCTCATCAACTTCATCTGCATCAACTTCAGATTTTTCTTTCTCCAAAATTTCAGTTTCCGTCATTGATACGTCAGTCTCGGACTGAGACGGCTCATGTTCAATATTCGTAAGAACTGGAGATTCTTTCTCTAATTCTATTGATGCTGCCTGCGCTACATCTTCTTTTGGCGTTGCATCTCTTAATTGTTCGCCATTCGTTGCAGTTTCCTCAGTTTCTTTGAACGATTCATTCGATTCAGACACACGATCATCTATAACCATCTCACCATTCGAATCTTGATCAACGCAAGAACTGGGATTTTCAGAAGCATTATCGGTATACTCGTTTGTAGATTGAACTAAATTAGACGGGCTCATTTCTTTTACAGCTTCGACGATATCGGACTTGGACAGTTCGAAAATATTCGTTTTAGGCACCGTTGCAGGCGAAATGTTGAACGTAGAAGGCTTATGAGTATCAGACGATGTATGTTCAACTTTTTCATCATCTATTCGCACACGTTCGCTCTCCTGAGATAAAGAGTCTTGTGCGGAGGTATCGTCTGAACTGCTTATAGTAGGAACTACATCATGTTTATCACTTTCTCGAACGGACTCCGAACTGGTCACCGCAGAATTTTCGGGAAGATGTGTTTCAGAATTTATACCAAACACAGTATCGTTAACTTGCACATCATTCAATCCTTTGTCTTTAATTTCTTCGGAATCGCCCGATCCATCGTCCTGGGTACCTACGTCCGATAACGCATCAGTTCTTTCGCTATTCTTGTCGTAGTTAACGCACAATGAATCGGCATCCGAACCGGCCAGACCTTTCATCTTCTCGTTATCCGTGTCGGTTGAATGATCCTCCTGACCATCGATTTCGGAGAAATTGTCATTCTTATCACTCTGTTTGTCGCAACTTTCTCCGATAGAATCAAGATCAGTTTTCTCGAGTCTGTTCGCTTCCTGATAATTCGCAGAATCCACTGCACTCGTGGAATCTAACAGCTCATTCGAGTTATTAACGTCTTCAAATTCCCTGAGATCGGCCAATTCTGATTGCGAATTTTGTGTAAGTAACGATATAGATGAATGCACCGTTGTCTCGGATTCAATTCTGCTTTGCTCTTCTTTGAAGAGCACATTTATATCATCCGATTGATAATCGTTCTCATTTTTAGAATCATCGGCTGGTATTTTTTCATCTCTATCTTCTTTCTCATCCAACAGCTGCGATGTAATATCGTGCGATTCTTTAAAGGAATCTTCTTGAGTCTCTGTACTTGCAAGGTTTTCAGAATCTGTAGACTGATCACATTGCGGTGGTGCAGCTATCCTATATTCTGGTTTAATCTCACATTCTGTTGGTTCAATCCTACTTTCTGCTGGTTCAATTTCACTTTCTGCTGGCTCAATTCCACATTCTGCTGGTTCAATCCCACTTTCTGTTGATTCAATCCCACTTTCTGCT
>JAJVSH010000108.1:405292-509770 GCA_021460005.1 Tetramorium alpestre
TGCTGGCTCAATCGCACATTCTGCTGGTTCAATCCCACATTCTGTTGATTCATTCCCACTCTCTGCTTGTTCAATCTTACACTCTGCTGGTTCAATTCTACATTCTGCTGATTCAATTCTACATTCTGCTGGTTCAATCTTACATTCCGTTGATTCAATCTTACATTCTGCTGATTCAAGCTTACATTCTGCTGGTTGAATATTAGGCTCGTTATCCAAGATTTTAATTGAATCTTCTTCAGTTATATTTTTATTAATACTTTCATTTTCCATTACCACCTCTGATGTAGGACTTGTACGCGATTTTGAGCAGTCATCCTCTTCCACTTCTTTATCAGCACAAACAGATTCTTGCATAATTGTCTCCTTGCCTGCTTCTACTTCAACTTGCGAGGGTGATAAATTAGCAACATTACATTCAGATACATCATTTGGATCTATCGAGCTGTTGGACGTTGAAGTTTTTTCCTTCGAGGTTTGATCCCATGTGTTACTTGGCGCTTCAACTTTTTCTATATCTTTGCTATTATTTCCGCATAAAATGCTGTCAGATTCTGAAGTAAACAGATCTGATTTCAAGGAATTATTGTTTGTTTGCGTCAGGTCAAAATCTTCCGTCTTGTAATCCGAATAAACCGTATCATCCGCTGACTTCGATGAAGAGACGCATTCATATTGCACAGTATCCGTTTTCTCGTGAACAGACGTAGTCAGGCTTTGCTCCGTCTGAGTTCCTAATTCATCGGATTTTGAGGTATACGAGATGCAGTTGGGACCAAAAAAAAATCTGGGCGGAGATGCTGCTGGTTTGCATTCGTTATTCGTTATTTCGGGAGTATCTGGTTCGCGCGGTAGCACATTGCTCGAATCAGATAAGCTTTGTGCGTTGGTTGATTCTGTGGTAGGTTCGGGAATTGTACATGGTTCAGGCTCTTGCGAGGTGTCAGCTTGACACGGCGATACCGACGAATCACACTGCACGGGCTCTTGAAGCTTAGAGTCTCTTTCCTGTTTCATTGTACTGGTATTTTCCGAGCTCACGTCGGACACTTGCAATTTAACACTATCTTCGACGGTCACACTGTCTGCATTTACAGCGTCATCTGCCTTGACACCTCGATTCACTTCGGCGGAATTCTCGTATCCAGTTTTGGCCGACTCAGCATCCGTACTCAGCAACTTTTCTTCGACGTTGTCACGCCTATCATCTGTACTTCTTTTCAGTGATATGTCTCCTTCGTTTGATATGATACTACTGTCACATTCTGCTTTCTCTTCCGGTTTTCCTACGTCCCACCTGGACAACCTTTTGACAGAACCGGTTGTACTTTTAGGTATTATCTGGACGCCTAATGTGTGTTTGAACTTTGGCTTCTCTTGCATAGAATCTACTATTTGATAATTATCGTTTACGCTTACATTAGACTGCGGATAGTTTCTATTTAATTTTACAGGGGTTTTGTTCGACAGTATCGAACCCGTGGATACCTCGTCCTCGGTTAAAACTTTATTTTGCGACAACGTCGTGGTAGCTGAGTCAGGTTCAGTTTTTGATTCGTTGCTCTCTTTATTGTCAGTGGGCGCGTCATCGCCGGGATTACCCGTCTTGCACTCCGCGCCGGAACCCTCGCCATAGAAAAAAGCCGTCGGTTCCTCTATAGCCTCTCCGTCAATGGGATTCACTGCGTCGCAGTCGCTGCCAGAGCCCTCGCCTTGAACCATCATTATAGGCTCCTCGATAGCCTCACTCACTTCATCTCTCCAGTTGCCGCTCATCATCGGTCTCTTGTCAATGGAACCTCTGATTGGAATTACATCCGCCCTTATCCTCTTCAGCATATCTGGTTGCACATCGTCATCTTCTATGGGACGTTTCAGTGGTGTGTTGTTCATCCTCAGCGTCGTGATTTTGCTAGGATCGGAAAGTATCGCGTAGCTTGGCAATCTGTGATCGTCCTTGGCAGGTAATCTAGCTGTATTATGGTATGGCGCCTCGTACGCGGTGAACGGTAGCTGTCTCTTGCTCAAATCAGCCATCATCACATGATTACGTAACATCATGTTGCGCGCATCGTATGGCAGATTCGACATTTCCGGCTTGTTCACCTTTTTCGTACTCAGATCCATCTCTCGATGCTGGAAATCCTGCGTCCTGTAGCCTGGAGAAGGTAGGTCCATTGTTTTTCCCAATTTTCGACTAGAAAGATCGATTCCAGAGAAATCTACTGGTCTGTTTTGCTCGTTTGCGTTTTCCCAACCACGTGGTGACGTCGATAAGTCTATGCCTCTGTGACTCCTGTGCGTCGTCGATTTTTCTTGATTTCTCGCGCAGAAGTCCTGCGGCAGCCTATCATCCTCTCCGTTTACCGTATTTCCCAGCATACCACTGGATCTTGCTAAAGATTCTGCTATCTTCTCCAACGATTTCGGTCCGCCCGGCTTCTCCAATTTCTCCGACTGTATCCTTACGAGATTTGCAGCCAATTGCTCGATCGGTTTAACGGAAAGTTTACTGTGCCCCACAGGAATGGAGTCCATAGATGAGAAAGACAGACTGTTTTTAACAGGCAGTTTCTCAAGGGATTTCATGACAGAATCTGTCATTTCGTCAAGAGCACTATGTTTCTTCGCCGCGTTTAAGGGTGCTATAACAGACGTCGGACTTACTAGCTTTTCCTCCGGCTGCTGCTTCAAATCCACAATATTCACCAGTTTAAGTGGAGATGAAGTAATAACGGGCGTTTCTATAGATTTTAACGGTGCCGATTCCTCAACTTCGGCTTTCGTGACACCGGTCTGTTTATGCGATATTGAAGATTTGTTTTTCGTTATCAAGGAAGCGGACGTTTCGTCAATAGCCTCTCTATGGCTCGCATCCTCCGATGTCGCGTCCACTTTCGTGTTTAGCGTTTTTAAATTAGTCGCCGATAATGAAGACGAATCATTTGTACATCTTGATTCTATGCTCGGAGTTTGCACCATCTCTTGAGAATCATCTTCCTCCGTAATCTGCTTGGAACTTTCATCATTCGTCATATCATCCTCTTCCGCGTCAATATCTTCTTCTTCGTCAACTTCTTCTTTATCAGCTTCATTAATGACATCATTCTGAACCTGAATTTGATCAGGTTCTCGTTCATCCTCAAACTCGTCGCTTCTACCGTTTGGTAGCTGCTTCATCTCGTCAACGCCGTTTTCTTGCACAATTTCGTCTTCTAAGCTCGGAGACGTTGTTACTTGTCCAGTGTCAATTATGGGTTTCTCAGAGATTTCTAAACTGTTGCTATCCTCATTAATTGGTATAGCCCCGATTTCGCCATTTGATAGGATACTTATGAGATTAACAACACCTTCTCGATCCCTATTATGAATAACATAGAATGTGTTTGATGTTATTGACGCAGGAAATAATAAATGACAATATACAAATAATAATTTAGCACACAATTATTTAACCTAGTATATAAGAAGAATAAGACTTACTTAGCTACTAATTCCCAATTCTCTTCATCTAAATCTTCCCTATAAACTCTTATGTTGCACTCTTCGTCCAGCTGACACCAGTACGCTAATCCACTTTTGTCCCTTCCTAAAGGTTCCACACGTAACTCGTCAGCTGCCAATTTGTTTACTTCGTTCTTAAACTTTTGATTTAAGTCAAATTGTGTTTCCAATAATACCTAAAATAGAAAAAGTAGTTTGACATGAGATAAATTAACTGTTTGATTCTACGGACAAGTAGAAAAACATGACATAATTCATACTTTAAGTAAACGCAGTTTAACAGCAATGCGAGCTTTCTTGTAACCAAAGCGTTCAAGTTCCCATCCATCCTGATTAGAGTACGTGTGGCAAAACTTGACTAGCGCCCTTTCCCACTTTTCTGGTGACACAGTTTTACGCGTTTTTCGCAACAATTTGATGTGCAGATCTATTAATTCTTGTGACACTAGAAAAAAAAACAAATTGATAAGGAAAAAAAAGAGACAATCATGCGCGCACGCACACATACATATACACAATAGAATTCACAAATTATAAGATTTTATTGGGCCGGTATAAACAAATAACTTATTATAATTTATTATATGGAAACCTCCCTAGGAGATACAATATTTATTCAAATCTTCAGTGTGTAATTAAAGCGATACTTAGATCATAAAATAATGGTCAAATGATCAAAAATAAAAATAAAAAAATCATAAAAAATATTATCCGGAAGAATTCTCCAAATTCAAATTCGGAGTAGCCGAGAAAAACAACTGGAGCCGAAAGCATAAACCTTGAATAAAAGCTCAAATAACGTGACAAAAACCTGACTACCGCTTTGTTCACGCGTTCTTCGCAGTTAAAGGGACACGCCGTCGGCGGATTCCCGAGCGCTTAGAATGGATCAATCAATGACGTTTCCCAGAAATCGGAACGGAGCGTAAGCGCGAACGCTTGTAAACTCTCGTAATCACGTGTAACCGACAGGCTGACAAGGAAGGTGGCAGCACGCGGCGGAACAACAACAACGTGAAACCCCCGTATCTCGCGGCTGTATCTGTCAATAGCAACGCCTCGCAGAGGGAACGTGTTATTAGGCCGTACAGGTCGGCGCGAAACCGCGCGGAACGCGAGGGAGGGACGGCGCGGGGAGGGCAAGAGGGGTGGGAAGGGGAAGGGACGGTCTGTAGTTACCTATACCGATATCTCGCGCCAAGCCGCTCGCACACATCAAAACAAAAAGCGGCGACGGCAGCGGTGGCAGCGGTGACGGCCGTCCGTCCCGCTGCCCCGCTGTTCTTGCTCTCGTCTCGCTGAAGGAAGCGAGAGAGCGACTTGCCGGAATAAATCAACAGAGAGAACGAATGAAAGGACGAACGAAGGAAGAATGGACTGAACGGAGACGAGGCTCGCAGTCGAAGCGGAGACGTACGAAGGAAACTAATAGTACGCGCTTAGACGACTGGCCTCTCGCGGGGGCGGGTCGCTGTCGTTCTCTCTCGCTTTCTCCCGCGCACCTCATCGCATGCTCCATCTCTGCTCTCCCCGTGCCGCCGCCGTCTCGCGCGCATATACAACACAGCCATATCTGTCTCTCTCACTCTCTCTCTCTTCCCCTCCCTCTCTTCCTCCCGCGCGCGCGCGAGAGCACGTACACACAAGCGGAGAGAGAGAGAGAGAAAGAGAAAGAGAGACGGATAGAGACTGGAGCGGGGACCCACCTTCCTGCGTGTTCTCGAGCATCTCCTGGAGCCGAGCGATGTCCGGGTAGATGATGCCGCAGGACTTGCCGAAGCAGCCGAGAAACGAGCAGATCACCGCGAAATTTGGGTCACTCGCGCAAGAGGCTTCGTTATCGGACGCCATTTTTCCGACCGTTTCTCGCCGTTGGGCCCCGTCGCCGCCGCTGCCGCCGCCACCGCTACCGTCACCACCACCTCCGCCGCCGCCGCCACCACCGCCGCCACCACCGCCGCCGCCTCCGCCGCCGCCACCGCCGCCGCCGTCGTCGTCGTCGTCGCCGTCGTCGTTGTTGCAACGGTCGTCGCCACCGCCGTCGGAGCAGGCGACGCACACTATTACGTTAAACGGCCCGACGGCTCGCCGCGCATCCCATTCTCCCCCGCACCAGCGGCCGCGACGATCACCAGTGCCAATAACGTCAACACCAAGCAGCGACAGCAGCAACAGCAGCAGCAGTCAACGTAAACGTGACACAAACTGGGCGCTCGCGCGCGCACGGCACAGACACACAACACACACGGCCCGGCACCGTCAGCAGGTAGTCGGTCTCGCCGGGCGTCTCGACGCCGACGCTTCCCGCTTCCTCGCCACTCACGTTCGCCTCTACCTCGCCGTTATGCGCGCCCTCGCTCGCTCGGCGTGTCTTCGCGCGCGCCTCCTCTACCTGCCACTAGCGCGCAGACGAGAGGAAGAGAGAGTGAGAGAGGGGGAGGAGACCGGAGGGATCGCAACCACACGCTCGCAAGAGAGGGAAAGAGCGAGAGAGACGGAGATGCTCCTTCCTCCGCCCTCCCGCGAGAAAGACAAGCGAAAAGAAGCGGCGCCGCCGCTTCTGCCTTTCTCTATCTGTCTCTTTTTCTCCCGCGCTCCTTATATCGGCGTCTTATGTGTATTTCCGTCCCTCCTCTACGCCGTTCCCTCCTTCCTCTTCACACCTTCGTTTTCTTTCGTTCGTTTCTCCTCCTTTTTTTTTTCTTTTTCGTAAATCACGGGCACAGACACCGCGCGCGCTACAGCTCTACGCGCGTTGTTCCCATCTCTCTCCCCTTTCGCCCTTCCGTTTTTCCCTCTTTCTTTCGCCGCACGCACCAACACACACACGCACACGACGTCTCGCTTCGTCAATGCCGAGAGAGTGCGCGCGCGCGCGCGCGCATGTACGTACGCACGCACGCACGCACGCACGTCGTCGTCGACGACACAACGACGACGACGACGTTTTAGTCAAGGATCGAGAGTGCGTAATCCACGATCCGAGGCGAATATCGCGCGCGACGCGACGCGACCGTGCGCTAGACGGTTCCGCGATGATAGTTACGCTGCTCCGAGACGCTCGGCGTTCCTCGACGAACGTTACGCGCGACGCCGCGATCGCCGAATCACCGGGTACACACGAGCGGCGCAGAAACGACCACCACGACGACGAAACGCAGCACTGGACATCGCCTTCGGGATTGGAAACACTCCGGCGGTTCTCAACCTAGACGAGAAGCGCATTACTGCGCCAGGGCTGTACCCCCCGGATGGCAATTAGCGAAAAGTACTAGGGACAATATTTCATTTTTCGCGTGACGATTTTTTTGGGAAATTTATTGATTGGCTACAAGATGGAAAATTTTTCTAGAGACTCGACAACTCTTCTATCCGGCAGCCAACCGATAGGCTTGAAAAATTTGTCGTATGATAGATGAGTTCCAAATTTTTCAGATTAATTTAATCGATGATTAATTCAGTCAAGAGGATTAATTCGAAATTTCAAACTGTTTTATAGTTTTATCCATTCATTATGCTTATAAAATATTATATTACTTGACAAGTTATAATTGCACAAATTAATCGTAGTTTGGCTTAAACGTGAACAAATTGAATTTAGGATAAAAACTTATTTAATTAAATAACGTGAAACTATTAAATTTTATTACAGATACGTGTGGCTGTTATTAAATTTTTAAAAAATAATCGATTGTTGCATCTTTATTCAATTTTACGAGTTCAAAATTGCTCGTTACATTTTCGTAAAGAAAAAAAACTTTTCAAAGAAGAGTTTTTATTAAATCAAATATTAAATCAATACATGGAAAAAGACAATAGAGTTGAAAATAAAATTAGCCATTTCCATAGAAGAACATTATCTTTATGAATGGAATGAATGAAAAGGTAATTCTCAAATAAAAGTCCAGGAATATACTTCTGTAAAATAAAATCGAAAAGCCAAATATATTTAACCTTAAGTTTATTGCAGGAACGCAGACAAAAATATGAATGTAATTTTAGTTCTTTACTATCAATTTGCAATAATCACAAGAACCCTCAGTCGATTCGATCCGCTCCTGATCGTACCTGGTAGTTTTAAGCCGCGTCCACGAGAATATCTCTCTTTCTTTCTTGTTCTCTGTCTTTCTTTGTCTCTGTTATTATCTTTCTAATCACGCATGAAGCTAATGTTCGTTCGACCCGCATCGGCGAATCATCTTTGTCGTTACAACAGGCTCACGTGTCGATGCTGAAAACGGAGGACCGCTTGGAAAGAGCGCGAAAACTTATAGATTAAAATATAAGCTGCGTGTGTTCGACGTTCGCTCTGCTGACCGACGCTCTCGCTCGATGACGTATCTGCGCAGTTCGCGACATCGTAGAAAGCATGAGCACCGCGTGGCAGGGCTGGATCTGAATCGCCGAGTATCCCTGCGATTTGAAACTATAATATTTCTATTTAAAAATGTTATCTACATTTACTAGACAAGCCGCCATTGTAATTATTTGAAAGTTTTAATATAAAAATACTTTTGAATATTTTAGTGCATATCAAATTCCCAAAAGAAAGAAATTTTTGCAACATAATATGCTATTGTGCAAGTTGTATGTTTTGTGCTATACTTATAACGTAAATTACTGCAATAATTCCAACAAAATTATAACTAAAAATGGATTAATTACACCGATGTTGTATATAAGTTTTTATGTATCTAGCACAGTTTAAAAGAGCATTTTACAATTTGTAGTGTGATGAGCAAAAATATATAATTAATGATTATTTCTCATAGTATATAATAATTATGTTGTTATCTATGGTCTAGATTTACAGAATATGTGCTATTAAAAATATATATTTTCAACTAATTATGTTTTTTCGGTATGTTATAAAAAAATAATTTTTCTGCAATCTTATTTCTGATTGTGAGTGGTAATAATAAGCGGGTGTCCAAGGGGTCCCGGATTCGCGTACGGTCCTGGCGACAAAAAGAGGGAGGACGCGAGGCCTGATCGCTCTCGAGAGCGCACGCTTCTTTCAAATTTAACTCTTAAGGTGATCGCAACTTTCAAGTAACCAAGCCGCCCGCTGTATGCACAACGTACAACGCTCGCGTGATATATTTGTATCCATAAACCGATGCCGCCGTCGCTCGTGTGCAGTTCATGCTATGCATGTCTGTGTGTATATGTAGCACCGGTCTTCAACAATATGCTCCGAGAGCGAGTAAGCTAGCCGCAAACAGAAGCTCCGTAATCCTCCGGCTGGATTATGTCTGATATTCAGCTACGACACGCCGATCGTTATCGCCGACATCCTTTTTATCTTCCATAGAAATTTCTGTATTCTAGAGAACAAAAACGCAAAATAAATATAATGCATAAAACATAAATGGTACAGAGAAGAATTATCAAATACATTATACAGCAAGAGTATAGATTCAGATATTAAAAATATTAAAATATAAAAACGATTCTAACAGCATATGATATTCTGTACTTCTAAGAATATAGGGTACTCAATATACCGAGAACACCCCTATAATAGAACATCCTATACCTTTGCAATATCCTTCGCGAGCCTTCTTAGAATCTATATTGCTGTTAGGGGAGGTACTTCTTTTTTTGTTCAACGATCGACGTATAAAACATATTTTTCTATTGTTTACGCAGAAAATCGATTCTGGCGAAATCGAGTGGCGATTTCGAACGCTCTGACAAAAACTGCACGTAATCGATTTGTAATCTCGAGACGGTACGATATATTCGTCTTAAAGGAACGCTAACTGTTTTGAAGCGAGAGCGTGGCGGTGGTGTTGCCAATCGGTCGAGTTTCGCGATCGATCCGCGCGTCGGGGTAACGCGCGGCCGAATATCTGCGTCGGAAATGCGAGCGCGCCCGAAAGCGGAATTGAATTCGCGCGCGATCGCGGAAGAAAATTCACTTCTCCTTCGGTCCCGGCTGTCTCGAGGATCTCCGGCTTGCGGGAAGGACCGCATGAATAGGTGTGTCAATGGGTTAAGTTATTTATTGATTGGCGCGCGTTTGCCCACCCCCGAGAATTATCCCGAGGACGCCCATGGGCGCGACGATTCGATCGATCGCGAAAGTCCGTCATCTGAGGCGAGAGAGAACGGCCGCGGCTGGAAATACGTTCGCGCTGAAGTTGACGGCGAGCGGTGAATCGAATCCGCCGTGTCGCGCGTCGGAGACGCGTCCCGCGCCAATCGTCGCCCACTTTTCGACATGAGACGACGACGAGGCGTAGAGATCATTTTCGCGTGGCTGCGGCCTCGAGCTCTCGGCGAGATGTCGCCTTGTAGGTACATACTTGCCTCCTGCACTATCTGCACTTGAGACTAACGTTAGCTACTTAGCTCTCGCCTCGCCTTTCGAAACGTCGGCGCGTGCGAGCGATGGCGACGGCGGTAGGGAGAGGCGGAAGAAGGAAAGTGCAGGTGAGTGTAGAAAGTGCACGAGTGGCGACGCGCGCGGCGCGACGAATCTTCCGCCGCGATCGATCGCGTCGGGGCTACAAAAATGCCGCGTATATCTATGGACGTGGGCAACAATAGGCAATTCTCCGTTGGGCCGTCAATGCGCCGTGGAATGAAGCTCTTGATCTATAGGCCGACGGACAAAGGTAAAAAAAAAATGTACGAACAAGAGCGATCGTTAATCGCGCAAATCGAGCCTTTGCGATGCTCGTCCGCGATGCCGCTATTGGAAATCGTTCGAATTGATCGCGAAGAAATCCCGCGAGGACGTATTTATCGGGTATTTCTTGTAGAAAAAAAATATCCAGATTGAGATACGAACGCAATCAAATCTGTCGAAGACAGGTTTTACGAAAACGTCTGCCACAATTTTTGTCGACAGAACATCAATAAAGGTAGAATAGAATCTCCCAATAAAATATGATCGCAAATTGACCGCAGAAATCAAGCAGAATCTGAGTCATTTCGTAAATGATATATTTCATTTAATATCACAAATAGAAACCTTCGGTCGGGGACTGGGTCTTATAGTCTAATATTTTATCTGAATTTATATATATTGTTTTTATTTCACTCGGTAAACTACTGATTATTTGTCGGTCTTGAAAGGTTTTCATAAAAAAAATCTGTAAATTATAAATTGTTTTAAAATAATGTTTCAAAAACTGATAAATAATGTGCAGAGGAAAAAAAAACATAAATTCATACAAAATATTGATATATATTAAGCTTCAAAGATTCAGTTTACATGAAGATGACATCCTCTAATTACTTGTGGAATTCAGTTAAAAGTTTCATTTTATTATTTATTTCATTTCATAGTTACGAACTATGATAGATTCTGCTTGGTTTCTGCTGGCAATCTATTAACAGAATATACTAATACAATATGAAATTATTCCTGAAATTCTCGTAAATCGATTCGGCATATTCTAAATAGTATCACAATCTCTATATTGATTGGAAAGTTGAAGATTGAGTGAAGGAGTTACGAGGCGAATAATAAACCATTTTGGGAACCCATTTTGCAACTATGTATAAATTTATATTTACAATATACATTGCTAAAAAAGTCTTACTCTAGAAAAATTATATTTTAGGTATAGACCGTTGCATTCCACAACTTTAGTTTTATACAATGCATTCTTTTTTTTGTACCTGAGGTCAACCACTTTCTGTATTTTTTTTTGTTACACAGTTTCACCGTTTCACATCTCGTTCAACATGTTTAGATTAGATTAAATTGGTCAAATTTTCTAGCATTTACTAAATACGGTAATATTTAATTTTTTTTCGCACATCGTCGATTTATCACCAAAAAATTGTGATTACCAGACAACTGTTGAAAAAATATTTGGAATGCAAACGCTTCGTATTAACTTAAGGTATGCGAAGCGATATCATCGTGTGTAGTTGGGTAAATTATGCGAAATTATGTTAAGCACATTTTAAATTACACATCGTTAAGGGCTTCTCGTCAAATTAATTTGCTTTCCACATTATGCGTTTTATTTACAAGCGCAAGGGAGTATAATTTTCAGTTTTCTGATACATCGACAATATACAATTCCGATGTTAATCATGATTGTAGAAAATTCATTATACGTAGACTTCATATTTGATTCAACAACTTCAAAGACATTTTATATTTTTTATCTCGATTTGACAATCTGTAACAACTCATAAATTATGCAGAAGCATAATTCCTAGTAAAGATATGAAAGTACAATATGTATAAAATTCTAAATGGTTTATAAACTCCAACGACATTATAATCTTTGTGCTATACTCAGCGTATCTTCTCCATCATTAATTAATAACCGATACTGCATGAAATGATCAACATGTCGAATAAAGAATATCAATTGTTAGAAATTGTTTAACAATCAACATTCTTAATTAAATAATATTATGAATAGTTAAAGAAAAATCACAATTACCTATAATTAGTATTATTTTTCTGCAAAAAAATTAATTTATATGTACACTTATTACTTAAAAAGGAAGCAAGTCTTATATTTATTATACTTTACAAATTCTTGCAAACATTTATATCTTGGACCGATGAGTTTAAGATATGTATTGAATTAAATTATGACTTTCAACATAAATAATAAATATCAGAATCTTATCTCTTCATAAATAAATCATTGCAATAATTTTTCAATCAATTTAAAGTAGCAAATTTTTATTATTATCAGTTTAAATTAAAGTGAGAGTTTAGAAAAAAAATATATTTGGAAAACTATTTGATTAAATTCAATATACAGAATGAAACACTTAATTTTATAACTTCAATTATCTTTGTTTCTTATTTCAGGTAAAAAAAATACAGAAAAGAACAAGATGAAAAAAGTTATAACAATTAAAACAATATAAATCTAACTCTAAATCCTAGACCTCTCAATGTCTATCTATGTCAGAAAGTTATATTTTTAAAAATCTACTATTGTATCAAAATTAATGATTACAATTTTTTAAATTTACAATTTGGAAGCATGTTTACCTATTTGTATTGATCTCTCTCCAAAAATTAAGCAGCTTTTATTTATTCAAAATCTCTTTCCTAAAATATGAAAGATAATTTAACTACAAAGATAATTTAAGTTATAAAGTGCCTCACTCATATATATATATATATATATTATAGTATGTGTGTGTATATATATATATATATATATATATATATATATATATATATATTCACACACATACAGGGTATTCCATAACTCTTAATTAATATTTCAAAGGGTGAAAGAGGATAAAATTTTGAAGAAAAAGTTCCTTTTCCCCCTGTATGTGTGTGTATATATATATATATATATATATATATATATATATATTCACACACATACAGGGTATTCCATAACTCTTAATTAATATTTCAAAGGGTGAAAGAGGATAAAATTTTGAAGAAAAAGTTCCTTTTCCAATTTTGGCTCTTACCATGCATTTCCGCGATTAAAATTCCATTTTAATTTTTCATAAATAAATGAATAAATAAGAACAAATATACGAAATGTATATAATTTTTGTTTTTTATTCTTATTTATTATTTATTTTTTGTTCGTTTAGTTATATATTAACTTATTTATCCATTTATTAATTTATTTATGCATGCATGATAAGCGCAAGAACCCCATGGCATTCTGCGTCCCTGCGTACCCCGGCAGCGCGCTGTCTGATTAATTAACTGTAATTGTTAATAACTCAGTAAATAAGCCAAAGGAAAGAAACTTTTTGTTGAAAATTTCATCCTCTTTCACCCTCCTGAAATATTACTTAAGAATTATGAGAATCGTGTGTGTATATATGTATTGTATAGAAATCATCTGAAAAACATTCAATAAATTAAGTTTGATACATTATGTGGAAAGCAAAATGATTTATGTATTTGCAAATCTCACGTATTCAGCCACAATTTGTCCTCAATCTTACTAATTTAATATTTTTTTTATATCCACATATTAAAAAAATAGATTTCATATATATTAAAATAAGAAATAAGTTTATATGTTAAATATAAACATTAACAAATAATTTGTAAGTATGTAAGGAACTTTTAGCTTCTTACAGATATTTATTACAAAACTGTGTTAACAGTGAAAATTGTCTTGTATCTGTGGAAGCAAAATTCACCTACAAAAAGAGAATTGAGAGAACTTTAAGATATAGTAAAAACATATATTAGGTAAAAAACCAATGTACAAAGTCTTTTGATATATATAAAAAAAAAAAGAAATTCGATTTGCAAATTGTGAAACCGAATATGAGAAACCTATATCTGTAAAATTACTTAGATGCTATTTGCGCTGTGATGTTCTTGAGTTGTTGTTTATATATTTCCGCTTCCTTCTCTTTTTCTTGCAATTGCTTGCGATATTCAGCGGCTAGCCTTCGCGCTTCTGCTAATTGTTTATTTAGTACCGCTATATCCGTTACTGGCTCGCTGTGTTCTAAATTATCTTCATTAATTTCTTCTATATCGTCATCTAATAAAACTGTCGATTCTGTAATCTTTGTCGGAGAATTCGTAACTTTCTGAAACATCAAAATATATATTTACCTGTTTCCTTGTCCATTGTTAATATATATTTTATATTTGCAATATACAAGTAATCTTACTTCCTTAGTTGAATTTTTAATCTCGGTGACAGTAGATGCTGTTGAAGTGTTGGAAACTGTTGTAAACAACAACTTTGTTGCTTTGTTATCCACAGGAGACTTTTTCAAAATATTTGGACTCCGCGACATAGTAGTAGACGTATTGGAATTTGGATTTAAAATTTTCGATTGAATTTGATCTGTCTTAATTGTTATAACTTTTCTCGATGTTCCTTTCCGCGAAGCAACTTGAAGACGTTTAATCGACGAACCTTTCGTTAAGTTTAAAGCAATTTTTCCAGCTTCTGTAAATCATTTTAAAATAATACATGCTGATATCGATGATTGTAAAATCATTTTAAATGTATATTTTTAATAGCGAACCTGTTAAAACTACTGTTCTCCCGCTTTCCATTGCCTTTTCTACGATAGATGATTCATCATCTACAGGTATCATTCTGATTCCATGTGCTTCTAATAACCTAAACTGTTTGCTTATCGACATTATATCTTTATGTTTCTTACTATTCATATTATTTGCATTAATCATCTCAACATCTTCAATTTCTTTTTCCTGTTCACCATCTGTATTGTTTGGCGATATAGAAATTTGTTGAAAGATCAGTTTTTGTTTTTTCTCCATTTGTGCTAAAAATTATAAATGGATACAGAAAATAGAATTCAAGGTACACAAATAAAGCATTTGAATGGAAAAATATGTTGTAACGTTTACCTTGAGAAAGTTTACGTTTACGGTGAGATTGTTGCTGCTGTATTATTCCAAACTTCTGTTCCTCTTCCTGTATTATCGAACTTTTGCTATTATTCTCCGCCTCTAATTGTACTAAATTATTTGTGGCTACTTCTAATTCTGCAGAATTAGCCTGACTCGGTTGATGAGTTTGAATACCTATTAGCACTCTTTCCTGCTGCAATATATCCACTAAGTCTAACTTATCATGCTCTAATGCAAGACTGATTGGAGTTTTCTCGAATTTACTAATTGCATTTGTATCGGCTCCGTGATCTAACAGAATATGCATTACATCCATGTGTTCACGTTCTACTGCCCAATGCAATGGAGTCATCTTTAGCTAAGATGATTTTTTTCACATTAGTCACATCTCTCATAAAAAGTCAGTAAATCCATATTTTGATACTGTACCATATCTCTGCTATTGACATCTGCTCCATAATTGAGCAGTAATTGTACCATCTGATAATGGCCTTCGTATGCCGCCATATGTAATGGAGTTCTATCGACTTTTGTCCTAGCGTCCCTCGATATTCCTGCTCGAAGTAAAACTTCAGCCGTCTCTATGTGATTGTTCTGTGCGGCGAGATGGAGCGCACTTGTACCAAGCTAAACAACAAGCACATATATCCATTTTTACAAATCTATAAAAGGCTAATACTTTTTAAATAATAAAACACATACCCAATCGGTGGTAAATGGTGCGCCCCGACACATGAGTTCACGAACAGCCTCAGTATCACCATTCTTTGCACTATGCAGAAGCTGCTTTCCAAGTTCCACCATTGTCGAGGCATCTTGCGGCCTCGACTGAGGAGAGACATCGCAAGCCAGAAGTCCCACCTAATGACAATCGTATATAATCATTAGATATCAACAGTATCCTTATTTAAGATTGAACAGTTCACTCTTGATACATCTTCGACACAAAAGAAAGGTACTTACTGGTATGAGAGTATCCGCGTCCAGACCCTCAATATCATTGGCACATATGCTTTCCTGCACGGATTGCATTCTTGAATATCCAACAAGCATTCAATCTCCTTCGTGCAGGCTGGCTCTAAAATCATATTATCCATAACTGTGGCGATCACCGTGGATCTTTTCCGAACGGAGTCAGCTGCGAGTGACTAATTTCCCGGGCGTTAATCACTGCCGTTCGACCTTGGGGCCAGCGGAATCCGAAAGTGGGCCGCAAAAATAACGAGCTCGCCGACGGAGAAACACGTGCGGGCCCCCGGACACGCTCGGATACACGAGCCGCGGAGCGTCGCGTGCGCGCAACGCGTCTCTGACGCGGAATCTTCGCATCGCTAACAGGATGTTTTTATTTCGCCGTCTCGGGGTCGCGAGGAACTTCCTGTTCCTGTTTCATCGAACGGAAGTCCCATGCCATAGGCCCTGTGTTACATGCCCGAAAAAAAAAACTAGCCGACCACGGGGGTCGGGGCGGGACGTTATACTTACGACCAGCGCATTATTCTCGCCCTTCTCACGATTTTTCCGACGGTCCACCGACGGGCGCGCGACGTCCGCTGGAATTCTTCCCCGTCACAGTCTCCGCGATTTACGGTCACGGTAAAGTTTCATGAAAATGGCGGCGCATTGGCGCCATTCCTAGCCACCGTCCGACTCAGGTGGTAAAAGCGTTTCCCATGTGTGCGACACGCCGCGAGGCTCGCCTCTGACCCTCCCGTCGGTGTTTACGGCTGGACATCATGAGGAATTCAGATCGCGTCCGCCGGCTGATGTATGCGACCACCGGCGTCCAATAGAATAATCCGTTTTCTAGGGAGCGTGATGTATCTAGGGTTTCTAGGAACTAAATTCTTCTATTGGATATTGAATGTGTCATTCATAGAGTATGCGCGTTTGAATTATCTGTCACAGGAAATACGCGATACGATGAAGAATAAAAAAATTTTCAAATTCTTGTGAATTTATTGTATCGCGTTTTCTTCAGAGAAGGGATCATTACAAAATAATATCTAAATGTAAAAGATGTAAAATGGCAAATCTGTGATGGAATAAAACGAAAAAAACAAAATAAAAAGATAATATAATATACACTTTTTTTATATAATATAGTTTCTAATAATATTTTAACTTACTATTTATACACACTAAACTTTCTTTAATTTATATCGTATATAGCTAAAATACGAGCTACAGAAACAGATTTTACAATTTAGCTTTAAAAAATAAATGAGATACAAACTCCCGCGCGTAGCCAATTTCATTGTGACCCGTGAATTCTCATTGCTTGTTAATTAATAACTTTTTATTTTTATTCTTTTTCCAAAAAAAATTGCTCTTCGGTGTATTACGCATAATTCTATTAATTAAGAATGTTATAATTATGATATATTCTTTTCATATTTTAAAATAATGGGAACTTGTAATTTGTGGTTGCCCCGAGAGAGGTCTCTGTAGTCTCTTTTGTCGACCATTTGAATATATCGAATTATAACTAACTTCGCATGCCTTTCAGTTTCTACACGCAGTACACGTCATACGTACGCGTTTCTCTCCTATTCTTGAATCTTCATACGCAGAAATATCTGCAAATTTTAGAATTCAAGTGATTGATTCCCACTGAATTGCAAGGTATTAATGTACGTATCATATAATATAATTTTATGGCAGTAATTTGCGAGAGAAATCGAAACCATGTCAATAAATAGAGACGTAAATTGTCATCATGTACGAAAATTGATAGAAAAATTCTTGGAAATCTTTAGCCGTATCATTTATGTGGAGACAAAAGATTACTGCAGTTCTCGGTCTATGAATGAAGATCTGCCAATGCCTCTACTTGCTCGATGCAGCGCATCGAAATGTGCTTTAATCAAGCGAATACATCCCGCGTTCGGTATTTCCATCTGATTATCGAAGCCCGGTTCGCTCGTTCTGCCAATCATTGGTAAACGATAGTCTCACGCACACAAATTCAAAGGGGATTGTTTGAATGCCCGATCAGTATCTAATTTAGTGAGCCATGCGAAAACGCCTCAAAATAATACCAGAAAGGTGATTTTATTATTAATAAAGCTGACCGATCACCGATCGATTGAACAAATTTGTTGTTCAATCTTTGTTTACGCCCTGTCAACCACGCATTTTGGCTCTCTCCTCCGTTCCTTTTTTTTTATCATTTACATCCCATACAGCAATACAACTTGCAGTTATAGTGTAGCAATATTACTGCAAGATTGCAATCTTGTTGCAACATTGCTATAATGTAACTACAAGTTTTGCGCGACATACTTTCGGCGAAATGGCAGAAATACGCGGCGTCGTGTGTCACAGAATTTCACTCGGGATCTTCGGGGGCAATGTTTCTCGGGCAGCCTCATTTTAAGCGCATCTTATCGATGTACGTGAAAGCTGGGTCAGCGAGGCAATTGCATATACAGCGGGGGCGCGCTATCACGTGCGTGCACCGCCACATCGCGTTACCCATTTCTTATATCGTAATCTAAGGAGGTAGCCGGCCGCCGCTCTCACGATTACGCCGAGCCGTAAGCTTGCATGCTTTCGTTCTGCGGCAGTGGGTTGGGACGCGGTACGGGCAACCTCGTGAATTTCTCACGAGGGAAAATGCACAACGGCGAGTCCCGGATCCGGGACTTTTCTCCGCGACAACGGGAAGCAACGGTCGCATAGGACCGTTTTCGCTTCATACGTCCCTGTCGCCTTAAATTTTCGAACTCCACCGGATTAAAACTTCTCTCCCTCTCCCCCTTCCTCCAGTCTCGTCCACCCCTTGCCTTCTCTCCGCGATAAACTGTCCCGTAAAAATGAAACTGCCCAGAGGCGTGCATGTGGAACGACAACAGTGGCAAAGGGCGAGGATCGATCAATTTCCGCTTTATGTTTTATTTAAGACGCGAAGACCGAAAAATCGCTCGGAAGTGAACCGACGATTTTTCATTTTTCCCGCTGAGGGATTGCCCCACGAACAGAGAACGTGATATGATTGACTCGATGTGTAGAATGATAATTCTCGCTTTCTTGTTGAATTCATGAAAGTGCTCTTCAATCGACGTGTTTTTCATTAGTTTCTTAAAGGGTAAAGGTTTTTCAATCTACGAGCTGTATACATATTTCAATATCGGGCTATATATAAGGGCCTAAGCAGAATACTGGCCTAACTGCTAAAATAGTATTGTGCGTTGCTTTAAGATAAAGACTTAAATCATAAAACATGATAAGTCAGCCATTCTGCTTAGGCCCTAATAATTAATATCGAGCAATATACATAATTTTAATTTTAATTCTCTCGTGACTTAAATGTCTGGTCACATTAATTTTAAAACCCGCAGTTATGCGTACTTCTATCTTTTGTCCGGGATTGCGATCGATAGATTTACTATATGTCTCTGCCGCGAAGGACCGTTCGTTAAGCGCGTTATGAAAAGAGAAAATAACCAAAATTACGACTTTCACGCCGGAATTAATTAAGGCGTCATTAAGTGACTATGGCTAATTTCACATGCATTTACACACACATTTACACAGTTGCGGTGGAACGGCGCGTGTCTTAAGTGTAGTTTACAGGACGCTTTTTGACAACTGATATACTAGCACGGTGTACTAGTAAAAATGCATGATGTACTTCAGAATGTTGTTGCTAAACTAGTTTGCCTTTCTCATCGCCAGCTAAGCACGCCAGTCAAGTTAAAATATTCAAAGTTTATTACCTTGCTAGTACTGCATAGTGTGTCTACTAATCCTCTCGCAAAAAGTGCTGCATAGAGCAGCCAGACATTTTCAGCAGCCAGTAGACAGGATAAATTTCAAAATTCATACCAAATTGTATGAATAAACTCGTGGAACGATATTTAGAGGATACGCTTCTTAAAAATACACGAGGTACATTAGATCTCACGGATCATTAAAATTATTTTTAAAAATTGTTGAATGTTTGCTCTGGTTGTAATAAATTTTCTCGACTAGCCGAATCGTAACCAAGCAAAAATATAAATATTTCGTAAATATTGTGTACATGATGCTGGCGCTGCTATGTGCACCGTATTCTAAAATATTTTTATATTAGCAGTGTATACAGAATGTCCCACTTTTCGTGCGAGATTTTATTCCTTTAACGACGGATTTTTTGGAGACGATTTTGCTTTGCGAAAATATCGAAGCACCGTAGACGAAGAGAAAGATTTCCTTTGCACACTACGAGAGATCAAGTCGATCGCAAAGTTACATCAGAGTTAACTTTACATAAAATTTTTTGTTTTACTTTACTTTACATAAAATGTTTTAATAAAATTCCAACTTGAAAATTAGTCAGAGAGGACTATACTAAAAAATGAAAGGTTTGCCGTAAAGGTAATCTCTCTCGGCATTTTTCGCTGAGATGAGACGATCCCCTAAATTGACCGAAGACTATTAAAAAACAAATGCATGAGAAATAGGATGTCCCATATACAAAATAGCTCTTTTTGACGCGCCTCTAGGCAAACTGTAAAAAAAAAAAATAGCGCGACGTGTAAACCATGCTTTACGCGTAGACGCGTGCATGGTGCGCGTTTGCGTTTCGTGCGGCGTATAGGCAGCCGCGTTGATTATTACGCCCGCGCGTTTCATGCGGTGTTTCAGAAACCTGCTGCAGGACCTGGGAAGTGCTGCACGGGAAATGAGATTCTTGCGTGAACAATACTCGACCCCGCGCGCCTTCGTGTACGCGCGTGCACGTATACGTACACGAAGGGGGACACGAATTGGCATTCGACGATTCGCGGAATCTGCTGTCGTAACGCCGATTGCACCGCCCCATCCCCTGCAGTGCTCTCGCGATTTTCTTACTTTTGAACGACCTTCGCAGCGTTACGTCCGTTCGGGAGAATTCGCCTTTGAGAATTATGCCAAAGTGAACCGGAGGAAAATAAGATAGAAAATAAGAGTATATTGCTCTTTCGTCGCCGTCGCCTGCTAATTTGGTTCCGATAAAGTAGAATCAATATTTTCCCTCGAAGGGAAGGTAAATAATTTGCACGAAATCGCCGCGCGCATCCATCTGCTTTCTCTCGAATCTGATGAATTGGGCGAACGAAATAATTTTGACGCGCTTCTTTCGATGCTTCGCTCGCGCGTTTCTAGATTAAAATTGCCGGGGCGTGATAGTAAATCAATTAAGCAGTCGTGTTAGATTAATAGTCGCTCGCCCAATCAGATTGAACGAATCAGATATCGACGTAGTGCATTTAAAAGGGCGGAAGGGGAAAGAATTATTTCTTCGTTTTAATGGGCTTCTTCTTCTTTTTCTCTTCAGGTCGATACGGCCCCAGTTTCCGGCGCACCATAACCCCCCGCCACCAGGCTTGCATCTTGATTGTGCTACGCTGCACGTGATCCTCGTGCTCCTTTTGTCTTCGGAGCGCCTCCTGCTCCGCGAGGTACGTGTCGATGAATTCCTGGTTATTGCGATACTGCAACAAACAACGTCCGGCTTCGAGCGCGTGTTTACTGACATATTTTACCGGGCCCCGATGTCTCTCTCGGAAATAAGTGTATCTTACAGAGAGATTCATGGGGCTTTACGCGTTGTGTATCTTCGTAAGCAATAACGGAAGATTCAATCTTACCCGTTATATACGAACGTGTGATTAAAAAATAGGGATTAAATTTCGCTATAGAAAATCGGGTATTTTACATCCGGAACAATTTTTATTACTGGATATTAAAGAAATAGATTTAAAAGTCTGATTTTTTGTCAATGATTAAAATTTGCAAGATTTTACGAAAACCTCGCGATTTAGAGAAAAAATTTTTTAAAATTATCACGATATAGTCGTACTATATTAATTTGGTAATAATCTTAATCTATTAATATACTGTTAATATACAACAGTCACAGAATCGATGATATGAAAACGTGATTCGTCGGTTAAAGATTCAAAAATATAGAAAATAATTGCGTATTTGTACACCTTTGATTATTCGCGAATTTCGCTCATATAGATGCCTAAGCTAAAGGAAATTAATCCGCAAACTTCCGGTCAATGGTTTAGTTCTCGCTTAAATGTAAAACCGGCCCGGAACATGTGGAAGATTCTCAGGAGCTTAGAATTCGAAGAGATTTCGGCTATTAATAACGATCATCAAGACGTTTCTGAGTCTCGGCGGACACGTTCTTGACGCGAATTATCGATTACCCGAACGAAACTTCGCCGGCGCACCCTTTAAACTCACCCGGGCCAAGTTATCCGAGCTTGATTGCCAATAGGCGAAACGTGACGTAGTAAATCAGACAGTCACATAGAGAATGCGAAATAAGATAGTGGATTGCGCTTGTTGCGCCGGCTAGGATCCTCTTTATCCGGCAATTAAGATTCACAGTGGCGATGGTCAAAATAACGGGCGATGCAGGTTGAATTTACTCTGCTCCGCGCCTTGAATTATTCCGTCGTGGGAATGAAATGAAAATATTTCTCGCACTGTCGCACAGTTTTCGAATCATTACCTCCGTTGTAAGTTCCTCCAAGTACTTTCGAGCGTCTTCGATCTCATTGCGTACTTTGCGAATCCCCTCCTCGTACATTTTCTTCTCCCGATCATACCTCTGCCGCCATTGCTCGATCCGATTCTCGATGAGCTGCAAATTCAAAGTCAATATTTTTGTTATCCTTAGCCGGGCAGCGTGACTCGTCTTAAATTTGGCGAAATCTATTTCGTGCAAATCGCCTCGACATCCAATAAAAACACCGAATTTGCATTAATATATCTATCGTAAAAAAGAAAATCATGAAAAGCTCTGATCTCCAAGTATAATACATTTTTCAACAACCTTTTAAGCTTTTTCACTGAAGAACTTATAGGATCGCTTAAGCGTCCTTCTTCATTTTAACGACCGACCCTTTTAAGTCTTAACTATTTAAGTACGAGCTATCTATGAGACATTTTTGCTCGTTTTAAGTGAGAAAAGTTAAGAAGGTGTTTGGCTCTCGCTCACCGCTGTACGCCGTGCCAGATAACGCGCCAATACATCATTCACGTGATTTTCGCATCTTTCGCGCACGCAATGATCATTCAAAGTCTTTTTCAGTTCGTTTATATCCATCTCGTAACGCAGTACGTACTGCTGCCGACGTGCTGCTTCCCACACTCGGACATATTTCATCTCCGCGTCCTTAATTAGTTTCAGTCTCTCCTTCTCGTCCTAAACATTTTGCCAACAAGTTTCGCTTCAACATGGTTCTACTTACGCACACAAATAACGACTGAACAGTTAAAATTTCGTGATTTATCACCGTTGTACCATATACGTATATTTGTAAACCTTCCACGGCTTGTGAAACACTTTACCCGAGTTAAAGTGAGCTTCTTCGTTAGACGCTCCTCTTCCCTCTCGTTCGCTGCTTTCCTATCACTAATCGCTTTTCGTAACTCCGCCACGATCGTCCGCATCCTTTCATTCTCCTCTATTAAAAGCTGGTCCTGTTCTTCCCGCGACGTGATCTTCTCGATCTCCTTGATTAATACATCGATAGTTCCGTGTTCATCAATTTCTCGCTTCAAGTCACGTATTATATCGCTCACATATAAACTGCAATGTAAACAGTATGTCTTAATTTTTGCACATTCAATAGGATATATTTTAGCATGTTCAGAAAATCATATCTCTGACAAGTATTGAGTAATTAAAATCAAATGGAGCTAATTTAGAAGGGAACGAATTACTTAAACTTTAACCAAAAAATAGATTGTTTTTTGATAAATACTATATTGAAATTATTGCTTAGTAAAATGCGAAAATAATTAAACTATTATAAAAGATTTAACCTATAGTTGTGTTTTAATGATTTCTCATTCTGCTAATACAAATTTTTAATGATACTTATATTATATAAAACTCAATTTAACTTCACCTAGAAAAAGAAATTGCTTGCCACTCATATTTTTAGTTCTTCAGAAAACAGATATTAATGTATCAGTTATATAATTAATTTCGTTTTGAGGCTTCATTGTTATCGGATGGTCTATTGGCTGAAACACTGCCACGAATATGTCGGCCTTTCAGATAAGCTTATGGACAAACTAAATACATTCCAACCTGTCTCGTCGAAGCTTTTCACGCGCAGCTTCTCTCCGTGAATCCGTCATCTCCGCGGCGCCTCCGGTGAACGTTTGTTGAATAGACGTTTCCGAAATCCTGCGGATAGATATATAGAGACAGACGCGTCATAATACAGTCGCGTTTTATTACGCCGTATCCGTTCAACAACGTACTCAACATTGGGAAAAATATTAGCGGTGTCATCTCTTGTCGCCGATTGTTGTCGCAAGATATTTTGGTAAACGGCCAATGAGTCCGCACATTCCTCCAGGATTTCCAGAACAACTTCACGCACCGCCGGCGAAAATCCTGCGGGACTTGTCACTTCAGTCGACGCTTCCATCTCTTTTTTTTTCTTTTCTTTAACGAATCGAATCAGTCTTTCGTTCGCTGCTGGTCGTAAATTTTCGTAAACTAATTTATATACACAATTTGAAAATAGAACTCTGAAGCGTAAAAAAAAATTCCGAAATTGCCTTCGAAAAAGAATTGCGCGAGAATAACAAAATCACATATGTCTCATGATGTAAAAGAATGTTTCACACGGCGGAATACGGTTCTTGCATTTTTATGCATGCACTTGTACATACGTTTTATGTTCAACGTCGACAAATTCAATGTTAAATGTATTCGCCTGATAGATACGTCGTGTCAGTCTACGTCTATCTGATAAGCCAATTTATCACGCGTGTCTGCGTAAATTCAGCTCGACTTCAAGACGGTTCTCCGTTACTTTCTTAAATTCTGAGTAACATCAACGGCACAGTTGGAATACTAACTATTTTTTCAGAGAAACAGGATAGATGCACTCGAAACGATCGATTAACAAGAAGCGATTTATGTTTTATGTATTTAATTTCCCGAGTAGACTTTTTGCAAAAAAATATATTATTGAAAATCAATAACGGAAAAGCGAGAGACAATAAAATAAAAATTAGCGAATGACCATTAACTTCAATAAATAGCTATTTTATTGCAATTTATGTAACATTTTTTAAAATTTTTATTAATATTCGAAGCGGGAGACACCTAATTTGTTATAAATTAATATTTCATCAATTTCATCAATCGAAATATTGGAAAAATTATTGATGGCCACTTAATGGGAAGTATGAAAAAGTGCAAAATTTTTATAAGCTTTATAATTTTTGAAAGTAATTAGTTTTTTAGATTTTTTTAAGAGTATTTTTGTTTTATTAATATATACCATTTTACATTATACAATATATGTTAATACACTTGAGGAATATACACTTCTCAAGTATAATTTTAAAATATTCTTGATTTCAAATATTTATTTTATAAATCCAAGTAATTTACAGTAATAATGTATTATTATGAATTTTTTTAAATAATTCCTGAGATATTAACTTGTAACAACTTATGTGATTTATTTTGCATACTGTATGCTTCATGATTTATTAATAACAATCTTATATATTTTAATTTAACAAACAAAACAGCAATTAAAACAGCATTTAAGAACTGTTAATACTATGTCCTTAGCATTTTAAAACATATAAATTATAATTATAATACTTCTTATACACATACATATATACCAATAAAAAGAACACATTCAATAATCATTCAATACACGTAATGAGCATTAAAAGTAAATAATATACATTAAGGGGAGGGCAAACACACCATTATAAATAAGTAGACATTTTTTCACGAACTAATTAACACATCAGACGCGTAGATATTACATCGATCCCGACACATTGTACTGCGAAGAAAGAAAAAGGAGAAAACCGTCTAAACTCTGTAGCTCCGCAAACCTTTCGAGCGAGTTAAACAGTTTGATCCATCGCCGCGGGCTGCCGTGGAAACGAACTCAGGGACCACGGACAGTTCAAAACGGCAGTAGGCATGAGAAGGAAAAAAAAGGGAACAGGGAGCAGAGCTCCGCGCAAAAAATCGCGCTGTCGCAAATGAAAAGGAAGCGTTTGTGCCTAGGGGAATTTTTTCTTCTCATAATGTCAAAAAAACGCAAAAGTAGGATCTGCGGCTCGGGCGCGCACCAACATTTTTTCAAATTAAATTCATCGAATTACTATACTGCGAGAAAAGTCGTGCGCCATTTCGTTAATATTCCCGGGAAACGGAAATCGCGAAAAATCCGAGGAGAGTTGTAACTTAATGCGCTCGTACGGACATCGCGTCGTTTTGACCGAACACACTTTCCGAAATGCGATTCTGCTTCTCGCGCATTTCCGGCAAAGTTCTCGCGGAGAAAGAAACTTCTTGTGGAAAAGTTGTAGTCTTTAAAGGCGCGGACACACATTTAGCGCGAACGTGGACGAAGCCAAGTACATCTTGACTTACACGAGGCCGAGGAAATGCATCGTGTAGTTTTGCCGCAACGCCATAGAAAGCCTGTCCGGAATTATCGATTTTAGGTATCGTGAAATCTCCCCACTCGCCTTTTATCTCTCAGCATGGCAAAAGACTTTTCACGTCGTTCTTCTTCTGTTAATCGCATTTTCAATAACACTATAATTCAGAAATAATACCCCTAACAAACAAGTACGTGCATAAATACACGTGTCGCAGAATAAAATGGAAGAACTTATAAATATTTTTTAATACGGTCGTAACATGCTTTGCAAAAGTGGTTCAATAGATAAGTGCTATTAAATTAAGCGCTTTTACGTTAGAACTTGTTTGTTTTTGCGATAAAATTTACATTGGGAAAAGGAAACTGCGGAAATTCGATAAACATCGTTCTATCTGATCTGCTTCGAACAGACTCGTGCTGTTGGTTCTTCATCAATTATTCCGCGAGGCGAAGCAAACGAAAGTCGAAAACTGTTAAATTGATACCGACATAATTACTGTCCGATTGCGTTAGGATCCTGACCCCGGGAAAAAATCCTGCGGGCGAAAAAGGGCGCGCCAGCACGTATCAGTTTGATTAGAAAAGTTTTCACATCGAGAGGAGACTTTTAATTGAATCTGCATTGTCTGGCAAGAGAGAGTTCTTCGCGAAACTCTTCGAGTTCGTGCCCTCGTTTAACGTGAAGAATACCGTGAATTCGTGAAAACAAGGTGACGACGTCATTTGTTACCAAGAAATTCGATAAATTCCTGCGTACGTATCGGGGGATTTCATCATGTTGCTTTTTCCAAACTCGATTAATTGCACGATTTCAAGCAGTGGCAAGTCATCTCTCGATTAAACTTTGAAACAAAATCAAATTTCTTTGAAAATGAATTAATAAAGAATATCAAAAATTGAATTGAATGCAAAAATTTGATAAAGGATATCAAGGTTGTTAAGCGTGAAATATTATATATGATTTTATATTAATTCTTTGAAGAAAAGAAAGAGAGAAAGAGGAGAGAGGATTTGGTTTAACAATTTTTCATTTCTTCTTATTCCTTTCTAGTTACTTTAATTGTTTTTTAAAATAATTAAGTTCTTTTATGTATATATAAGATACATATTTGTTTCTATCTTGCTTGTCCTGTATTTCTTCCTTTTATTTTGCTCTTATAGAAGAATCTAAAAAAGTTGTTGCAAAAAGTACAACATACATTATTAAGTAAAGAAAAGAAATGTCGAAGTTAATCTCTAATTTGAATTTACTTCAATTAAACGCAGCAAATTTCTTCCGTCTGTTTTCTAAGGGAAGGATTTATTACTAATATCAGGTCGTACATATCCGAGGGAGATCGGTTGTAAAAAAACAATGTTAAAAATCCGCGATAAAATTAGTATTCCAAAATTTTTCGCAACCAGCAGCTGTAAGAAGAACGCAAGATGACATGCGGATAGACAAAATTCAGAATTCCAAGAGATACCGCTCGGCGGTCGAAACGGGGTGGCTGTCCCTTATCTAAGGCAAGAGTAAACCGTCGCACCCTGTCGGCTGTTATCGCAGTCCGAAGTGGACCTAACCCGCGGCGCAGGGAAACGTATGTGTACACATGCGGCGAGCAGGAGGCCACCTCCGGCGCCGCGGCGCGTGCGTACTCGCGAGGCGGCGTCGCGACGGCGCGCTTCCGCCGCACCCGATACCGTGGCGTGGAGACGCGAGGGCGGTGTCGGTGGTGGTAGCAGCGCGAGAGGTTTGTTCTCGTCTACTCGCCGTGCGCTCCTCGCCGTCGTCGTCGCCGTCGCCGTCGTCGACGAGCGCGTCGCGGCGCCACGAAAGCGTTTTTTCTTCCACGGGCCACCCGACCCGCGGGCCCCGCGATCGCGGTGACTTCCTCGGCGCCTCGTTTCCGGCACGCGCTCCTCCTGGTGCGTCCTACGGACCTCGGATCGCCGTCGGCACCGACGGCGTGAGAGAGAGAATCGACAAAAAGAGAGAAGGACTCTCTGTACGTCGCGCCCGCTTTTCACGCTCGTACGTGCTCGTCGTCGTGGCCGCTCCTCCATCTCACGGAAATGACCTCCGGTCTCGCTTGCACGGCGGACCGTGCAAGGTTATAATCCCACTCCCCGTTATATCACTCGCATCCTCACCGTCGGCACCGTCGGCGCGTGGATGGTGCCTAGTGCCGGTACTGGTGTCGTTCGCTCCCGTCTGCCGTTGTCCAGTTGTTGTTATTATCCGGCGCATTTCGCACCAAGGGTGAGTACAGTCAGACTTAACCCTCTTGCTCGTCATCTCGCCTCGATTCCTCGCGCGAGGAATGCAAGGCGGACGGATGAGGGACGACGCGAGAAAAGTGCGCGCCGTCTCGGGACAAGTTTCGACGACTGAACTTGTACAATGTCGATTCGTGTCCTACCGAGGGTTGTCACGGGTAACCTAGTTGGCACTTTTCGCAACCCCTCGTGTTTATGTCGACCCCTCTTCTCTCTCTCTCTCTCTTTCCCTCTCTCAGTGTCGTCCCCGTCTCTCATCCTCGTCTCTCTCTTTCTCTCTTCATCCCTCTAGGATCGTCTCGCTCTTTCTTTCTCTCGAGCGGGGGTGGTAAACATGCGTTCTGCAGAGACGTCGATGGAACGACGCCGAGAATCCCGCCTGCGGGAAATAATCTCGGTAAATCGGATTTTACTTATTTTCGGGCTCTACTTCATCATCATTAAAAAAATTATCAGCGGATATTGATGCTGATATCATCTTGATGAATCCGGCTCGCGGGGTCGTAAATGCGGCAAGACGAATCGCGATAATCAAAATGCAATTAACGTAACCGACAGGGTAATTGTGATAAATGTAACATCGCGATATACTTGAGAAAATCGTTTTCTAATGGTCCCAGCAAATCCAGCGAATTATCATCGGGCAAATAAGTCATTGTCATTATAAACAGTTCTATGGCTAGAATACCAGATTCGTCATTGAGTAGGATGGTATTTCGGTGGCGCATTGGTCGCCGTTATGCAAACACTAGAGTTAACCCAGAAAGCCTTCAGAAACCAAATACGTAAGTGAATCGACAACGTGAAACACTAATTTAATTAAAATCACTACTTGAGGAATTAACTCGTTTTCAGTTGCATAACGCCGTTCAATTATCACAATTAATCTTATGTTTCTTGGTATCTAAGCGTCGAAAATCGGAATTACTGAATACCACTGAAAGCCACTGATTTCGCTGGCAGATTACTAATATCGTTAATCGATTTATTATTACTGCGATTCGTTATTAATTGATTTATTATTATATTGGGCCGAGTGCGTTAGAACAATAAATTCGGTCGTTATCGATTCGTTTTCATACGCTCGACTGCAAAAATAATCATTTTAATTTAACGCAATATTATGTGACGAATATTATTTGTATTTACAGCAGTTGATTGTACTATACAATAATGATGGTTCAATCAACCGTGGCTCGCTGCTTCCTCTCTGCCTCATCTCCATTCTCTTTTTCTGTATCGTGTATAATCTATTGCAACTGGGCCAAATTAAACTACAACAAATGCACGGTTCATTTTACTTTTTCTCCAATTTTTTTACTTTTATTTTATTATAATTATTTGCTCAAGTGAAATATGATTTTCGTGTTTTAATGAGACTTTAGTTCATCGTTACACGTGAAATATACTCTTTCTCTCGCTTTCCTTCTTTTTCTTGAGGAGAATTGCCGGCTTATCTGAATCCGAGACTCGATTAACAAATCATCATTTTAATCGAATTTCCTTGCGGGACGTGTTGTAAGAGCACTCGACTTCTCTCGTTTTGCTTGTCGCGCGAACACTCGTACGATCGTTTTTTTTCCTGCCGTATTTCCAATTAACGTCCTGCACGCGGCCAAGTGTCTAGTTTGCATATGCGCCTGGAATAGGCATTTTTGGTATTAGTGCGCTCCCCTTTTATGCTCGAAAATCGAGCAAGAAAAGCGACAAATAGATCATTTTTTTCTTTTATATACGGATGCTGGACGTAGAAATATTGCATGCTGTTGTAACATTTGGATATTTTCTTAAATTTATCACATATCGCAACTCGCTCTAATGGAAGAGGTTAAAAAAAATTGAAAAATATAGATTAAGAGTTACGTATACAGTACATATCCTAGAAGATTTAATTTTGATTTCTATGAATTTTTTGATTCTTTTTTAATTAAAAGATAGATGATATTTAGTATTAAATATTGATAAAAATTTTCATTAAAAGAAAAATTTAATCATAAATTTTTTTCAAGTAGGATATATGAAAATAAATTAAAACTTAAAAATTTTAAACTTTTCTTAAAAATTACTCTTTATATATTATTTGTTCGAAAATCTTCCTCTTCTGATTTTAACAAGATGTGGATACGTTTTAATATATATTAAAATACGCGATATACATCTTTCAATAGGTTTTCATATGTATATGAAGAAAATAAAATACCTCCTTGAAAAAATCCATGTTTCGAAGCATAAACCATAAGGAAAACTAAGATAATATACAAAAGACTTACTAAAAATATATTAAATAAAGTTTCATAGTTTCAAAAATATTTTATAAAAGTTTACAAATTTTTCAAAAATATATATTTTACAAAATATATGTTTATCATATATTATTGTTTTTGATAATTTAAACTTTTTTATAATTAAATTTATAACTAAATTTTTAACTAAATTTTAATGCTGTCATAAAAATTTTTAAATTCAAAAGTGATAGGAGAGGATGATAAAAAGTGTGAATATTTTATAAATTGCCTTTGAAACTATTTTTATTTAAAATATTTTTTATATATTACTGTTTTAATAATACATGCTCAGAAACATAAAAGTTTTTTCTTTCAAGGGAGAGTTTCACGATTAAAAGAATTCTTATTTGTACTATAACATATTGATAAAATGAAAAAGAAACTTGCGTGTATTTTGTTATAAAATATATTATAATATATACTATTTAAAAAGAACTTGATTTATTATATTCGAATCCATTTTGATACGTTGCGTCTAAGAACAACAGTCAATGCCATGTAAATTTGCGACAACGCTTAACGGCCGAACTAATTTACTGTGTTAAATTGGTCCGACAATGTGACAGTGATAATTTGCTTCACGATCGTCGCGGGAATTCCGGATTACGATTTGCGGCACGTGAACGGTGAACCAATCACACGCGCGCGGCTATTATTTACCGGACGATAAAGTAAGCGCGCGAGCGGCTAAGGAGTTATGCGCTTAGGACACATTTCATCGCTTTAGCATGAAATCCGCTTTAATCCCCATAAAATTTTAACGATCCTTGCGCACGTGAGTCGTGATTGAATCTTCTATAAAAATCCAGTCCGAATACATGGTTGTAAAACTACGAATTTTTACGATGATACACCTAAAATTTATATACGCGGACAAGCACGTGCGGTATAAACAAATAGATCAGACTGATACATCCTGAGTGATGTGTAGCAATACATGTTATTTTTTTGTTCTTTTGATTTTTTTCGTTATTCCGCAAAAATATCAATGCAAACTTTTTTTAAGATACTTTTATTTATCGATGTATATTTGATATCTCATGTTACGCGTTAAAAAATTAATGATTAAATAGAAACGGTTTCTATGTTTTTCTGTTGGCATTAAAAAATCAAATCGTTAGAAAAATCTTGCTTGATATATTTGTCGTCGAGCGTAAAAGTATTGCATGCGTATATGACTCGTGTCGTTTCGTGAGGATTTCATTCATTTGCGCGAAACGTCGGCCATAAAAGCGCGTCACCATTGGTCTCAGAATTAGTAACAGCGTTTTCAGGAAAGTGCTGAAAACGTACTGTCCGAATGAAATGATTAAAACTTTCATCGCTGCCTCTCTTATCGTTGCTCCGTGTTTTAATAGGGCAACATACGCGATTTAAACTCGAAACCGCAAATGATAATACCGTTGACCAGAGTGGGAAACTAAAATCAAAACTTGAAAGCTGTAAAATCCCTTCGCAAGAGCTTTTCCTTCGGATTTTGAAAATCATGGATTTATGCTTTGAATTCATTTTCACTTGTCCATTTTATACATTACAGTTACTACGACATCAAGATCTTGTAATTAAATCCACCTACATAAAGTGTTTTCGCTCTTGGATATGATCCGATCTTTTGCTGTAAATTTTGTTATTTATTTTTGTTTTTTTTTATTTAATTATTTTCTTCGCTCTAAAAGAGGCCAAAGACCCTTCGAGCAAAGTGTTGTTTCTTATTAGCTTGTCGAATAAAACGACGCTCCTTTAATGTCGCTCGGGGTATATTGTTAATTGCTTCACTCTACGGTTTCTCCGCTTTGAATAAATTTTTCCTTCCGGGCGAAAAAGTGTTTTTGCCCGAACCAACGTACTTCCCTTCCCTTTTCTTCTATTTTCTTTTTGGCGTGAATAGTCAGGGCGTGTACACAATATTATCCGACGAACTTCCAAAGAATGTCATGCAATTTCAGGAACACAAAGGCCGGTGAGAAGATATCGTTCCTGTTTTTCCGTATGGCATCAAAGAATTTCATCGAGAGCGGGGCAAAAAGATATTCGTTTAGCACATAATGGGTTGAAACGTCGAGTCGACGTGCCGCAGCTTTTATACCTTCATTCCGTATCGCAGGGATTTGATTTCCTCCATATGACTTTGTATCCTCCGACACGGCGGAGAGCCTATCATGTATTCTCTATTCCTTAACTAATAGAAAAGTTGAGTTTGTGCTCGGCAAGCAGACACACCGGCGACAGATAAGAACGTCGAGTATACAATCAGGCTTCCTCGATAGAAGCCCGAGTAAGAATTTTCATATGTTGCTTATCGACGCAACCTTCAGAAGCGGTCCCCTGACGACGAGCAAAATGTCGTTAGAGGCGACAGCCTGTTATCCGATAATAATACTCATCAAAGAGCTCTTCGGCTCCATCGAAAGTCGATCAGTACCCATGAAAAAATTCGCGGTGGCCTAATTCACGAGTTTTCGAGATTCACGTATATCGAGTTTCTTAAGTGATCATCAGAGGAGCAGAAATTATACCGAAACTTTTTAACAGACTTCTGAACCTCCCGAAATATCATAAACTTGACTTTCAATGGATGTGAATTCAAGAACGTATTAAAATAATCGAGCCGTGCGCTTGTGTGAAATTGCAGAGAAAAGCGCGAGTGGTCGTCGCTTTTAAAATGTCCGATTCCGTATAAAATATATAATTGTCGGACTCACATGATTTCGCCTTTAAATTACATTGTCACGAACAATCGCGGATAAACGTAAACAGCAACATAAACGCGGCCCAGCAGATTGCAATAACTCCGTCATGTAATGGCGGAGTAACAATCTTCGCAATTGAATTACGTTGATGGGAATTAAGCGAGCGCAAAGTAAAGTACAATTAACAAACACGCCCTACCCACAACCGCATAATACGCCGCTGTTAAAACACCTCGTAAGCGATGCGTCCTGTTTTCCAGTGCAAAATGCGACATACGGTGACATGCGCATAATGATTTGCATAGTACGTAGATTTAAAAGCACAAAATTGTAGGTAAAATAATTGTTCATGCGAGGAGTTACGTTAGTGGAAAAATATAGAATAAATGTCTTGTCGAGGCAGGAAAGCATCTTTTATATTTTTTCATATTTTTTTCTTCAGTGAAATGTCATGTAATTATAAAAATATACAAAACGTAAAACTCAAAACGTTTTATCCATGTAAAACTAAAAATAAATAATGAATAATCCATCAATTTAATTAAATTCTTGCTAGTGTCTCTACTAAATTGGAATCTCCATTAAGTTCACATGTCTATTACAAAATTTAGTATTAGTTAACTTTTATTCTCGATTTTGTTGTTCGAAGCAAATATTCTTTGTTGTTCGAGAAAGTACGTTATATATTTGAGACTGATTATTTTTTTATAAGAATTTAATTGAACGCTATCGTTTTACAATATTCTAACCTTTGATATTAAATATCTTAGTAACATTGAATTTCAAATTAAAATTATGTTAAATCCATTTGAATTGAAGTGAAAAATTGGACTTTGCTATCTATTCATATCATTCTCCTCAAGTTTAATTTCCGTCGAATTATCTATCTTTGGTTACTTATAACTTAGAAACTATCAGCGCTTTGATATCTTCACTGAAGAAAGATTGACTTTAAATTACTCAAAAAGTTTACCTTTGAAGTACCTTACAGTGCGACACACATTCTGCATATTTAATAACGTCATTTTTTTCAGTATAAAATATCATCTAGTATCCAGTTAGTTATCCTGCCGGTTATATTATGTAAATGTGGCATAATAAAATAGAGAGTACCAGTGACCTGTAAGGAATTCAGTATGCGATTGCAAGATAAGCGGCTCTTTTGTTACACGTTCCGATACGCCTAGAATTTGAATGGAATATGTGTGGGAGTTGGTCAAGTATCTTGTATCTTCAGGTGCATTAGCGAGCTGCCTGAAAGGTCGCAATAAATTATGTGATAATCGGCGCACTCTCCCTCTCATGCGCGCTCATGCACTTCCTCTACTCTCCTTTTCCGTCTGCCGTCGTTTCCATTTTCCACACTCCCGTTTCACATAGCTGTGTTCCGTTCTCGTTACGACGGCATAGTTTAAAGGACGAATTTCCGTTTTGTTATTATTTGAACAGAACAGGGGGAAATCGATAAATTCCCCTTCTCCCCCCCCCCTCGTTTGGCATCTTCTCCCGCGCCGGAGTCTCGTAGCATTAACCGGAGATTAACATTACCGCTATTTACACGGATAACGGTAACGCGGAGAATGAACGGTAAACTAGAGCTGACGACGGAGAATTGGCGAGAAGTTCGCTGAAGAAATTTATCACAATATATCGGAGCAATTTGTAGATCCTAAAGAATTTTACAGCTTACAAAATGATACATATTTTATTTCTACAACATTTTCCGCGCAGAAGGATAATATAAAGAATTCAAATGTATATTTAGATTATTATGGAACGTCGATAAAAAAACTTAAGTAACTGACAAATTCTGATAAATATCTCTACTATAAATAGCACAAGCAATTGACTTATTGAGATTGACGTTATTGAGATGTCGTTTTATCTTTCAAAGGCGTTTGAAAGAAAGAGTGTTCTAGTTTTTTCAAAGTGATCGGAGAACAGTTGAGAGAGTATTCGTAAGTGTGGCAAACAGGATTATACGTTTTGCCGCGACAGGATGATAACAATGCTTAATTGCATAAAGCAATATAGAAGGATAATAAAAGTGTCTATGGAAAAAGGTGAGGGAGGGGAGAGAGAAAGAGAAAGAAAGGAGCATTTGTCGGTGAACGTTTTCTCTAACCGCTTACTTCAACGCAATTTTCTTGTCAGCAAATTCCCCCTTACTTCTCGTTAAATGAGAGCACCGTCTCTAACATCTCGAAGTTTTCCTCGGTTATTTAGATGCCAATTACAATAATCGGCGAATATTTCCTTTCCCAAGGGGCTACCAGATGCCGCAATTCTCGTCAATATCCGAGATGGAACTCGCTCCTTTGAATTTATGCCCCCTCTGTAAAAATTGTCCGGTAACTACAAGATTTACTCTTTATTTTGTGCTTTAAGGAGGAAGCCCTCTGAAAAAATAGTAACATCCATTTTTTTTAAAACGCACGTATTTCTTTTTTAACGAATGCAGCGTGCGCCGCATACATTGAATAAAATTGCATACATTATATAAATTGACACGAAATTCAATCAAACGAAATATCACGTAAAAAATTATTGGAATATTTTTCGCCGTGCAGTTGTAGTCAATGGCGGATACTAAAATTATTTAGTACATGTTATTTAAAATATCGTGTATATGTCGGATCAACAATTTATTTTAGGGGAAAAAAATTGCCGTATAATTGCCGAGCCAGGTAATAAAGGCGGTATTTTTAGTATCGCCTTCTGAAGAGAATATGCTATATATTTCGAAAATTGCGTTTTGGATAATTCAGTTCTGGTCGATGTTGAGTCTGAAGTTTTCAGGAGTTTTCAAGCTCCCAGTAGATGTTTGCGGGACCCAGGAGAGGAGAAACTCGGGACTCCGAAGCCGGAGAAAAGTACGTTAGACGTTCTTTTGTCTTTCTCATGTCAAGTCTCGTTTACCGTTTATCCGTCGCGACGGTTTTAGCAAAGCGACCGCTATGAAGACGAGAGCAAGGTTTTGGACGAGAGAACGATTTTGTTCTTCGAAACAACGCCTTGAAAAATTTAATACTACGTGTTCTATAAATCTGTATGAATACAAATAAATATCAGCTTTGACGGACGAGACAAATATTAGCTGTAAATAAAATTTTTGGCAATTTCTGGAAATTTACGAGAAAATGAAAATGAACGGTCTTTGACTGTTACTATTTGTTAATAATTCTCGTTGTATAGTTTAATGACAAGTTTTGTTATCCCATTATGTATATATAGAAATAAGTACAGATGCAAATAGCGTATTCTCTACCACGAGGAATTTAATATTAATCTTCGGGCTTCCACCGTAACATCCGGCACAAAGGACCGCAATAATTCCATTATTACGGTTGTACAAATCAAATAACATAGAGCAGAGAAAGGCCGCGGCTGTAAAATTGTAACATTAGGGCAGCAATTGGATCATTCTCAATTATCTATCGATCTCTCCATTATTAACGAGATTCTAAAAGTGTATCAATGATGAATACATGGACGAAATTTGTCGAGCACCTCGATATTATTTGAAATTTATTAATGCGCAACGAACAGGAGGGTATTTAATATTTATTAGATCGCGGCTGCGAACCTCGTTATAAATCCACCAGGTCAAAGGAACACCGGAGATTCTTTACGGTACGTTTTAGCTCTTCAATAACGGGCCATGGTAGGATACGCGACGAGAGATTTTTCCAGTGAGTTTTATGTCAGTGACCATCGGTTCCACGGCACGTGGACGTATCCGTAAACTCATTCGAATCGTTCCATATCAGTCATCGTGACAACGACACGGTTTAACGACGTTTAACCCCCCCGACATACCGTTCTGCACAGAGAAAATATTGTGGAATAAATTACATAAAAAATAGATTTACATTTTGTCATAAAACTAGAACATAACGGTATTATAGTATTTATTGCAAGGAAGATTAAAAATCTTTATATATGTACATTTTTACCATCAAATAAATAAAAATGACTAAATATCATAAAAAAGTATACAGATATTTTAATCTGTTAAACAGGAATTGATAATTTCGTTACTTCTAAAAAATTATTGTACTGACTTTGTACTGACTGATTTTACTAGAAACATAATGAAATACATAATTTGTATTCAACTGTAGTCAGGTTTCTATAAAAATTCTTTAGTAAAATTTGTTTGTTCCAAATTGTTAAATTATATTATATATTCTAAAAAATTACAATTATTCTTTCATAAACTACAAAACAATGTCTTTGAATAAAAATATGAAACGTAACATCTTTGAATAAAAGTGCTGTAATTTCCGTTATAATATCAATATTCCAGGATAACAAAGACTTTCTATTGCAATCTTTATCACAATATTTTCTCTGTATGCTGGCACATAGTACAAGGACACGTTATAAAAGGTTTATTATTGTGTTTTACTTTTTAATCGCTTTTTATAGTTGACGATATATTCTCCTCTTTTCTTTCTTATATGGGATTTTTCTTTTTTCACAAAACAGTATGGAATTTTTTTTCTCTTTAGAAAGTTATATTGAAGATAACGCTGCTTGAAAACTTAAGATAAACACCATACTTATCTCTTGTTCTTTGTATACTTTACAATCTCGTTGCATCATAATGTATCTACGTGCAAATCTGCGCATCTATGAGAAACACTCACGCTTGTTGTTTCTTCGTAGAATATATTTTTGATGGTGATGTAAGGACAAATAAAAAATATCAACCTTTGCACATGTTATCTGACCTTATTTGCTGAATAGATTATCATGCTTAAATACATGTATGTGTGAATATAAAATGTCCATAAGATTGAATGTTGATTTGACGCTCATTAATGCCCGATAATGTGACTCAATATTTTATGTAACGATAGATCGAATGTTAGCTGCAATTTCGTAACATTAATTTTTTATTACTACATTCATATAAATTTCATATAAATTGGTATTTTAATTTAACTAGATGTTTATAATCTAACATAAATATTAAAAAATCTTTTTCATTTTTTTATAGGAAAAATGTTCTTGTAATTGAAATTAAAACGATAATATGATATAAAATATAAAGCATATAATATATATTTCTAAAAAATTTTCATATTTTACTATCCCTCTAGATATAACGCATATACATACAATTTGTCCTGTGTCATTTCCATAGAAACAACCCCTTGTAGTACAACTTATCCATTTTTTTAAATTATGCAGAATTTTCCTCGTGCTCATGAAAATACCTCATTAAAATTGAAATTATATATAATAACTCGCATTGTTGTGATATCTTAAAAAATTGTAACTCCGAAACTAATAGCTCTTTACACATTTGAAGCAATTTTTATTATTGACTCGACAAAATGTAAAGAACGCGTTGAGGTAACGAGCGGTAAGGAAAAGTTTAATAACCGCTCTTAGTGACAACGCGGACGCAACAAGAATAATTGACGCAAAACCGCCCCGGCAATGGTCTTCGCGGCCGTCATGTTATGATTTATGCTTCATCGAGAACACGCCGGCCGACTCTACGTTGTTCGTGTAATATTACTGTCGCAGTTTTGCCGGCCATTAGCCCCATGTATGATATATTCCTTTACGGTTTACCACTTTATTAACACTTCGATCATCGCATCAAAAGTGTATGAGGATGCATTAGTTTTCTCAAGTATACTTATATATGGATGATAATCTCATTTTTTCATTTATTTTACATTTATACTTATCACTCGTATATTATTAAAGTGAATTGAGGGAGTTTTTTCAACTTGAATAAGAAAGAAAGAGATAAAAAGTAGGTAATTTTTGCGAGATTGAAAAATCGAAAAAGTCTCTCTAGCTAAAAATTTGTGTGCTTATTGTATTAAATTTAAACTACACTTTAAAGCTTATTTTTTGTATTTTCTATAAATTATAAATATATCTGCAAAATAAAAATCGAATGGTTAACAATTGAATGATATGGAAGACTTATATTTCGTATTGTGACTTATATTTATATTGATATTTATTAGAGTTTGATAATCTGTGTTTGTCAGATTACGAATTTTACATACAGTTTTGCTTTTAGAAAAGTATTTTTCATATTTATAATAATTACACCTAACTCAAAAAGGACTTTTCCATATAACATTTTGTTGTTTTATTCTAGTCTTTTTACATCAAACAATTTCTATTTGAATTGCATAAGAAAAACTTTGAGATCTATTTTTGTTTTACTAATTTTTTTCTATAATAATAAGATGTCTCAGAAATAAAGCAAAAAAAGTATTTTATGTAAAACAATGCGCGAGTATAATAATAGAAGAATAACACATACGATTTGTTTTTACAGGGAACCGTCCAATAGAGATTCTCCTCTCGCCCAGACGCCCGTAAGGCAGCTGTCTACGGTAAGTACTTAATTTTTCTTTTGCACTGCTTAATTCATAAACCCGATTGCCCAATAACAACGAAAGCAGCGAGCTTATTTTCCGTGCTTATGCAAGTAAAAAATTCTGCTTTTACGTGCAAATCTTAAGAAATTCGTTATGCTAAATATTAAATAAAATGTCCCGCTGCAAAATGAATTTAAAATGACTATACTATCCCGTTGAGTTAAAATAATAAATAATAACGGTAACGCGGTAATAATGAATCACGCTGAAAAGCGACAAAATAGAAATTATTTTTGTACGTCAAGACAGAATCCATGACGATCCTGCTCGAAAATCGCTAAATCCGGAGATCACGCGAATTAAATTAATTACAGTACGCAGCAAAGATAACGCTATGCTAATTCGTACGTAAGGACGACGAGTTCCATGGCGTAAATCCCCGTAATTGCGAGCACGATAATACGCCGTGTTGTAACGAGCCGAGTTACGGCAATAACCGGCGCCAACAGCGCCAATTAATTTATTATAACAATTCTACCTTTCAGTTGGTAAACAATACCGGCAACGGGAGGAATTATGCACCATGAGACCGCTGTGTCATGTCTCAGCGTATACGTTTCCATCCGTGTCCGCCTGTCTCTGTATGAGTGCGGCGCGTATAATAATTCCGAAATACTGTAATTAATTTATCATTGATTAAAATGTAAAATTCCAACAAAACTAAAATCGTCCGTAAATTTCGAAGTTGTTTCAACGCTTAACGATTAATAAACTTTTTGAGATGATTTGTTTTTTTTAAGCAAGTTGTCCGGATAAAGAATTTTTAAAGTGAATAAAGTATTCTATACATCGAAAGAGAGAGAGAGAGATTGTTTGCGAATTTTGTGCTAAATTTAATAACATTTTCTTATAAAAGAATTAATAATTTTAAGCTTATAGGTTAAGTATCGGAAAATGAAAAACTTAAATTCAAAGAAAAGGGTAAAATACCCTTTACCCTTTTATTTGATTCAGAAAGATATTAAATTGAGGATTGAAAACTTAGGAGAAATAATCAATGAGAGAATCAATTCTCGAGAGGATATTTTTGTAAACCAAAATTCGACTTCAAATAAAAAAAATATATAAATAAATGATTTATTAGATCTGGAATATTTTATGTTGCGAAATAGAGATGCGAGCGATTGTAATACTTGGTAATCGGTTTGGGCCTTGTTTCTCATCATAACCGATCGCATTTCTTCGACATTTCGAGAAGCATTAAACCGGAAACTGCGAAGGCGGAATACGCGGCCGCTTGGAGAACTTCGTGTCTAATGGCTCGTAAAATTGAATGTCGTGCACGTCGGGCAGGAATAATAATTGATAATAACTACGAAGTAACGAAGAAATGACGCGTCAGTCACTTGCCAGTTATGGTTTGTCCTTCTAAGAATTCTCGCGAATTTAGTAAGACGTTGTTGAAGACGTCAATACTAGAATATTTCAGAGCCGAATGAAATGTTTGCCTAAATATTTTAGTAATTTTCCATTATTTATTAAAATCACTGATACGTAATAAAGCACACATCACTTTCATTTATATACATATTGTTTTAGATATATAGTATAATATACAACATATATAATTGTACCATTAAATTAATATCGCGAATTCAACTTTAATAAAATTCGTACAATTATAAATCCTTAACGTTTATCAAACTGTCAAAATATACAATTCCCGTAATGACAGTTGTTTCTATGAAATAACACGGTTCCATCTTTAAAAACAAATCAAGTTTTCAATCACGAATATTTTCAATCATCAACGAATTATTCACATAGCAGTTAATTTTGTTTTATTCAAGATGTTAAAATGCGTGACAGGTATAAAGCAATCAAAAGGAGAAAACCAATTATTGGAGAAGTGTAAAAAGAGAATTTTCTATTTCATATGTCTTTTTTAAGAAAAATCATTATTTAATTACTATTAAAAATGAACTCAAGTAGAGATTTTGAATCATAAAATTATTATAAAAGAAGTATTAAGCAGTATATAAATATACATAAATATACTTTTGACATCTTTTTGAGAAGTCTTTTTGAGAACCTTTTCGAATTTTAAAGAAGAATGTACTGAAATATTTGTTAAAATTGAATTTCTAAATTAGAAACTAAAGTTATATGTTATGTATAAAATATACTCTTAGTTACCCCAGTTTCTTAAATCACACGTAATTTTTAAAGTACATATTTAACCACCGACTACTTCATTCGACCTTACCGAACGATAGTACCGTGTAAAAACGATTTTTATATAGTTATTTTATCGCGCGCAACGAGCAAGTTGGCGCGTTTCCGGTCTACTGCGATGCGCTAACTGCGTCTGGAGTGCAATGAACGCGAGTTCGCGACGTGGTAGTCGAATAGCAGAAGGGTTAAAGAGGCCGCGGGGGGTGAGATGTACACTGCTGCAAAAGCAACGACCGGGGCTGACCTGAATCTACGGACGGTGCGATGAAAAGAGAACGACAAAAGAGCTGCGATCTGCGGCATGAGGACGAGAGTGAAAATACTACGTAAAATAGGCCGCGAGACCAGCCCTATATATGTATATAAAAATATATATAAATATATATGTCTGTGTGTGTATATGTATGTGCATACACGTGCGAATATGTGCACATACATACGTTCTCAGATCGTAAGGTCCAATCGCATCAGCGATCGGAGAAATTGTACAGTTGCGGTCTGCGCTATTTAATGTTTAAGTACTGGTGTCGCAGTAGAGAGGAACGATTCCACTTGCGATATAAAAGCGTGAAAGCACTCGCATCGCGGTGAAATGATATGAATTTACTTTTGAATCTGCAGAAGAACACCATCTGCCATAATTGAAAACAGAAACTTCGCAGCACACAATTCCCGTAGGAAGTAGATCCGCCTTAAATCAGTATTTTTTAAGAGAGGAAAAAAGCACGATCTCTCCATTTTCCATGAAGACGACGCATTGCGAAGGCTCCGTGATTTCCATTTTTTAAATATGGATTTGGAAGTAAGTTTCTCAATTTTCTTGTGAATAAACTCACGGCGGCGGAAAGATGAGTAAAATGACATTTCGAATAAAAGAGTATACACACGTATTATAAACTTTCCGCAAATCCCGTGCGGAAAACAACCGTGTAGTTTGTTTTTAATTTAAGCGCGGCGCAAAATCACCCCGAAGATGAAACGTGAACGGGATAAATCGCATTAAAGTTTCATATCTCCACTGTAGATGATTATTAATGTTTAACGTCGCCTACACTCTTCTTATCCTTTTATGGCGCAAATTGCAAGTAACGTCACCCCCGTAGATACCGCGCTGGGAGGCGATGGGGTGGCAAGCTCGAGAGGTGGAAGAGGGAAAGGGAGGAAAAAAAGGAGGAGGATGCCGAAATTTGTTGGCGTAATCGAGATCGACGTTGTCGATGATAAAGGTTGAAGGGTGTCGTAAATTTGTCCGCAACGCGGAAGGAGTATACTTGCGAGCGTTAGTTACGTCACCGCTGCGCAGCACGTCGGAGGAGCTCCCGAAGATCCGGAGACACCCGCCACTGCGGGGACTTCGGGGCCGGGGCAAATTAGTTCCGTTCGAATTTCGTGTCGCAATCCCTGGGCACGCGAGAAACGTCAGAAAGAACGACGTTCGTATACGGGTATCCCGTATACTCCCGCTCCTCCCCCGAGGATTCTCGCGAACGTGAGAGCTTTGCATGCCGCCCGATCTAACGCGAGCCGCTGTACGTGCTTCTGATTTTTAAACAGAATATCACGCGCCTCGCTCGCGGTCTGGATCAAGGCATAGAATATGCTACTCTCTTAAGTTCTTTTTGGATTAAAAGAAACTACGTTCTCGAGTGGGTTATAATAATTAATAATATTCTGAAACATTCTATTCTTCGCGCAACGCGAAAAATCTCTCTCTCTAATTCTTTTTATAATGCAGGAAAGGACGAAGGTACAGTCCTCAGGGTATAGTCCTCAGGATATAGTTTGTACCTACATCTCTTATGACTAAATAAATAATACATAAGCAATATATATGTAAAAAACAGAGAATTTATATTTATATACGACTTATGCATTCATAGTTTTATCTGACGTTGTTCTATTCGATTCTACTGCCAGAAGCTTATTTGAAAGAGAATTGAGAAGCTTATTTTTAAATGCCTCAAATCCATATTTAGAAAACAGAAAGCACGAAAGTTTTGCAAGTTCACAAAAAAGTTAACTTGTATTATGGGTGTGTTTCTTTTTCATTTTATAAATATATTTTAAAAATCGGATTTTTTGGGCGTAATATGCATTTCCATAATAAAAGAGCGATTAAAATAAAATTCAAAGCAAAAAACTTTGAAATCATAGTTTTCTACCAACATCCATTATATCGCAGAATCGAACTTTCCTCATCGAAAATGAAGCGCGTAAAGATCGGCCGTAGAACTTTCTCATTCAGATGTGCTTACAAAGAGCTCGGCCTAGTTGCGCTCGCTATAGATGACGATTCATTCAAACAAGAAACTAACGAGCTAGTTCTCAACAGTCAATTCTTTTATTTTATCCTAACAATCTAATATCTGCACATTCGATGCTTGAAATTTATTTATTATTAGACTTCTGCGAATTATACAAATACAGTTTGAAAAAAAAATCCTTTATTATTAAACGTTTCTTTATTCTTAAAGGAATATTAAATGGATGATATTTAAAGTGTGATTATTTTTTCCAATTAATTGTTTATACTCCCAATAAATTAAGATCTTACTTTTTCTCATATATTCGTACTTCTACAAAAATTTTATTTATTTTATTAAAATTACAGCATTAATATGTATTAAACAATGACGAAAGAAAATATACTTTTTGCCTTTTGTAATTGTTAGAATTGTTAGCGAAATTATTTCGATATTAAGTAAATACTTTTAAAAGATTTATTATATTTTATACAAATATGTCGGTACGTATTACCGTAAACAACGCTATTATCGTGATATATTAATCCTTAAAAGCTATCATGGGTGAAATATCATCCCAACCCAATTTTGTTTATTACGTGTATAGCAAGGTACGTGAGGGAACTGACCCGTTTTATTAAACATTATTATTACTGAATAGTCTGAATAACTATTAAAAAAATTAATGTTACCAGACGTTACGTTTTTTAACAATATTAAAATAAAATTCTTACAAGCTGAAATTTCATGAGCCTTTGTGGGATGAATATACGTATACTTTATATTTTCTCGATTGTTCCGACTTCCCGAACTTCGTATCGCTTGTGATGTTTCATCCGACATTCCCCGTCGTGAAGACGATGAGGATCTCGTATCGCTTCGTTAAGCGTACGAGTTAAAGCGGCGATTCGGTGCATGGTTGGCTGACTCTGTCTCTCCTATCCCGCGGAATCGAGCCGTTTAGGACTACATTTCGTCGAGAATTTCCACCGGCGAAGCCGCGTAATAGCTTTCGGTAGTTTGAACGCCTACAGAGGTAATTTGTTTCGGAGAGTGAGTTGGGCGAGCGAGGGGGTGAGCGAGAGCGGAGGGCGTTCGTTTAGCCATTCGTTCCTGGACGAATTTTATTGAAACTTTATGAACGAAAGAAGAGCTGTGTTCCAGATTCGGCACGACAGAAAGGAAATTGGAAACAGAAACAGGATCATCGCGGGAGCGATAACTCGTGAATCGTGCGCTTTTCAAGCAAATCGATTGTCTATATGATAGTGATAGCGGTAACCGCTTGAGATAATTGAAGAAAATGTAGGGAAGACAATCTTTCATATAGTACGCGGAAATTATTGTTGAATTGTGATGAAATCTTTACGAAATCTCTTGTATGTTGTTAAAAAATATTTTAAAGCATTTTATTGTTATCTCTTTTTATTTACGTATTCTTTCCGACATTATTTTTGTAGAAACAATAATTTCATTGAGTACTACTCACAACACACATTGTACACAAGTTTTAAATAATCAACTCTTTAAATATTTGTAATTAATGCTTAAAAAAAAAGAATAGATTTCTGTTAAAATTAAATTTGCTTGAAATTAGAATTTAAATTTCAGAAAATCTCTTGAAAAGTTTTTTGTTTGTGTTCTTCGATTCGATGTTCGTGATATCTTTTCTTGTTTAGGGGAATGATATGATTGATTATAATCATCGACAGTGACAGTTGTCGTGATTATTATTAGAAAAAAGAAAGAAATAACAAATGAGAAAAGAAAAAGAAAAGAATGATAAGGAGCCATATTTTTCGGCTCGTTGTGCCATTCGTCACGACCAAAGAGACGATTGATATGCTGAACGAGTTGTCCCCGACGACATAGATGGATGGCGTCTGGATTCCGTGGATCGCAGGTGCGATTCATACTATTACCCGGAACTCTTCCTTTACTATCGATCTCTTTTCTGTTCGCATTATTCATCCTCTCATTGCACTGAATTTAGGGAGTTAAGTAACAAAAAGGACAGATAATTAAGAAAGATTATTAAACCGAAAACGTCGATTTTTATTGCCCTCTTTCAGTATGGCTAAAATGGTCACCCTATTATTTAACGAACTAATTGGCATATAATTTATTTGCAAAATAAATTAAAATAAGAATCTAAGATGTGCAATCGATAGGTAAAAAGATGTAATAAGAGCAATTGAAGAAAGCAAACAACAAATTTTTCCAATCGTGAATCTGTGTCGTGAATCTATCTATGATACACCTCTAATAACGATAAATGAATAAGCGAATATTTCGGTTGGGGCTCTTTTCAGCAAGTACCAAGTTAAAGTAAACAAAATCGATCAAAAATGCATGTATCAGGATGAGAATTTTCAGCTGGTTTGACTTACGTATTTTTGACTGATTATATTTACTTTGACTTTGTACCTAGAAGAGAACTCCAATTTTGAATCGAACCGTTTTTATTCGTTAGTCATTAATAAAACTATTTATTAAATGGATCGATTTCAATTCATGAAGATTGAACATTTTTACGTCCTGTCGAATACTTGTCTCTTATCGTCTAATCTACTTGAGCCTAGGAACTTCCGCAAGTCTATGTACACTTTGATCTGGTTTCTCACAGAATAAATCATCATATTTCTTGTAGCTGTAATATTAAATTATATCTTTCATGCCACGTTATAAAAGGTATTCGAAAGTGAAATAAAGATCTATGTTATTCGCTCCGGAATCCCGTCGATGATTTACAGTTACTTAAATATTAAAAGTCTCGTATCTCATAAAACTTGTATTTGACATAAGCTTTGCCTTTCGTTCAATTATGTATTTTAATTTCAAGAGATACGTTGTTAAATACCTCAACTTTCCTGCTCGCCAACGATACATAAACTTCGTAGAAGTGATCGTAAACTGCTAGTTGCCAAGATTTTTTCGCTTTTTGATACGCGGAGGGAATCGCGGTGCGACCGAGGCGAGGCCGAGAGAAAGAGGAAAGAGATAACTCACGCCGTGAGTTTTCACGGCATGGATAGCGAAGTTTCCCTTCCATTTCGTTGCTCTCCGCACCACCCGCCCTCGCCGCCCCGCGAATCACCGGCGTGTTCTCGGCCCTACGTTGGGCTTTATGAAAATCCCGTTGAAGTTTAGTCGGGCGAAATGGCGCTGCAAAAGTTCCGCGAATGCGGCGGCTGGCAACGTCGTACGCTTTGTCTACTCGGCCGCCCCGGTTCCCGGTTATTTTCCCTACGGAGAGAAAAAAAATCTTTCGACGGTACAGAGAGGAGAGGAGTAGAAGGAGGAACACTTTTCACTTTTCCCGGCAAATTCCGAAGACTATCCCTGTTTGAAAGAGCACAGCCGCGAAATACCATTCAATGAATTATGCATGTAAATCACAATTGGCTTTTCGCGAACGGTACGTCACTGTATATACGGAGTGGAGTTCTGAAACATTCCATCTTATTAATTCCGGATTCTTCGATCGCTTTGGAATTCTAAACTGGAGAACGTTTTGAGGACGACCGTCGTTTGCTGCGATCATTTTACTAATTTAAATAATTTTAATATCAATATTTTAATATTTTTATTTTTATTTTCAGTATACGTGTGTGTCTGTGTATACATATTATCAATAAGACACACTAGAACTCGAATTAAAAGACTGAAATTAAGCAAGGAATATTTCGTTATTTAATTAACTTCACAAATGTTTTAATAAATTTTTAAAATTTTGATGAGCTATGATAAAATCTGATTCTGATAAAAAAACTTTCGAAAACTTTTGCACATCTTGAGGGTAATTAATCTCCGTATCGAGAACATTTATTCATCATAATGGGGTCTCGAGAGTTTTTGAACGAGTCAGAAGTACGATCAAAGTTTCGACATTCAGCAAAACTTCATCACGATTGATAAATGAAAGAAACTTTCCTTATAGTTCAAGTATAATTAGAAAAATGCCAAATTAACCGCTCTTGTTGTTCTAAAACTCGCTTTTTATATTTGGAAATATACCTAAATATATCTGTAGTCGTAAGCAAGGAAAAAGCTAATTAATAATAAAGGATTCATTCTGCTACACTTCTAAGTAATTAATAAATTAAGTAATATTTTTAAATAAAAGTTTAAAGGAGTTATTAAAGTAAATTAAAAGCATTTTAGTAATAAATCAGAAATTACAAATTTAAATAACCGAAAACGATGACGTCTATCTTGCGGTGCGTTTCCACGTTTCAAAGTTTCGAACATCTGCGATCTATTTCATCGTGCTAGGCAGAATTTGCGCTGGTACATGGCAGATTCGGAGTTGGGATCTTGTAGGTGAGCCTTGTTCACAAATTCGCCTCTCGAGGTGTAGGTATTTCACCGGCAAGACTAAACTACATTAGCCGCCGGCTAACTATCTTCACGATTATTCATCTTTTCGTAAAATTTCTGTCTGCTTCATCGCGACAAGCGCGAAGGCTGCGAGATTATCGGAGCGAGTCGATGATAACCGACGATAACGAGCGACCCCCGACTCCCTAATGATCCATGTATCACTCCAACTATCTAGCGTAGCGCGGCCGAAAGTTCATCTTGTTATCGCGCTAGCGGGGCAAACCTGTACGTTTTGATGACCGCCATCTAACAGCATGGGACAAGATAAAGTGACTCCGGTCGTATCTGCCAACGGAACGTGACTCTTTTAGACCAGAATCATAGGCTTTGTGGTGCTAGCACGTTTTCACCGGAAATTTTATTAGCTCTTCTTGGGACCGACTTAAAATGAGAGAAACGAGCATGCTTTCACTGTAACGAAATAATGATGATCATAGAATTAATTTAATCGTCAGATTTTCTCTGTGAAGAGTATATCAATCGAGAAATTCAAATGATTGAAACAATAGCAATATTTTTTTACAAAATTTATAATAAATTCATACTTATAAATTTAATACGATTATTTAACAGATTATTTTGATAGAAGATATTTTTTTAAATTAATTTTACAATTTCAATGTTTACTTTTTGCTTCCTCATCTCCCTCAGCCCTATTGTCGAAAATTTATTTTTTCGTGATTATATTTCCATACGCGTTGCGATAGCTTATTCAAAGAATGCAAAATTTCAGACCTGTAAATCCGCTATTCTTTAAATATCACAGTGCCTCCGTGCGCTTTTACAATTCACGATAATTCTCGGGTGATTACTCATCGGTGCACCGACTCTACATTCCACTTTTACGATATTATGTTACGCCGCTTGGAGATGGAAGCGGATCATTACGTTCCATCGTGTTCCATTTAACAATATGACTTACCGGGCGATACCAAGGAAAAGTGACCATCGTTCCCCAGAGAAGGGCCAGTAAAGGTCGGGAAGATGGTATATACGTGATATCCCGGTAGGATCGAACGGGAGAAGTCGTTCTATTGACCCGTGGGAAAAATCCATCGGAATAGAAGGACACGGCCGGTGGGGTCTAAAACTCAATTTGTCAGCGTGTCGTAGCTTTCGGAATCTCCCTCCCAAGAATACCGCCTTAGCCTTTTAAGACCTCACGACTCATCTAATGCGTATTTTTGTCATATTGTAGCAAAACTCCCTTTTCCTCTTTCTATCCTTGCATTATGCTTTATTTCTTAAAGAAAAATAAATAGTAAAAATTTAAACAGCTCAAAGCAATTGTAATAATGTTATGGGCGAACTTTTAGAAACATTTTTCTCTTCGAAGCGCACGATCACGAGTACTTGGAGGAATTTATTTACTATTGAATTATTTGGAAGCTACAAAAAACATTGTAACCTATAGAAAATATTTTTTATTGCTGTGCTGTAAATAATTTTCTCTTACGCTTTTACGATGTCCGATTTTTTCGAAAGAAGAAAAACATGTGCAAATTTAATTACTTTTAAAAGCTTTTTTTTTAGAAATAATTTAGCTTGCTAAATTCAAAAATTATTGTAACATAAGAAGAATTTGAGAAAACAAAAGTTGCAATATGGTGGATGCAAAGAATAAAATATCTTCAACTTCTGATGAAAGTTTATATTAAGTTTATATTGAGAAACTTTCTGATGAAAGTTTACATTGTATTGATCCGTTTGTATTACTCGTTCACTCAGGTTTACTCACCGAGTAGAGATATAATTTGTACAATAATATTTATAAAAAAATAACAAATCATTGATAAGAATTACGCAATAAGATTTATAAATTTTCGGTCTAATTTATACCATATATCTGCAAATATTAGTAAATGGTAACTTTTCTATTCCTCTCTCATTGAGATTCAAGAGTTTCATTATACGTAACACAAATTTCATCAGAAATTTATTAGAGTTAAATTTAAGAATTTTTATATAATTGCGCATTGTGACAAATTTGATGAATCTGAAAAATTTTGAATATTTTTATGCATATTTTTTTATATTTTATAATGATGTTTATCGCAATACTTTTTTTGTTAAATAATCCCATTTAAAATTAATATAATTAATAATGATTCAATATTTATGAAATATAGTTCTATAAACATGTCGGGACATGTATGTATATCCCACTGGATATTAAGGATTAATAAAAAAGATTGATATAATCAGATATAAACAGTGACGTATCCGCAAACTCGAGAAAATTTCCTCCTAAGTTGACCTCCTAAGTTGATCATGTTAAGAATTTTTTTGCGAGAATACACTTTATCAAACTATCGTTATTGATCGTTTATTCGATTTTTAATCAAATCCTCGTCTGACATAACATAAAAACGATGAACGAGAGGGAAACGAGATCGATGAAGCAAGGGCACGCTAGGTCACAGAGCAAAGATCCACCCGTGACGAAGGAATTAGGTTACTTGAGAAGTGGATGCTAAAAAATTCGTAGAGGACGAAAGAATGGCGTTGGATGAAAGTGCCGCGCATAGGTGAGCGTCGTAACACCAGGAAGAGAAGGTGGAAAGTCATTATCGCAACAAAGAAGATCGGAGCAATCGAGCTTAGTTCAAGAAGCCTATCAGTAAGCTTCAGCCGCGACTAAAGAAGCTTCCGACGATTTAAGTGTGGTATCTGGGGGAGAGGACAGACTCGAAAAATTGGTCGAAAAATGTCTGAAAAGGCGCCCTTTTTGACAGAGAAAATCAGAGAAAGAGGGAGGGAGAAAAAGAGAGAGAGAGAGAGAAAGAGAGAGAGAATTGGCAATCTTTGTGCGGTAATATAATACAAAAACCAAGGTTCAATTTTTAAACGCGAGTAACACGAGAAATTCACTCGCTGCCCTTGTGTACTTTTTTCCCGAAACATCCCGCAACGCGATGAAGCCAGATTTGCGAGGCGGATGAAATGCAAACGACACTCGCAACAGAAAAATTCCGACGAAAGTGTTGTGAATAAAGAGAAAGATCGCTGAGAGTTAAGCGGACTTTCGAGCAACATTCTCGAGGTGAGATTCCCGCGAAAGAGGAGAATTATGGTCTCGAGGGATCGGAAGAAACGGGGGCGGAATTACAACCTCTATTTGTTTTCACTTTCTTTTAACACTTCCATAACTCTTTCTGTTTCGACCCTTTTCGACTTTGCGCACAAAAAAAGTTTCCAGTCTGATGATTTTATTTTATTTTAGTTGTTTTACTGATCTTTCTACTGTGAGGTTTGCATGCGCGCTTCACAGTTATCTCTATTTTGCACGGATAATTAGTTTTCTCGTTCGTTTCCTGCAACCTTTTTTATCGATCCCGCCATTCGCTTTGTCGGTTCAGTCTTTTGACTAGACTAGATCAAACGTGCGGAATCCCAAAATGAAGTTTGTCGAACGATTGGGAGTTGATGGGCATTTAGTTCGATTCTAAAATGTTAGGCTTTTCATTTTCACTGCGATTCGATAGAAACACGATAAAAGAGATTTCTCGTTGAAGAGAAATATCTATGCAGATGATAAATATGCATATTGCATTTGATTAATTGTCATTTATTTTTATATTATTCTTAGACTTGAAGTAAAATCGGTTTTAAAAAATAAAATCGACAGCAGAAAGAAAAAGGCACAAATAAAAAAATATATATCATATATTATAAATAAAAAATATATTATGCACAAAATATTGCATTTGCATTATATAAAGTTATTGTTATGACATTTAGCCTCATTTTCAAGTTCCGTGTTCGTGTTTCTGATTTAAGATCTCAGTCGCGTAAAGAGCTGTGTCAAAGAAACGAAAATAATCTGGCATTTAAAAACGATCCTACAAAGGCGCCAGATAAAACGCAACCGTTTCCAGAATTTTCCAATATTTGGATATGTGACCTGCGGCGAAACCGCGAATGTAAAATCTGACTGCGCTTGATGCCGTGTTATCAGCGTTACACATGCAACGATCCGACAACTATCCGCACGACAGATATTCGTTTTCACAGGCATTAAGGGGTCTCCGGTGGCCTCTCGAACTTTTGTCCGCGGATGAGAGACACATGAATTTCCGCCATTGTCTCTAGTCTGTGCCCCGATTTCCGGTTTCCTACATGATAAGCGTCGAACATGTCGCCTGTTCCGGACACGTGACGCACGCGACGTCGACTTCTAATGAGTTTCGATTAACCGGCTGGCACGCAAACGCGTGTATTGCATTAATCTCACATTAACGTGATTTTGGGTCTATTGTTGAATATAATTCTCTCACATTACGAGAAAAATTCGAGATTTAAAGCGATTGAAGTTGTGATACATGCAATCCATAAGATTATAATTATGTCATAAATTTTACTAAATTTTACTAAATTTATGAAAATTCACGTATTAATTTTATATATGTATATTTATGTAATTTTTTATTTTTTAACATATAATTATTGTATTAATTTTAATTTATTATCCAAACATTAACTAAAGAATATATAATAATATTTCATTCATATTCATGTACCTTAAACACATATAATACACATTTTAAATATTATAAAGCAAGAAAAACATTGAAAAATGCGAGTGAAACACTGTAATAGGAAAAAATCAATATTATCGTTATCAATATTTGACGTGTATAAGCTTATTATTATATATGAATACGTCCATTGAATGCATTTTGTTTACGTTAAAATACACATTAGTGCACTCCAGTTACTGGATAAAGCAACAGACTCATGGGATATTTAGCACATGCAAAAACATGCTTTGTAATTTAGTAGCCGCACACAAAAGCAGTTTCCGTATTATAACTTTTTCTCGATAGATTTTTTCCATGCCAATTTTTTCTTTCAACATGGATCCAGAACACACGACGGTTCTGTTGAAAAAACTATGTTGGTGATGATAATACTAAATCTGTAGTGCTTTCCTACTATTGTTACGTCATACTTTAAAAATGAAATAATTTCAATTTTTGAAATGAAATAATTTTGAAATGAAATAATTAACTATTGTTACGTCATACTTTAAAAATGAAATAATTTCAATTTTTCAAGGTTTGAAATTATACTACATAATATAACAAATATTTTATATGTTATGAGTAGATAAAAAAAAATTTGAGTCATCAGTAACAGCAGCATCAGAATTCCTGGCAACGTAGATTGCGATACCTCTACAGAAGCAGGGTGGAGTGTAATCATGAATCATCTCCAGTAACTCATCATGTGCTGTATCGATCAGTAATATCCTTACTGATGACTGATTCCGCAGCGTCTCCGATCCCCTTATATAGCATTGTTGGGTGATTCTTTCTTACGAGTTTAACTGAACTTCTTTGCGACATCTACTGGCGAATCGCCCAAACACATACTGGCTTTATCTATACATATCATCTACGAACACGCTTGTGTAAGTCTCGCACGCATTGGCGTAACTAGAAGATTTGTTAGGAAGGGACCAAACTCTTTCAGTTTGAAAATTTCTATTATGAGGTGTCTTCTACTGCTCGCAATTTATTGTCGTAATCTATACTTTCTTCTTTCATTGAAATAGAATATGTAAAATAAATAATATCATAAAATTTTTAATGAAAGATAATGCAATGATAAAACATACGAAAGGAATCTAAATAAATAAAAACATGAAAGTACTTTCGACTTCTTACGTCAACGCTCTGAGTTGTATGCCGTAATTATTTTTATTTAAATTATTCATCTTTACGGAAATTTCTGGGAGAGGAGACGCGAACCTCTCTGATTCCCATCTAATTACGCCAATGACTGCACGTGTTCGCGATTGAGGCAGGAGTAGGTAGATTTTGCTAGACTCAATCCTCTCGCGCGCGTAAATATTTCATGAGTTCTTCTGACGTGCTGACTATGCTGAATCATTGCATTTTTAGTGAAATATATTTTAAGAAGGGACCAACAGTCAAAAAAAGAAATAAAAACGATCACATATTCTTTTATATAACGATATCGTCTCGAGGCGTTATCGCACGCAGTTATATAACATATATCGCAAATTGTAATTTTAAAAAGCGAACGATTTCTCATGCAAAAATAAAACGTATAAAAAATAAAAAAAAAGCGCAAATATGTTATTAATTCTCCTGTTATTAATTTGCGAAGTTTCGAGAACAAAAGCTTCGAAATAACGTTATTCTATATTTTTTATTTATTTTTGCACAAAAGGATTCTATCGTAATATGATTTCTTCTTTTCTTCTATCGTAATATGATTTTCGACATATTTTGTCTATCCCCTTTCGCCATTCTTCTTTACATTTCTAGGCTTGTTAAAATTGAAGATTTTATTAAAAAATATCTTTTGTAAAAAAAATATAAACCATATTGAGACATTTGTTTCATCAGATTTAAGAAACGTCACATTTATAAACATAATACCTTATAATATGTTATATTATCCATGTGATACAGAGATAATTACATCAATGGTAATATTTTTTTATAAGCTATTGAAAATAAACGATTTTATTGAGATTTTAAATATGAAAATAAAAGGTGCTGATTCCATATAAATTTATTTGATATGCATATCTATTATATGTATTATTAACACTTTATAAATATAGTATAAAAATCGTATGGACAGAATTAAAAATTGTGAACGTAACATATTATCCATTATATGGGAAATATCGTTGATATGGCGTAGTTCAATGTCAAGGTTTCATGAACATAGAGGCGTAGCGATCTCACTTGAAATGTGGTCATAACTGGCTCTCAAACTTCTATATCGTCATCAACAGACAAGTTTATTGGACAATAATGATTGACATAGATTTAAATAAACTATAAAATAAAATATAAAAAATAAAATATAAAAAAACGATTGAAAGAATATGTGATCGTTTTTTTTTGTGATGTATTAATTAATAATCTTGGAGAAGAGAAGAAATATAAAGGTCTCTTTTCGCCTAATTATTTTTCTTATTTTACGTTTTGTACAAGCATTACACAATCCGTGATCAGATTTAGTAACTAATTTCGTCCTAATCATTTATTCAATTAACTTACAAGTATAATATGTTAAATGCCTGATAAAGTTCTTTCTCTTTATACTTCGAAATGTAATATATGGGATGTGGGATCGAACTTAGGACCTGCCTTTTATAAGTCGATCGATTTTGTCTTGAACCATACTTCATCTCACTATATATCTTACATATACATCTTACATATATGTATACACACGACGTTTGAAAAATTAATATATATACATACATATACACAGACACATGGACAGAAAATGATCTACCGCATCTGTAATTTCCTCACAAATGAAGTTAGAAAGAAAAATATAAAAATTAATTTAAAATAAATAAACAAATGAAATTAATAAAAGATATATGTATATATCCATTTGAGTGTAGAGTTTTTCAAAACGACTTAAAAAATTTTGATTTTAATAATTTGAGAGATTATTATCCTATATAAAAAATATGAACATAAATTCTATTGTTATACTTCTACTGCAATATAAATACATTGTATGTATGTACATTATTACACACATGTAATATTAAAAAAAAATAACGCCCCCGGGTGGGCTCGAACCACCAACCTTTCGGTTAACAGCCGAACGCGCTAGCCGATTGCGCCACGGAGGCCGATGTGCCTCTTTTTGTATTATATATTAGATAGGCGTATACACATATATATACATATACATACGTATATGTATATTCTGTATATGTGTATACATATGTATGTGTATGCTCACATAAATATATAACTAAATCTGTTTAATTTTAACAAATTAATGCAGTTGAAAAACTATTATAATTATTATTCACTATATTTGTATATTTAAAAAATATCAAATAAATTTTTTTTATTATATGTTTGACAAAAATTAAAAATTTCTTAAATTTTTAAGACAAAAGATAATTATGCTACGCAATCGCATAATTGTGAAATAATTTGACATAAAAAAAGAACTAAAAACAAATAGGCTTGCTAGATTACATCACGAATACATCGCATGATCATTTTGATGTTATTTGTATGTTCAAAAGTAGCATGTTTCTGAAATTATCATTATCTATTGATCGCATGTCGGCTCGATGAGAAACGAAAAAACGAGATTTTTTATCGTCGAATAACAGTTTGCGAACGAAAATATGTAAAATTGGCATGCAATAATCCAAGCATATGTTATAAAAATAAATACGATAATAAACAGATTGGTCTGCTGCGGTGAATAAAATAAAAATGTGCGAAACTAGAAAATTGCGTAACATCGGTCCTTACAGTTTTATCGACAATGTTTGTATTGAGCATTGAAACCGAACTTTCAGTGAATTTCAATTTTGATATTGTAGACACGAGAAATGGATCTCTGTGTTTATTCGTGGCGTGAAAATGCGATAGTTTCAGTCAGTTTTATTTTTTTGTATCGATAAAATATTCGGAAATGTGTATGTGTGTGCACACATATGTACTTATATTGATTAGACATGTGGATTTAATATAACTTTTAATTAAACTTGTCAGATTACAGATCGAAACAATTTTTGATTTTGGTAACATAGATGACTTGTTCGCATTTTCGCATGGATCCACATTACATAGCTTGACTTTTTAGATCACTTCACATATAAAAATATTGATAAAATTATCGGAGAGTAAATATTTTATGAGATATTTTATATCAGAGATATACTATATTTTGATAACATATGGAGTGTGTATGTACTTGTCCTTTTTTTTATGTGAAAGTTCTTTTAAATTTTTGTTAATCAGCATGTTTCTATGTGCTTTGATGCACCAATTATCGAACATTCTGTATATATACATATATATACATATATATATATGTATATATAAAATTGAACTTATTGAAATCGTACTAGTTTCACTAGCAAGGAACAGAACTTTTTCATAAAGTTTTATTAAGAAAAATATCTCTCTCTCTCTCTCTCTCGTAATTCTGAACTTTTCAAAAAAGGTGAGACTTTTGTAAGCGCACATAATCGGCAGTGATCGATATTTCCGCGCTGCGAACTCGCCGTAGACTTAAATATATATTTACATCCAACTAAAAATTGCAGTCGATATCGGTGGACTCAATCTCGCTCTTTACGTCGAGATTCGCAGTAACATTAAAATGCAACGAATGCAAACATTCACGGTAGAAGCTGAGCCGAGAGTGACGCGGGTGAAATAATATTCATGAAAATATTTTTGCCCGCATAACTTGCCGGAGCGTGATTCTCAAATCCAAATAATACGTACGTTCAGGAATACAGAAATGCCCGAGTTTGGCATGTGATAATAAAAATAGAAACAAGCACTCGTCAAAGAGCTTTGCATGCAGGCTCAAAAATTCTAGACGCACTACTGCTTTAATCTCTCTGACAGTGTGCATCGCGAATATTTGCAATATAAAATCTCTTGGAAGCCAGAAATCTTTTATTATTAATTTCTTTTATGCGAAAAGTTTTGTATTGAATAAAAATTCAAGGGACAGCAGTGTCTCTTGGAAGAGCATCAATTTCGCGGAATTTTCAAGTTTCACAATTATCCACAAATTAAATGACAAAGCATCACCTCGAAAGTCTCGTCGAAACTTTTCTTCGTCCAGACGATGTATATGCGAACGTTGAAAGTAATAGCGACGCACGGATTCTCTCGATCGGACTACTTTCTCGATGTTAAGCTTGTATCTGGCCGCACACATTATTTATATATATATATATATGTACATACAACAGGCTCTTGAGCTTCCCGTCAATTTACATCGTTGGCACTGGCTTATATCACGAGCCGTTTACGATCATTTATCGGCGCCGACGTCGACATGGAACTTAAGGCACTTAGGGCAAATCGTGATCTACGAGCGAACCATGGGGCACGGCTCCGAGGGAGCGGCTCAACTCGCCTCAAGACACCTCGAGATAGCTCCCGTTCGAAGTGCCGTCACTAATTAAGAAATACTTCCCTTGACGCCTACCCTAACAGCTCGGACACGCCTGATTGTGACCCACACTCTCGCAAGGCCGACTAACGGCAACCTTTATCTACTTATTATTTCAGAAAAGAAAAGCGAGCTTATTCACATTTTTTTTTTTCAACATCTTGGCGTCGCCAGAATAGCGCGATTGCATTATTGAAAATAAAATAACGAAGATATAACTTGTTTTATACAATAGAAAGACATTCGCAACACAATATACTATTAACTGCATTTTTATAATAATAATTTTACAGCAGTGAAGACTGATTTATGCAACAAAAACCCGATCTTTTCATGCTACTATAATTTTTTGCTTTTATATTTAATTAATATTATTCCTGCGTACCGATAGTATTGAAACAAGCAACGTTACGGTATCAACACCGTGGATTTGTACCATTTTGCATTTCACAATTTCGAAGGTTTGTGATAAAACTAGCAGTACTAAATGAACTGATAGCAACAACGTGCGATTCACACAACTGTGAGTCAACTGACATCATAGAAAAGTTTTGTTGGGCTAGATATCTTAATTTCCCGTCTTTTTAATAACGCACTGATACGATTTGCACGACTTTCGCGAACTCATATTCTACTCGAACCGTATTTTGGATCTATGTTGGACTTCGAATTAAAATCTAAAAGTTAAATGTAAGACGCCAGATCAAATTTACCGAGCAATCGGTCCTTTATATGCGCATCGAATATATATTTTCGAGCAAACACGAGTCCATGAAAGTTGGATTAAATCGTTCCTGAAGAGCGATCCAAATTGCCTTCGAAAAACTCCATAAGATTCAAACAGCGACGATTCTTTCTCGTAAAATTAGTGGGTATATTCCAGGGTCAATTAAATTATCGAGGTAAATACTATAATAAACTCTTTACACAAATGTCAGTTGCATTTTATCATACAAATGGCAATTTAAAGCATTAACATGGCATTTATAATATTGTAATTAGTACAATTTTCGCTTTGTTTTATTATACGTTATTTTATGTTATTTTATTTTCTTTATATTAATTATAAATTATAAATTAATATATATTAGGAGTGAAAAAGCTGTGCTCACTTTTATGTCGACGTTTCGCGCGGTTGTTTCTATTAAGTATCGAAATTCGATCATTTGTGTCGCATAATACGTGTTGTCGCTGCTTATCGGAAACGTTTGAAATCGCGTTACGTAATCAAAATTGTGTCATCATGTCGAGGGCCGCTGGGGGTACGATGACGTTTAATTGGACGATATTTGCTGAACGCATGTAATCACCTGTTGCACGCAGGATGCGCCCCGTTAACGTCGACGCGCTAAAATAAATTCCCGTCGGATATTTCTAAGCGAAATCGGCATTCACCCCACGGAGCGCAGGGTATGTTTCCAGACAATTTAGAGCCTTCCATTCGCCCATCACTGCGAGCTTTACAAGTAACAGAATAGGATTCAATCCTGCGCGATATCACGTTGAGATAGAAACACCACAATTTAACTTTATTGTTTGTTATTATATACATTTGTCATAAAACGAGTATATAAATTACAATTAGCAAATTAGGTAAAAATAACAATTATAAAATGCGATAAGATATTCTTGAACATACCTACATGCAAAATTAATGTGAAATGAATTTATTAACACGGTCTCTGCCGCGTGAGGAGCGTTTGCACCCCGTTCAGGACGCCTATTATGGAATGGCCGTTTGATATTTGCGCTACTACATATAACATTATCATAAAATATTTCATAAAATCATATATTAATACTTAAATGTTATATCTAATACATCACATTGAAAATACCATTACACCTTTTTCTTAATAATGATGAATTTATAGTCTTCTAAACGTTATCCACAATACATGTTATAAATAAAAACTATTAGTCTCGACAACGTGGGGCGCATGCGATCCACGCGACCCGAACGGAAAGTTACCGAAAATCGATTCGGGCAAAGAAGGGAACGTGTTAAAGTTCTTACGATCGAGTATCATAGAGAATTTATAAATATAACAAAAGGCTCTCCCTCTCAATCTTTGTTCATTCAACTTGACTTACCCTTGGATGGCTATCCGTTAAATCTTTTCCGTTCGTCCCGGGCGATGTCTTATTGGGTCACAGAGTATGCGTGTGCATGTCCTTCGGATTCCAGAACACGTCGGAATGACGAAGGGAAGCCCGGGAATACGTTGGTAGTGTCGATGACGGTCGACATATTGGGATTTTCATTTGAACAGTAGGACGTTGTGGAATGTGACACAGGTCGAAAGTCCAGAAATGAAATAATCCTCGCGAAATGGGTGACCTTATATCCCGTACGTACGTCGCTTACACGTAAAAAGTATAGCTGTCAATTTATTTGACACTTATCATTCTTCTCGAGCAAAAATAGATCATCTTTGTGCTATCATGCATTAAACGTGAGCATTTTATATTTTTATACTAATTAGCGAATAAAATAAAAAAGTCTTTTCATTTTCAGAAAATAATTAAACATGAATAATAATTAAACATGAATTATATATGACTGCATTATACTTTAAATTAGTTCTAGTACTTTTTATTTCTATAATTTAAGAAATAAAACTTTTAAAGAATTGGTACATTTTGTCCGTATAAATATATAATTACGTTACAAAACATTATACATATACGAGATAATACTATATTATAATTATTTTTCAATAAAGTTGTAGAAATGTACGTTTGCTATATATGACAAGTTGCTCCGCAGAAATATTCATATTGCATGAAGAATCCGCATCAAAGTAATACTAATGGAAAAACAATCTCAATCCCTTCTGAGAAGCTGCTCCTAAAATATCTTTCGTCCTTAAAGAGATGTTTCTTGTATTACGTCTTTGCACGAAACAAAAATATATTTTATATAGTACGTTAGAATAATGTTTATATCGTGCATAGACCTAATAGAGGAACTTCTCTCGGATCTACCGAAAAATATTTTAGGGGCCGGCTTCCTCAGGTCGGAATCGGTTTTCCCTCAGAGTTGTATTCTTGATAACGCACATTTCTCACGCGATATCGATATTGCGACGAGAGCCGGCTAGCGTGTAATACGGCGAACATGTATTTTCCGTGGCAATTGTTGAGAATAATCCGAGAATAATCGATCGCGAGAACGGCATTTAATTATCACTAAGGGGATTGTCGGACCGCTTCGAGTTGTCGGATTATCGCGCGTACCGAAGTCGCCCGAAGCAAATTAGCTCCGTGCCTTGATTTCATGCAATCATCCGTGGCCGAGAACCGAGCTGTGCACGAACCGCCGATTAGGACGCTTGTGTATGCGCAATTGCATCGGTCGCGAAACGAACGCCCGCACACGGAATGCAACGACCTATCGATCGAAAGCGAGTCGCTTCGAGTCTCGCGGTTCGCCGCCGAGGGGCGAGCGACCAATTTCGGGGCACGAATTATCCCGATAGGAACTTTGTAACGCGTACACGTTATTATTACCACGATAATTGGATAGGTCGGTTTGCCGATACAGCATTGACGATCGCAGATGAACTTTGGCCGAAAAAGCCAAAATATTTGGGGCGCGGTTATTTTACCTACGCTTCGATGGAAAAAATACGTATAAATGCGAAAGTTTATTAACTGAAAAGTCCAAATATTAGGAAAGAATTATAGCTACAAGAAAAATATTTGTGTGATTAAATTTAAAATCTACAAATATGAAAAACTTTTTAATGAAAATTAATTATAATTTTGAATTATATATGGAAATTATTTTTTAAAAATTCATGTAATTTAATACACGTTTTTATAAGCTTTTCATAAATTTAGTATTAAAGCCCTTTTAGCGACCTATAATTCGCATCAAATAGGATCCGCTTTATTCTTTTATATAATTATAAAATAAGAGATTTTATATTTTATATATAATTTTATATATATTTATAAACGTCATGTACTTTTATATTATGTACTTCAATATGTTTTGTACAAACATATATTGTACTTTGATTTTCTCTTGAAAAGTTTTTATATTAGCACATACAATTATACATAAAATTATATCTTGAATTCTGACGCGAATTATAAATCACATGAAGCTTAATAAGAAAATGATAAATTAAATGTTGTTCAATTTACATTGTTTTCTACGAAAGACCTACTGCAGAAATACTACAGCTTGGTTCTGAGGCGCGCTTGATGCTTCAAATCCGTCTTTCCAAAAATGATGGATCGCGCACGATGGCTCTTAGGTGCAGCCTCGAAATGCATTGTAAGCATTCGGTCGAGATTCTTTCTCGCCGTTCTCCATCTTCCTTTCGTTTTCATCTCGCTATGTGCGGCTGTCGAGTATCAAAGCTTCGAAACTTCCGCTCGCGCGAGACTGGAACTCCAAATGACGTTCGACGTAAGCACCGTTACGGTTTGGAAACTTCAAGCTGTCAGCTTCCGGCATCTTATCGCTCTTACTTGCACGTACCTTCCACGTCGCCCCCATCGCCTGGCGATTTGAATTCATTCAGTGCCGCTCGGCGTGACTTACTTTCAAAACAATTTAAAAAAAAAAGCATACCTTTTATCATGTCTTCTCCTTCAAAGACTCTCTCGAGATAGAACTCCGCCTTTACTATTGATAAAACGCGTGTGTGCCTTTATAAAGGATGATTTCGCTCTCATTCTCGCGTCTCCTTTTTCAGACTTGAAACGTAAGGGAGAAAAAAAAAGACGCGTCTATTTTTCGTCTATATCCAGTTGGAAAATACGTCAAGTTGTCTTTATGCACTTCACTTTAAAGTTACATTTGAAACGTAGATTTGAAACGCCACGTCGGATTCGCGATGCAGACGCGTTGAATCAGACTTCCGCTTCTTCGCTATTCAATCCTTTTAACTACGTGCACTACCCTAGCTAGACGAATATGCATATCACAACGCGCCGCCGAGAATCGCCAGACCGTCGCAAATGCGAAGCAAATCTTCCGGCGTTGCGACCGGAAGTTTCGAGTGCCACGGATTCTCGGCCATTGTTGCTCCACAGCAGGCAGGATTGTGCTCGCGGGGTAGGTCTCAGGTTTTTCGAGGGAAAACTCCGCATCTTCTTTGCATCGCAATTTATTTTTTCGCGAACCGATTGTCTTTCGTCACTGTCGCGTACATTAACTGGCTCTCCTGTAAAATTGCACCGGTAATTCAGATAATTATATTCTAGCGCGAATTTAACATGCAAATCGCCGCCCTTTTTGTATGCTTTAGAATTATTACACCCCACTTTAGAACAATAAAGAGAAGTTTTTATTATTATCTTAATTACTACTAACTACTTAAACAATCCATAATAGGAACTTCCATTAAGAAACTGAGAAATATTTTTGCAATTGATTAAATGTAATTAGAAATTGTTGAAAAGAGTATGTTTGACGTAACTTGTCCATTCACATATTATTCAGATATGTAATTTTAGAAATGTAAGGTATTAAAACATTAATTTATTTGCATATCTCATCTTATACGATCATTAGAAATAAATCAAACAAATTTACAACTAAGATAACTTGTATGTAACTTTTAAAATTTGATGAGTAAAGTTCACGCTATAACATTGTAGAAAGCTGCGCAGATATCTGTTAATTGTAACGTTGCAGATCTCTAATCGCGGTTTGTAATTTCCTGCTCCAGTAGATTTTCTCAAATACGACACATGTCATTTCAAGATACGGATCGAGATCTCACGATGAAACCGTATTTTCCGGTGTTACGACATTAGTCTCGTTGTTGGTAATCCGAGATGTCGTCGGGCCTTCAATGATTACGAGGATGTCCACCATGGGCGTGAAGGGCACTCTCGCGCAATTTTCTGTTCCTCTTCCCCCCTTTCTTTTTCAAGTAGACAGCACTCCCCGACTCCCGTAACCCAATTTAGCGGAGGACACAAAAGAGCGTTCGGCGATATCGAGCCGTAAGATGTGCGACCTACTTGCAAGACCTTTCTCCCGCCTTACCTTTTTCTCCGTCCCCTTCTCACGACCGACCTACCTCTACGCCGCCTCTGGTTCCTTCACCTCGGCCCTTTTACAGCCCCGATCGGGCGATTACGAGCGTCCACGTATTTGTTTTCTAAATCCCCGACGATGTCGTTTCTTCCTCCGATTCTCACACCTCCGCGTCGTGTTTCTATTAACCCTCGATAGTTGTAGTCAATCTCTATTACGCCGGATCGCTGAGAGTATGTCGGGAACGTTTACCGAAAGAAATGTTTGAGAAACGCACTGGAGAAATTCTTACGATAAGCTCTCTCTTTCTTCCCCTTTCTCACGTTTCTCTCACTCACTTTCTACATTTTGCCGCTTTTCCAGAACTGTAGAAATTTTCTGGAATTTTTGGGGAAAACTATAACTTGTTGCTATAATTTAAAAAAGTAATTCTTACAATGTACATAATTTGTAAAAAAAATAATTCTTGTTGATTTTTTTATAGAATTTTTGGAATGGAATCGTAATTAATTTTTAGTTGCAATTTGCTACAATGAACAATTTTAGCACTTTGAAGCTTTCAGATATAATTTTGTAATTCCCTGAAAAAAAGAATAAAAACCGAGGTGTATTGCGCTTAATGAAAATTTGTCATTAATTTATTGTATAATTAGTCTCGTGTGTTAATTGCGCGTTGCATTTTTTAATACATTACGGGTCGCTAAGTTGCAAACTAATAATTCCCATATATTTTTGTGAATTTTATTTAATTTCAAATATTAAGTTAGACACATTTTGCTATACGAGATTCATTACTAAAGAAAGAACACATATTTGCAATTTTATTATATTCTTTATTATATTTTGCTATATTTCATAGTTAAATTACTACACTCGGAATGAGTACAATTGTTATAATCCTACGTAATCAATTAATAAACGAAATTCTCTTAAAATTAATTCAACAAAACAGGAAATTCATATCTAGCTTTCGAATTTTTGCGATTTCTTCTTTCGTTTATTTACAGTTACCTAAAAAAAAAAAATTTTCAAATTACAACACTTTTAAAAAAGTCGTGTTAAATCAATACTCAAAAATTTCGAAGTGTTGTTATTTCTTTTTCACGATGCTGATTGGTTCTCTCGTTTGGCTCAATTTGTACTGCGAGAGCAGTTATCAGCGTTGAGATGTGTGAAAGTGATTGTAACATTTTTGACAATTCGTTAGTTTCGACAGTTCGAAAAAGATTAAAGAATTATATATAAATTAGATAAAGATATAAAAATTTTAATCTTAAATCTTTACAAAAATTTTATATTTCATTATATAATAATGAGAAATTTCGCGCGCGAAATGCGCATCCATCACCACTAATCTTTCTAAAAATGCAATATTAAAAACTGCAAACGCACATACTGCGACCAACAAGTACGTCATAAATGACGTCAGGAATATAAAAAAAAAAAAAATTTCTCGATTTTGCGCAACTTCTCTTCACCGACTTCGCGTCTTTTATCTCCGCTACGTGATTGTTTTATCGCCATTGTTGCGGTTGAATAAGTTTTCTACGCCGCTGAACGCATACAGCCTGATGATGCATCGACGTGTATCCGTCGACGCATTGTGCGTGCTTGGCGAATGTTCATCTTTGAACTCGTTGCCACACTCGTAGCATAGAAAACACGAGCAATCGTCTGTTACACTCTGTAAAAATCAGCACATTGGTATTTCCAAGCCATATCACAGCGCGATGCTCGAAAAGGTGACGTCATCGAGAGTGATTCTTGTGTGCAAAATATAATATTTCACAGGAAAAAAAAAATCTGAGACGAAAGAAAGATAAACATATATTGCGTTTCAAAATTACATCATGTACGTTCGTTTCAAATATACTCGAAGGAGAATTCCGTTTTTCCTCCTCTTTCGCACCCGTCGGCGTTCTCTCTTGGCGTGTCGCCGAAAATGGCCATCTATCACCCTCGGACCTCTTTACGTGTCATCACAGAGGGATAAGCGAGCTATTCAGCGTCGCGCAGACATCTCGGAAACGTTAAAAGTTTCATCGCACGTGCCGATCCGCGCGGATGGAGGAACTATCGACGTTGAGGATATTTCATTTTCCCCGAATTGATTTTGCGCGAATTGACACCGATTGCACGGTCTTATGCAGGCCGGAGTAGGCTGATACCGTATGTGCCGCACATATCGAGATTCCCTGAGAATCTCCAACGTCTTTCAGACGCGCGCGCGTCTGGAGTCTCCGATATTCGATTATCCGCGAGCAGGAGGCTCTCCTCCTCCCCGCCAGTCGCATCGCGAGATTCAGCCGTCGTCAGCCGTTTTGTATTTGCAGCGTACACGTCGGAATTGTTAGTCAAATCGCGCGATTGCATAACAATGGCCTTCGTCGGCGATCCGGAACGGGGGATATGAAATAAGCCGCTCGTTTGAGCGAATCCCAAGCGAAAATCTCAAGAGCACCCGGATTTGAATTGATAAATCTATCGATTTTCATCGGAATTACAATAGGAAGTCTGTTAATTATCGGCAGTACAACAAGGAGGGTAATTATATAAAATGTAAAAATGAGAAAGCAGTGGAGATCGCTCGGTGAAACGATTACGGTTTGTGCGCATTGTATTAAGCTATAAAGTATATCCTCACAAGGCATTAAGTTCCACCTGTTGCATTAAACTTTTTGTCTAAACATAATTGCTGTTAATCGCGAAACACGGGTGTAGTTAAAATATTAGTTACTGCGGATTAATAGCGCGTACGAAAATGCGGATACGAATACTCCAGTCGCCTTTCGTCATTGTACATACACAAAGCACGCGCAGTGAATTTGATTCTACAGTCAAAAACACGTTAGAGGTTCTCATAAGTTTAATTAAATTTAATTTTATTTTGAGTAGTGCTGCTCGAGATAAATATTTCCTTTTAGAAGAATACCTCAGCCTTTGTTTTTGACATGTATTGTCAAAATCACGCTCTTAAGTAACCTCCATTCTAAAAATGCCGGCGGCGATTGTTTAAACAAAAGTTATAAATCAAAGAAAGTAATTATGCAGAACAGAAACGAACTCACAGATTTCAACGGCTTTGAAATACATTGTTAAAGCCATGGACTTAAGTAAGAAGTTTTAAGAAGTTTTAATTGTGAAAAAGTCAGCGGTGATTGCTTAACCAAAATTGTTTAAACAAAAGTTATAAACGATTTAATGATATGCAGAAATATAAAGAATCAACATTTATTGCCCATTTTTAATAACTCTTCTTGTATAATTGAGCCATTATATTAAATTATCAAAGAATTCGTCAGAACGGTATAATCTTTTGAGGAGAAAATCAGCTATATAATGATTATAATGTTCCTGGCATACTTTGATATCCTACTGTGTAAATCGTGCCACACCCTATACCTTGCATAAGGGCCGCCGCTTCTCTCTTCAATGTTTCAATTTTACTGTAAAATGGATTCATTATTTCAGAGGCAAAAAGTATCAATTTATTTCTATTCAGCAGATATATCTCACGTAGAAATCTTTATTTTTCTCTTTATTGTGTTTCAATTTTAATATAAGAGAGTCATTACTTTAATAAGACGAAAAGTTTCTGTTCTACGAACAAAAATATGTTGAATGTAAGTAAAAAAAAAAACTGAATTTCTTTTCAAAGGATTGTATTTGCATTACTCTATTACTTTTCTTATTTCTCGGCAACTTTTTTATAACGAAGGTTGTTTAGAAGCATGATTTTGATAATATCAAAGTCAAAGGCGTTTTCAAGTGTTCCTCTAAAAGTAAATTTATCTTGATTGATTCTATGTTGGAGATTTGGCTCTGTCAAATGAACTTTACAATCTTGTGATTCTCTGAAGCACAGCCTTATGTCGAGCTTTCGTAAATGTCTAAAATAAATATTCAATCTGTTTCGTCAGTATATCTTCCACTGGCTTTTCGCTTTAACAAGAGGCTCCAATTACCATTCTCCGTTTCTCTCACTCTTCTTGGAATTTCTGGAATTCCGCGAGGCATTTCTGGGATTGCTCGACGAGAAGTAAGACGTATCCAGTCAGACGGGACTGCCCAGGAATTTCCGCCTTCCGGTGACCACGACAAGTTCGTTGATCTAATGCGTTATACGTCACATACATCACGGTGGACAGACTAAAATGCGCCGTAAAAGCGCGTTTAATTAAAGGCATTTAATCTCGCGTAGCGCACGCACCTCCTGAATTAAATGCGGCACGTTGAAAACTAAGCTGAAAGAATCTCGCAATCGCGGGCTTTTAATCTTGATAATAATCAGCGTAGCTATTCTAAACGAAGGAGAAGGCTGCAGTTAGTTAGTATCCTTTGTCGTAATTGTACTTAGTATCTGCAAAGTAATGTAATATATAGTTCATTAGCAATAGGGGTGAAATTTCAGATCGAAACTTTCGGAAAGTATCTTTCATCATCCTAGAACGGAAGTTTCCGCGGTGCGATGCAATATTAAAGACGTCCCGTGGGACTCGGCGAATGCTGGTAAATTCAGTAACATCCCTTTTCCCATCGGATTGTTAATAATTATCCATATACGCAGTATCGTTGTAATCCAAGAACGAAATTTCGTTCGTCGGTATATTTCATTTCTCCTATTTCTCTTTCCCTGGAAAAACAGCACTGATATAAATATTTATGACGCAAAAATAGAGGATATTGAATTATCAGTGAACTTTTTATTCTTTCTATTGTTCTCGATCATTTGGATAAAATTTTCGATATTGATAATGCGTGTTTACAGAAATATCCCTTTTAATTACTTGTTTATATCATTCCTAATATATAATTTTTCTTATAATTGACATAATGAATAAAAATCTGTCAGCTCTAAATCGCGTCGATGTCTCGTCTGATTTGAAAATATCCAGTCTGGAAGCTTTAAAGCAAGATGAGAAAGATGCTGCTCTGTAATCCGAATAATCGGATTGCTTAGCTTCAGACAAATTCGATATCGGTTGGCTGAGGTCAATCGCCTTTTTTTTTCGAGGACACGGGTATTTATAATATGCATATCCGTGCGCGCAACAATCTGCACGCGGTTGAATCTTTCATCCCCCGCGAACAAATCGCGTTCCTTCATTATTCCCGAGGCGGCTTCAATTATTGCAGCGAGGTATCGACCGCTCGCTCGAAGTTACGTCGTCCGCTGAAGCGATCATTATCTTCCCCGTGAGTATCGGAGGGGAGTCGTGTACTACTACTAAAATTGGACTTTGCGTTTAACTGATCGCAAACGATAACGGAATAAGATCGGAGACTCCCTCGTCTGACGAAGATAATGCACTGAGAAAATTATTCGCGGGCAGAAGCGAGAAACTGAATAGGAGCTCTAGAATTCTCTAACGATAATCGCGATATCGGGTCTTAGCTGAACTAACTATCGGCGGTTGGCTCTTTTATCGAGGGACATTGATTGATAGGTCCTCCTCAGCGCCGTAGCAATAAATCATCGGCCATCGATGAATGAATCTCTATTGCCGGTAATAAGGATGATGAGTCATCTCGGAAGAATCAATGTCAATGACTTTTACAAGGGACGCACGCGATATCGCAGTGTCTCGCATGAATGCCGGAAGAAGAATCGGCGATCATATTTAATCGCCGAAAGACCCGATGATTTATAAGTCAGAATTACATTCGATAGCATCACACAGTTGTAAAAATCGATTGATACTGTCTAGACTTTTTCATAAAAAAAAAATTGTATTAAGTGACATTATTTCTTAATTCCGACAGACGCACGAAATTAATCATTTATTCTTAAGAATTAATTATTCCGGTTTACGTAGTCGCTTCATCGAGTTCAGCAAGGGCGTCGCTGTTAAACCGAACGTCAGTCCGTATTTTTTGACGGACGATCCTCTTGCTGGTCTTTATGTTATTCGTCAAAGCCGGTATGTTATTCTACGTGCAATGATCACTTTGCCACTGTTGGTTCATTGAGTATGTATGTACGTATGTGTGTTTGCGTGTGTGCCCGGGCAAGAAAAATAAAGAGCTCGCCACAGGCAGACTCGTTGCGAAGAAGATTTTTGCGAGCAACCGGCCCGCGTGAAAACGTGCGCGCCTGCACGGGATCGTAATCTCTTTATGGATAATACCATATATATTTTTATTAAAAACGCACGACTTTGCTGCGTCATCCAGGTGTATTATTATTCCGCAGCCGGCTCGTTTCGCAATTCCGATCGATCCGCGTCGCAATAGTTTCGCGAACGATCGCGACACAGACGGATTAATTATCAATTCTCCCGTTTCCGCGACTAGTTCACTCTCTTTCTCTCTCGAGAAAGAGAGAGAGAGAGAGAGAAGGAGCAAGAGAGAGATGGTTTACTAGAAACCATTTGTAAACCGATCGCGCAATGAGGACCGCGCGCGCGCGGCGTATATCCCGCGTGTCGAATTTATAGATATCTCTCCCCCAGGATCAACGCAGAAAGAGCGTCGGGTTTTACGTTACTCCGGCGACATGCCGGGGTTCGTAAAAACTCTACCCCTCCTCGTCGAATATCCAGTAACTCCCGCGAGCGCGATTTTTACACGCGAGAGCCGAGTGAGCGCGCGCAACCGCCGTAATCCCGATTAATTAATGCGAGAGGATATCCGGATTATCGAGCTATTGTACGTCAGGCTGACTAGATTCCAAACCGCGAACCGAAATGCGCATGTGCCGTGTATTAATGTTCAAAAGTCGGTATTCATTGTAATATAATGTTTAATTGTGAATTGTGGTTCTATGAAAACTGATGATCAATGTAAAGCATGGTTTCCTCGATAAAAGGAATAAATTTTATAAAATGTAATCCATTCACTGAACATAATTACTGTTACTGAAATATTTTATTTTAAAGTTTCATAGTTTCATTTATCTAACAAAAAGTGAAATTAATAATCGCAAAAGCAAAATTTTATTTCAAGCTTGATGACAAACATGTTTCCTTAAGCTTGACGCGAATGATAAGAAACCCTAAATCGTAATTAGTTACAGTTCATTTAGGTGGATATTTTGCGCGCAGTTTAATAATCATTATTTAATAATATATTAGACTACAGTAAAGTTGCGTGCTGCGGCAGAGGAGCACGAGTATTCGCCACGGGGCGTATTGCTAATCAGCGGAAGTTAATTTCGGAGGCTGGAAGATGCTGTTTCTTAACAGCGGTAATAAGATTTATGAGTCCAATAACGCCGGCGCGGTTCTGGCAACAATCGCTTACATAATCTCTAGTTAAATCAGGTCAAACTGCCGTTTGTCAAGAATTTGCAACGATAAATTTGTCGACTGAAAAAAGAACATAGAGATGCGATAAACAGAATTCACATGTGGGTAATTCGGCGAGTCGATACGTCTGATGAAAACAATTTTAATCTGTCAAATTTTCGTACAAAGCTTATCCGACAAAATATCGGTAAAACGCAAACCGAGTAGCCATGCGCTTCTAGTTGAAATACTTCTTGACGTGCGTTGCACGACGTACAATTTTACTTGTTCCGCGGTAATATACCGGGAGGTTGATGAGAAAACCCATTTGCTAGCCAGCTTTGTTGACGACACGTGGCGACGAGAGAAAGAAATTTAAAGGGCTTCTTGCTCGTACGTAGCGAAGATAATTATCCATCTCTCAAGCTCTCAAGCGAAAATGCCGGGCATGGACAGTGCGACGGACGGATTCGGGGTTTATCGATCCTGTGCCACGTTGCAGAAATAACTTTCGGACGGGAGTGAAGGAAACGTGAAGTTTTCCTAAACGATATTCTGGAGCAACGCGCGACGGCAATCCTGATACGTGTTTGCCGTCAAATTTTACGTATTAATAGAATACTACTTGGTATTCTCTTGTCCGACGTTTCTCTTTCTCACGTGTTTGTCATGTATTGCAAATTTTAACACGAAGACGTGCTTCAAACTCTTCGAAGTTTTTTTGTCAAGTATAATTCATCTTAATTGAATTGTGTTAGATGATTCTTAATTCACTCCGTGTGTGTGTATGAGAGAATATTTCCGAATGGCTTGTAAATGTAGATGTGCAAAAAAATGGATCTGACGCAAATCACGTTTTCATCGCTACGAATAAACAGCGCTGGATTTCGCGTGTCTACAACATCGAAATTGAAATTCAATGAAAGTATACACGGGTTTCATTTAAAAGTACGTAATGGAACATTGCAAATTGCGTATTTATTTTTAAAAGTGACTGTACGTTTTATTTATATTTTATTCATCTTACTGTTCTGCGCGTAAAAAAAGGCAAGACAGTAAAGTAAATGTACTAGATATTCCATATTTTTCATTTGTCGAAATGATACGTAAAATATTTCGTAAATTATTGATTTTTAGGATAATCTGTCCTTAGTATGTTTACATAAAAATCAATAAATGATTAAAAGAATTATATGAAAAATACTTTTATTTACAAAAGTATCGGTGATATTTCATGAAAAGCACATGGCATAAAATAATTGATGCGTTTATCGTGTCTCTCTCGAAAAACTGTAAAATTTTTATTTCAAAATGTTTTTCTAAAATAAAAAGCCTGAAGAAGTTGAGATATATGATTAAGATGAAATATCTTATTATGTTTTTGTAAAGCTGTTTTTTCTCGGCGGAAATTTTATAGAGGATCCTATCACGTTCACATTTTCAACGTCGAATGTGTTCGTGATCGATAAATGAACTTTTCTGCATAGAATGGAAATAAGGCAAACGAAATAAACGTTGGTGCACTCGCCGACCATTATATACCGTACAATATACGGCCGTTGATGAAGATCCGACTGCTGAATTGTTTTTACTGAAAGCTTTTCAAATTTTGTACATAGATCGAGTTCGATCACGTGCCGATTAATGGCCTGTCGAGTTTCCATTTTGTCGTATATCGTACGGAAGTTTTTGTTAGCAATTGTAAAAACCGTGTATACGTGTATACACATACGAATCGTCGCAGATCTACTGATCCACTTTTTACACGCGGATTTTTCGATCAGCTGGAGTTGATTTTACCTCGATAAAGATATCGAGAGGGCAATAATAAATGATTGAGAATAATTGATCTCTTAGAAACCGATCTTTAGGTGAAATACAGATAGAAATCAAAATCTTCCTTCAATTTCAAATTGACTTAAAGAAATTTTTAACTCAAGAAAGTTTAATTTTAAAAAATGTTTAATTCAATAATCTCATTTTTGAGACAAAATGTTTACGAATGATAATATTTAATAAGTTTTAATAATAAGTAATTTTCCTTAAAATCTTTTCAACATTCAATTCTTAAACATGATCGATATGAGTTCTTCAATAAATCAGTTTCGAAAATCTGTGACAAATAGTGATTTTTCTCTCCTTCGACGTTTCTCGCTAAGGAAAATCGAGATTGATGGAAGGATCCACAGATGAGAAGTTTGGGTTTTGTTAGGTCTGAAAACGGATCACAGCCTGTGTGTCTGTGTCTCTGTGTGTGTGTAATATGCAATTTTATTGCGCGCAGCGATATTGCCGGTCGGTATCGGGGTTCTGCGTGGAAAAATGCAACCCCTGACTGGCCGGCCAGTCGGCCGAATAATAGATGCAGAGCGGACAAGGGACGACCGGGTGGCGAGATGTTGCCAGCCAAACAGCCAGCCAGCCAGCCGCTGGACTGACGCGCTGGGTTGCGCATAACAGAATATTGGCACTCGCGGAACCGAATAACCGATAATAATAAGTGCCTGCCACTCACACGGCCGTTCGCCCGATCGCCCGTCATCTATCTCGCGCCCTGAAAGGTCCGTTCCTCCCCCTGTGATTCGCCAGCGATTGCCCAATATGGATTTCCGCGGATTTCCGAAACTTCTCTCCCCGACAAATACGTTGCGTGCTCCGTGAATGAAACGGTCTTGCAGAACGATGTTTGACGACAATAACTATACATTTTTCTTTCTAGAGCAGAGAAGGAAGAACACACCGAAAGAAAAATATAGTTACTTTTGGCCTCAATCATAATTTTCTAATATTTCTAACACGAAATATGATTAACTTAACTATATGCATCATTATGTTAACTACAATTATCATTAGAAATACTATAAAATTGTGTTTAAGGTTAAAAGTAACTATATTTTTTCTCAGTGCACATTTGACATTGAAAATATGAACATAATGGAATCTTCTATAAAATTCCCACCGAGAAAAAATAACCTTACAAAAACATTATAAGATATTTCATCTTAATTGTATACCTTAAATTCTTCAGATTCTTCTTTATTTTACTAATTTTCAGATTAATTTTGAGAAGATTAATCGACTGTGAGAGAAAAGAATTCAATATCGCAGCAACAATCTACGATCTTATAAAGCGACTAATTCTTTTCCAGCTCGATATTGGATTTTTTTAATAATAAAAAGAATAGAGGATGTCGCGCGAGCTTTGCGAATATGTTTGTACAACGGAAGTGGATTTAGTGCGAAGAGTAGTGAAAAACGGAATCGCTGGTATCATAGCTAAATCATGTTATTATTGCGGGGTTAATACGGTCGATAGAAAGCTCCTTTCGACGCTTGAAAATTATTTCGTAATCTCCGCGTTGTACCGTTTCTTCGAAAATCCCTCATTTTTCTCATCGGATCCGCGAAAATCGGGTCGACGCAATGCTCATGCAACCGTTCGGGAGTGACAAACGCGTGAAAACGAGAACGGAAGGCAACGAGCGGAACTGGGATACGATACAGGTGAAAAGAAAAAAAATAAGCGAGAGAGGGAAAGATGTTCGCGTCGGCGTAAAAATGATCGGTAAACGGAAACTGGACAGATAGATAGATGGATAAATATAGGGGGAGAAATAGATATACAACGGACACTGAAAGAGGGAGAAGAGGGAGGGTTCTCTTTTTTCCACGAATAAACGCCGTCTGCTCGGCTTTTTTGCAATTTAAAGCGCAAGTCGGTTTTCTCTTCGGCCGGATCTGGATGACGGATACATATGTACACGTCAATAAGCGGATAAGTGAAAAAAAAGGTCTCACAGCACCAGGCAGCGAATCAGCTGGTACGTTCCACGTCATCGACACGGCTGCATCACCATTGTCCCATCGCTATCTCTTTTTTAATCGTAAGACGCAGATGAAATTGGAGTCATTTCAAATCAACTCTATAATTAAATTCTCTTGATCGAAAAAAAATAACCTACAATATGCAAGGAAATTATATATTCTTCAAAATCGGATCAGATTTTGCTAATATGTAAAAATATATCATTTATAATATATTGTTTCGATAAATATTGTAAGACATATACTTTAATGTAAGAAAACGCTAAAACGATTGTATGAGTCAGAGAAGCGAATTGTAAGCTGAGAGCTGGAAGGAAATTTGAGAAATTCGTGAGTCGTGTTGACGAAATCTCGTGGCCGGTTCCGGCGAAAGGATTGGAATATCCGCGCGCAAGTGGATTTATTGGAATTCGAGAGATTCGATGAGGATCTCGGAATCGCTGGAATAATTGACGCCAGCCGTCGCGCCACCACCTGCAAAAGTATCAAAATGCAGAAAGGGTTCGACATCGCGTAATGCGAGCCTTACGACTGCCATAAATCTTCCGGCACGAAAATTGGCGCCGATAACGGCGCGCAAAGCTCTGGCCCGCTCGTAAAAACCATGAATCAAATATCTATTTCGCGCAAAGCAAACACTTTGCCGGCGAAAATTATGCGCCGTCGTTGTAATCGCGGCGGAGGGTAGTTTCGGGAAAATTTAAACTGGCGGCCTCTCGACGAAGATATCGCCATTGCTCCGAGTACTCATCGATCGTTAAAATTTCCGACTTCCTTTTATCTCTTTGGTAATTAAAAATAATTTAATATATAGTTAAATATATATCTTTAACGTATGTGAATCGGAAATTAGTAATATTTTAGTAATATTAATCATATGTTAATTATTACAATACTTATTCATTCGGTCGAATTCAAATCACTCATATTATTTGAAAAGTTTTAATTTCCTCCTTTTGTTTTCTTCATTGTCAGAAGATAAATATAAAAAGAATTTTTTTCTATCATTAATTTTTGTTTAAACAAAATATACAATACATTATAATACTAATAAATTAAATGAATATAATATATAATCTCTCCAAATTCTCAATTCTATTTCTCTCTTTCATTTTTTAATAAGTAAAAACATCTTTGATCAATTATCAAAGATCTCTTGCAATTGCAACTACGTAAATTTTAAAGTTTCGCGAGGCTTACCTACAAAACTACTTCGTAGTTTTCGGAAAACCGCATATCTTCGGCCACCACGTAAGCGAGTACCGTAGCTTATCACGTGTTTCATCGACATGGACATATTTGAATATACCATAAGCGCGAGCGCAAAAACGATCGTAAGTTTTCGCGATAGCCCACAATTACCTACTCATAATTCACGGGCCGACATCCTTCGTGCCCTTTGCGTGTGTCTTATTTGGATCCGTTCGACGTTGTGCATTTGTAGTAAATTTACAAATTCGGTTTCGCAGTTGTAATCAACATGCAATTATGCTAAATAAACTTGTAGCCTCCTTAACTAAATATTGATACTAAGTTTTTTTCTAATTTTTCATACATCATGCGATGTAATAATATTACTTCTTCGCCGCATTAAAAGCAATTTCCCGAGTGTCATATCTCGTATATAGATATATAAATATAATATTAACATATATTTATACTTATATATATATATATATATATATAATATGAAATTGTAGGTTTACATATATATAATAAATATATTTGTTATATATATTTTATTTAAAAATGATCATTTTTGTTAGTGAGAGAATAAAAGGAATTCTGTAAATGGAAACGAAAGTACGTTGACACAAGATCTGATAGCGTTTCTACGATCGACCGATCATCCTTCTTTTATTGCAGCGCAAAAACTGAGGGGTCTGCGGCGCACGAAGGCGAGAAGAAATGAGGTGGACGTGACACAATGACATGATGAAGAGCCTGGTGGGGATCATGTGGATAGTGTTGGTGCTCATATCAGGTATGTATGATCAATCTAGGAATCGCATGCTGGAGACTCATACTAATCTACCGATACTGATCGATGGAAAATTTCATCTTATCGCTCCCAATATCCCAATTTATCTTTTGCTTCCACGAAACACATCATTATCATTTATTTCCTCTTTAAAGTACAAATTAGTACCATATTAGCATACCTAAACAATTTTTAACTTGGCTATTTTTTATGAATAATCGGACAAATGTTCATTAGAGATACATGCCTCTCACTGAACATGAATTAAATAGATAGACGTCGTGAAAATTACAAATCAGGTCATCTTACTTCTCTTCCTAAATAAAAATTTTCTGATAATAAAAAAAGGAACATGCTTTTTTTTAGTCGTTTCTTCCCATTTTGTACGAAAATACAAAATGTATATAAGCGAATATTATTTTTGCATACGCGAATAACGACTGCAAATGTGCGCGTGGACGCGAAATCTACTTAAGGCTCGTAAAGCGTTTTCCATGTCCCGCGAGTGTGTTTGCAAGCCCGACATCGCTATAATCCACACAAACGCGCACGTCGTTACACGTATTGTGGATACACCTGGTGGTCTATGAGACGCGTACATTACCGCGGTTCGCGAGTATGGACATACCCAGGTCGTTCGCATTTACGATTGCATTTCTCCGCATTGTTCTTGCGCACCTATGCACGCGGAGTACACTCACGAGACGGCCGCAATATAGTCGTTTCGTTTCTCCTCTTCTTTTTTTTTTATCGGGGAAAACGCGCGCGAGTACAGCTGAACGGAGCAAACGACGCGATTACAAAACCAGACCTTCAAGTGCAATCCCGTTTGGAGGATTAACTACCGTTTCGCACAGTTACATGTTATTGTCAGATATTAGTCATGATATTTATCTGAAGAAATAATATTTATATTAAAATAAATGGATAATTAACTGAAGACTCTCGATATCGAAATAAACAAATAAAAAGAAAAGAAATGACAAACCTTGATTCAAACGTAGGATTTATAATTTTGTATTTGAGTTATTAATTAATTGTAGCTTAACGATAACTCACACACAACTAATTGCATTTAACTCTCAAAGTCCACATTTTTCTTATTACTTGTTAATATTTATATTGATTGCAATTCAGATTAGATAACTTGTGTTTAATTATTGTTATTAATTAATTGTGTTTAATTATTATCTTCGAAATATTTGTATGGTTTAATTGTAAAATACTATAAAATCGAGTAAAACGCGCGTATGCGCATGTACGTCATTAAAATTTATAAATTGAATCACAGAAATGTGTGAAATCAATAAATTGTAAATGCATAAATGTATAAGTCGAAAACAATTTGTCATTGCGTTAGCAGATATTTCGCGCAAAATTTTAATGCCGTTGAAGTTAAATAAAAAGATAACGCGCTGTAATAAGAGTTTAGTTTCGAAGAGTCTTTGTCAATTACACGTTGTAAAATTTTTAACGCACGTACACAAATTGCGGCGCATTGTTGATATAAGTGCTTCAAGATTACTCCGAGACGTCAGGCGTTAAATTAGAATAAACACGGAATATCCCATCGCTATTGACATTCTCGCAACTTTAGTCCTTCGTCCCGCGGCTATGATCTTTCCGGCTAGTCTTGAACGCAATTTCCCAGGGACTGTCTTCCGATATTCGAGCCGGAAGAACCCCCCTGGCTCAGTTTCAAAATTAAAATCACTGGCGACGTTGCATTACGTACGCGCTAGTCGGGACGGTCTCGGGAGCTCGTAAAACGGTAATAAAATGAGATGCGAGCGTAATAAATAATATAACGGCCGAATCCACTGACGACTCTATCGTAATGACGAGCTATCGACACGTATTTGCGTCTCGTCGAGCGCAAGTGTTTGTCGCCTCTGCTATATCGCCGTTAATTTGTCGCTGAAAAATGAAATTTTCTCAGTCGCGATGCATAAATTATAGAATATATTCCGCACCGAAATAAATCGATGAGATAATGCGTATGATGTGAAAAAATTCATAACCATATGCCTTTTTTTGTCTCGTTATTTTTAGCAAACGCAGTTTCCCGATGATCTTTCAATGCAGACCGCAGATTGGAAATTATCAAATTATAAAATGTTAAATTTTCTCTCTTATTCTTGATTTGATTCGAGCAAAATGAAGGGAAATCCGCTCGACTGAATGTAACAAAAAGTTTCGAGACACGAAATAATTAAAGAGAATTTATATAGAAATATTCTTCGAAATATTCTTCTTTCATACATATATATTCATACACACATAAATTTTGCATTATCGCGATGCCTAGCGAAACGTGCTTCTCAGGTCGCGCTTTGTGGCTCCAATATTAATAGCGATTCGTAGCGTTGCACGCAGAGATCCAGAGGCTCAACGTTTTACTTTGAAATTGCAAATAAGTGGAGAACGATTTGGACGACGGCGGATATATCTGGTCTGTATCTTCCGGCCTGTGTTGGTCTTTATAATGACGGCAACACTTTATGCACTGCCGTACGGCAAAGGGTTAAATATGCGCAAAGCGAAATATACACGGGCACGCTCACACGAGCACGGATAATGGGAAAACTACGAAGCGGAATTACCGAGCTGTCCTGTTACGTGGGTAAACTATCCACGGCTGTCTCCCTTCCTTTGATATCTGCCCTCCGGGTGAAATATTTCCTGCTTTTCCTCTCCTCGCGCCCTTTCGGATTCCCTTGTTTTCGCTTCGTTTATCGACGACGATCCGAATTGCGATATTAGTCCTAAATCTCGCAGAAGTGACGAGGAGTCACATTAAAATGGAAAAATACAGTGAAACTGCAATAGATTGTAAATGGGAAATTCATTTAAATTAATTAGTGCAGTAAAAATGAATTATCTTCAAACTTGCGCAATAATTTATACAATGACATACAATGATATTGTGTGTGACGTAAGTTTGATACTACACTCAGTTTGATACTACACTTTGCTGTTAATCTAACTTTAAGCCTTCGCTACATAAAGACAATAAGCATTGTCACGTGTGGAAATTTGGTTCGGTGCCATAAGTTGGCCCTTTTAGGTGACGATTTTAGAACACGCTTCTTCTGTATTTCCAGGATGCTCAGGAAATCCAGACGCGAAGCGATTATACGACGACCTCTTGTCGAATTACAACAAGCTGGTTCGTCCAGTGGTCAACGTCACAGACGCCCTCACCGTTAAAATAAAGCTCAAGCTCTCGCAGCTCATCGATGTGGTAAGCAATTGTATCTTCACGATCATATGACTCGTACAACAATGTGAGAAGAAGCAAGCGAGAATTGGATTCAAATATGGATATTAGATGATTTATATATTAATATTTCGATATCAAACTTCAAGGCACCATTATTAATGTCGTTATCTCTGAAGGCAAATTTTAGCCGTGTTCTTTATATTTCGTAATGATAAAAATTGTTATAGCAGATGCTGTTGATGCGTACATATATATCTATAATCCGTTTTTTAAACATCTCGGGAGAGCACGAGATATATCGGTTCATAACGAAATGTTGCGATATATTTTCAGAGCAGGGGAGAGCGATGTATTCTCACAAAATTATTCTCTTGCAGAATTTGAAGAATCAGATCATGACGACGAACCTCTGGGTCGAGCAGGTAATATATATATATATATAAAAATCACGTAACGTAAGAATTAAAGAGAAAGAAAATTCGGGGGATCATGAGATATTTATTAAACGCACATCGAACGATATTAGAGTAACATTCGTGACAAATCGTAGCAATTTTCGATTACGTAAGTTCGCCGAAACTTTCATTGTTGGCCGTCGTCCACGTGGAAAGTAAATGTTCGCGGCCTGTCGATGACATGTTTTAGCACGTGTCTACATGTGCGAGCGTCGCGCGCTCGCGCGCGCATGGATTTTCATACGCAGAAACGAAGATCGGACAGAAGCTTCCGCCCGGAGAAGCCAGAAAATAACTCCGGTGAACCGTGCAACCCACTTTCAAATGCTGGATTACGTAAGATAGATAGATTCGCCCCATGTGCACGACCGTTTTTCCATTCTAGGATATATAGCAAGCACACGAAATAGATTCATGTAATAAATACGCGACTCGCGACGGAAAATCGGGTCATTAAAAAGCAGATACCTTCATGATACGATTACAGGGTGTCGCCTGATAAATCTTCGAAAGTCTCCTCTCGCTATGAGATCAATGAGAATAAAATACTTATGTGTTTTGTAATATCATTATATACCGATTCTCTCTTCCAGTTGTATTTTCTGAAAAACTACAAGAGATTGTACCTGTTTTCGAGACTTATTTTGACCGTATTTGCATAACTTTTTTGCACGCGCGCGTTCTAGATTTAGTATTTCTCCCTTGTCAGGTATTTGTACATATCGAAAGTTTTAATTATTGTTATTCCAGCATCGTTGCAATCAAAAAATAAAATGGAATGGTTGACGAGATGGTAATAGAAATCAAATCAGAATAAATTGAAATTCATACCAAAGCTTGAGATTGAAACAATCCCAATTTCATTATAAATTTCGATTTACCCTGAATTTATTTCAAGTACTCATCCACACATTAGTACTTATACGCCTCTTTCATTTCTCTGTAAAAATTGTTAAAATAAAAATAAATTAAAGTTAAATTAGAAAGGAAAGTGGTATAATTATGCTCTTTCGTCGTGTGTCATCGTTTTGTCATAAAGCTAAATTCCACATGTATTATAAATTTCACAAATTGGGAAGCCACATATCTCCATATTTGGCAATTCCTATTAGTTTATTATTCCCGTGGAAATCCCGTTGGTGTGAAAAGACACCAAATATTAATGTTGCGCGGTAAACCAGGCACATCGTCGTAAATGTTCGCGCATACGTTCGGAGAGTTGCGAACGAGCGCCATGCTACCCGAAAGTTCAGGATATCCGCCGCATCACGCATCTCACAATGTTATCACAAAGTTTGCAAGCGAAAATATTAATTTCGCGATTCATCGACGAGATTAATAAGTTCGTACTGCTGACGCAAACGTCCGCATCGCGAACAAATTGTCCGCCGATTTTTCAAATTAAACTCTTTAAATTCAACTTTATAATTATTTCTGCAATATGATATATTGACTTGTGGCAACATTATCGCTGATCTGCGTATTTTAATAAAACGTGTCGCATCATTAGTCACAGTTTATATATGTGAATTTTTTTTAATCGAAATTGCAACTAACACACATTTAAAGTATTACGAAAAAGTTATGCGAAAAAATTAAAGAGCCTGATGAAGGATCAATAGGAAATATATTGCGAATAAACATTGGACATCCCCTCTCCTCCTCTTCTCATTCTGCGGTCAAATTTAATTCCCTGCTTTAAAGCGTGTCGGAGTTGCAAATGGATTACGCTATTTCGCGATGAATATTTAATAAATTACCTCGCAAAGTGTACACCGCTCGCTATTTAACTAAGCGTTACCTTTGGTTCGGTTAAACACAGCCAAATTTCGCAGAATATAGTCATGTCCAACTGCATGCCGGTATAATATTCTACCTGGCAAATATAGCGACGCGTAAACGAAGAGAGAGAGAGAGAGAGAGAGAGAGACTTCGGCTCCGAGCTAATATTCAACATGCCCCACGCATAAAGGCTGTGTCCACGCCCGAAGGAAGCGCATTTCCGGTGACAAGCTGTGTCGACGCTTCATCGTTTGTGGACGTTCCGTTGACATGAGTAGAAAATTGAGAGTAATAAAAGCAATCGTGTTTTATTAAAGCTAATTTAGTTTTTATGTTCGTTTAATTAGAGAAGAAGTTCACTCAGAAATTTTACACAGCTATCGCAATAAATGGAAAGAAATTTATTGGTTTCGTGGTTTCTTTCAAAAAAATTCTTCGACATAAAGATGCTAAGAGATAATAAGTTGAAAATAGAATTTTTGTTTAATCTTTAATATTCGTAAAAAATTAAGAGAATATTATACTTAATTCTGAGTGGATTTTTTCTTTTAACAGTACTTTAATTCATAAAGTATATTGCAGAAATGTAAGATATTGTAATTTTAAATACTCCAAAGAGCGATGACTCTTTCGACATTTTTATTGAGAAAGAATTGACTTCGAATTCACGTACAAAAATTCATAGTAAAAGTTTGATCCATTTATCTTAAGATATTCTTTATAAAAACTGAATGTCTTCGACAAAGATGTTTGATTATAAATTTCTCTGATATGCAATACATTATTATACAATGTTATAATCCTACGAATTTTTTTAAATCTATTGCGAAATACTAAGAAAAAAAAAACGCGCTTCGCATATGAGCTGTGAAATTGAATAGAATAATAGATCAACGGCATAGAAATTTTTCAATAAAACGCGCAATTTTAATCGGGCAGAATGAATGAACAAGGACAAGAAGTTCGTTGCACTGCATGCAAATCTGCGCGTTTCAGCCTTACAACTCTCAATGAGGAAAGTTACAAAATATTGCCTCTGTGCACGGTTTGTGCTCGGTAAAGTAGTCTCAGCGTGATCTCCCGATCCTTTGTCGCTTCCCATTTTAAATACATAAATTACCGATAGATAAATTCGTTGAATATTCGCGACGAAGTGTGCACCGCGATGAACGCGACGCATTTACGTGCGATGAAGAAACATAAAACACACGAATAGTTTTATGGCATTTTGCTCAATGTGATAATATATCATTTCTTTTCCATTCCGAACGACAATTTTTCACGATGATTTATTCAATCATCGACATTGTTCTGGCATGTAAAAATATGAGTTTGTTTGTTCGCAACGGGAACAAAAAAAGAGATTATAATATGAAAGAAAAGTTTCGTTCATAAAAACTTTTCCACATTACTTACTTGTTTTCATATTACTTATCACGCAACGCAAAATTAAAAATAGCACGACATAGTGTTAAATTTTACTTGTCAATTTAAGAGATTAAGCCACTGTAATGAGTCGAAAAAAAAAATTTTAAAAGAGAGGCATTCAAAAAAAATGTGAGCAGATGCATAGGATTGATTTCACCATTCCTATCTCCAAGATGTATGAAATTGACTCTACTTTATCTATTTATCTATTGTACTTCATCTATTTAATCAAGAGGAAAGAAATTAATATTGTATCGAAAAAGATAACCAATATGATTTCCTTATCAATAACAAATAATAGTTGAAGAAAGACTTCACGTATAAACGTATTGATTTAATTATAATTACCGATTGTTCTTGTCCGAAGTTTCCGCATTAGACACACGAGCATTAAAGCAACGGATATTATGATAGACGTTATTTTGGACGGACGTCGTTACCCCAGTTATATGAACGTTGATCTATTGAAAATTCGCACAATAGATAAGACGGATGAAATGCGGTTTTCGGTTATGTACTATATTGAAAGTGCAAAAAAAGAGAAGCGTGAATCAAAGAGATGTGTACTGTGTGCTGCAAAATTGCATCAACTTCGAGAGAAAAACGCCAATAATAGCAAAAAAGATTATATTCGAGATTCTATTTTTAAAAAACGCGACAGAAAAATGATATTTTTTAAAATTCCTACAGTGGCTTAATCCCTCGAAAGATGTAAAGTAACGTAAGTAAAATAAAAGTAAAGTAACGTAAGTAAAATAAAAATGACAAAATGACAGGAAAAGTAGTGTTTGCATTAACGATAATGATAATTTACGATTCTTTGTTCACAGTCATGGTATGATTACAAGCTAAAATGGGATCCGAAGGAATACGGTGGGGTGGAGATGCTGCATGTGCCGTCAGATCACATATGGAGACCCGATATAGTTTTATACAACAAGTAAGACAATCATTAATGAATTTTATGGAAATTAGATGCGCTGTCTTTTCTTTTTTTTAATGTACATTATTTATAGAATATTGTCGATTTAAATAAATTACTGATTAAAAAACGATAACGTTTCGCGCTTATAGTGTATGTAATGTGTCAGATAAAAGCATGTAGGTGATTTTATCACTTTAAAATCAAAATTTTTTACATGGTTATTGAAAGATTATTAGATATATTCTCCTATTATTGTATACTAGAAAATTTAGTCTATTATTATCAATTATTATCGAACAGATTTTCTTTTTAAAGAGATATTGAAAATTAAACTTATGAAGTATGGTAGAATCTTTTCATTTCAAAAATAAACGAGTTATCTCCGAAATAAACGAGTTTAAAGAATAAAATATATGTTTGTATGACAAATTATAGGATATCCAATAAAATTGACTGAATTGATATAATATTTTAAATTAATTAAGTAGAATGTAAAAACTTTTATGAAATTATATCTGAAAATGCTTTATTAAAAACTTATCAATAAGTCAATAATGCACTATTCTATATAAACAACTTGCTCCTTTAGAAAAATAACTGTCAGTTATAACAACAATTATCTTTCAACTGACAGTTATCTTGATCTCTGTATCGTTCTTATTTATTTAGAATCATAAGACTGTATATAACATTGAATAAATAAAAAAGGTCGAGAAGGATTCTAAGGAATTATGAAACTCATAAGAACAGTTGTGCCATTGAATTATTGATTTCTCATAATTCTTTAATAAAGCATTTTTGAAATGGACGTTTATATTAACTTTTTTCAGTTGACCTCTTTAAATATCAATTTGGTTTCCATCTTTTTCAACATTTTGTACAGCACACAACAAATCCACGAAAGAGATATTATTACTACGTTTCTATTTACGGAATGATAGACTTTCGAATAATGTATTATAATTTGGAAACAATTTTACTTATGGTTTTCCAAATGAAATTATTTTTTTTCCCGAGAAAGATAGAAATATGAAAGAATTTACGTTTGACAGCGCCGACGGTAACTTCGAGGTGACGCTGGCGACGAAGGCGACCCTCAACTTCACGGGTAGGGTCGAGTGGAAGCCGCCGGCGATTTATAAGTCTTCCTGCGAGATCGACGTCGAATATTTTCCCTTCGACGAGCAGACGTGCGTGATGAAATTCGGCTCGTGGACTTACGACGGCTTCCAGGTGAGAATTGCCTGGTATCTCGCGGATGTTTCGAAAATTTCCTTCCGTTCTCCAAACGCTTGACCGATCGATTTAACTGTCGCAGGAAGGCCACTTGTCTTTATTCGCGAGTTAAAAAAAGAATTGACAATTTTATATATATAGAAAGGCACTATATTATACATGGAAGTGTACATTTGCAAGGATATTTTTATCGTATTTCCCAGTAATCTTTTTCTTCGCGAGTCGAAAGTCTGATAAATAATTAGATCTTTTGCCTGCTCTCGAGAAACTTTTCCGTTCGCGACATGTGCTTCCTAGATCTATTCAATTAATTTCGAGGATTCAAAGAATTCAATTTGTCGGGGCAAGAAAGATCTTGCAGGGATCTTGTTAGAGCAGTCATAAATATTCCGAGGACGTCTTTCGTGGCATGTTACGACGAGATTGTCGTATTATTGTCCGCCGTTAGACACCGCGAGCGGTGAAAGATCGTATATATCGCTTGTTATCTTTTTTTTTTATTGAGTAAAATGTCGCTTGTTAGAAGTGCAATCGAGTATAAATGGCTGGGCGGAACTGAACTTGAAATAAAAGAAATGAAACGGTGAGACCAATTGTCTGACCTAAATATTAAGTATTTAATGCTATTTGAGTGCTTTTGCTTTATATCGTGATACGATCTATCTCTACTCATGCTAAGGCTTTATACATTGTAATTCGTCTGATTTAACTTCAAATATCTTCATCGATAGTACGTGCGGACTTTCTCATAATGATAGAAAAAGATTGAGCATATGTATCGATTGATTGGACGTTAAGCAGCGCGACACCAACAATGCATTGTAAAATTTAGTAATTTACTGTTAAGGTCGATCTTAGACACATCGACGAGGTCCGAGGCAGCAATGTCGTCGACATCGGCGTCGATCTGTCGGAGTTTTATACTTCCGTCGAGTGGGATATACTAGAAGTCCCTGCTGTAAGGTACATATGTGCTTTAATAATTTTTTAATCCTCTCTTAGATCATTAAAGGTTTGCATTCGATTTTCTACCGGATAAGTTTTTGCGAAAACGAATTGTGGGAAGATATTGATAATAATATAAAAACTAACTTTTTTCCCCGCAAATTAAGCATTAATAATAACTTTGTTAATAATCAGCAGTAATATTAATAATAATGTTTTATTTGTATTTTGAATTGAAGAAAATTGCAAAAATGTGCATGAAATGCTTTTAATATTAATACTATTATAACCGATCGTTAAACGAAATATGCGAATGTGCAAATTGCAGAAACGAAAAGTTTTACACGTGTTGTGACGAGCCTTATCTCGACATCACTTTCAACATCACCATGAGACGGAAGACTCTATTCTATACCGTTAACCTCATAATACCCTGCATGGGGATATCATTCCTCACGGTGTTGGTATTTTATTTGCCAAGCGACAGTGGAGAGAAGGTAATTAATTCATAACTTAACTTTTGATTTTATCTTATACGTTGCATTATGTGATATATCTTATATATCTTATTAAAATTCGTTTAAACTATAAGAATAAAACGATTTATAGTTTACGTTTAGAGAAAGTGAGAGATAAGAAAATAAAACTTAGTATAGCTTTCGGTCTTTTCGCAAATTCCACAAGTGTGGTTTTAAAAAAGTTTAGATATTTAATCGGGATAAAAATTAGTCGGGCACAAAAATTAATTTTTAAAACGCAAAGACAAGATCACAAGCTAACACAATTCGTGTACAATTAGATTTTCCTTCGATTTATTAATCTGCGTGTTAAGATCCTTTAGATATTTGTTAGAGACGCAATCGGAGAATTAATCCTCAAAATGCAAGAATTTCATTCCATTAAATCGAAATAGCTCGCGATCGACCTTATCAAAATAGAACGGTATAGTTCGCGCGCCATTACAATTTTATTCACGATCGACCTTATTGTCCCGATATCGCGTTTCTCTTTATACATCTTTGGGAACTTTGTTCCATCGTCGCAATCGGAAATTAATTTTGCAGACGCTCAAAGATTTGGTTCGATTAGATATGGAATATGGCACATTTTGTGCGCCATTACGGTTTAATCCGCGACCGACCTTTTCACGTCGAATGTTACGTTTTTAAGCGCCTTGTAAGGTACTCTCGACCTCGAGAGAGCACCAATATCCACTTACAGACTTACATAATTCAGACGTATTCTTCCGCTTTGTCACCGCAAAAGGTATACCGAGCTGTCCTACGCGGGAGATAAGCAAGCAAGAAAAAAGGGAGAGAAGGTCAAATGTCAGGGTACCGGTCGTTTAGCAATCGGCGAGAATACGCAACGAGGATACATGGGGAGAGAAACTAGAGTGAAGCGGCTGTAATGCGTCTCTCGCAACGTGCTCGGCACACAGAATCAATGCGAGAGAGCTGAGAGACAAAACCCTTTCCAATCGGCCCCAATGCACTTTTAAGGTGCAACTCGTATATACGTTTGCAGCCGTATAAATTTGCAATCGAGAGCTCGTTCCACTCTATGAGAAGAAAACAGAAACCTATTGATAAAATTAAAACTGCGTTTTTAAAACGTTTATCTGTTTCTCTCTCGACGCAATATTCTCGGTTCATTAACTTTTCGATGAAATTATTAATTTTCGATTTAACTTGTAAATCTTCTTTCTCATGTTGCAAATAAAGCAAACATTACAATAAGATTATGTAATGGTTTGTAGGTTTCAGAATATATGAGTCGCTAAGAAGCCAAGCTAATCAATTTATTTATGGAATAAAGCGTAGAGAAAGTTGTTAAAGTTATAAATTAATTTATTGGCTCCGGTATCAAAATAATTTATTAAAGATGGAGTTAATTAGTAACTGGTTTCTGAGAGGCTCGTAACTAAGAAACCAAGAATAAGACAGTGACCGAGATTATTTTCAGTTTACGTGTATGTGTGTGTGTATGTCTATTTTAAATATTTAGGAATACCCAAGAAAATATATAATTCATATCTCTGTATCGCTTTTGACATGTATCCTTATAATATAGTCTAATAAATAATATATAAGATACCTTTTTCTCTCGTTCTGCCGTAGGTCAGTTTGTCCATCTCGATTCTATTGTCACTGACTGTGTTCTTCCTTTTGCTGGCCGAGATTATTCCGCCTACGTCGCTCGTAGTACCGCTTCTTGGTAAATTCGTCCTCTTCACTATGATCCTCGACACCTTCAGGTACGGTATACGAAAATCGCTACTGCCAAGAGGACACTTGTAAAGTGCGTTATATGTATACTCAAACGTTAAATTTATTAAGTTAAATGGCACATTCGCTTTAAATACTATTTGAATAAAACTCAGATTAAAGAAAAAATACTGTTGCTGGTGTTTTGCCAATGTATTATTCCTGATTTTATTGTTCCATCTATCGGAAAACATGTGCCGCTTTAATTTAAAGCCAGTACAATTATTGACTACCGAACAACCGTTGCGATCCTTCTTTTGCATTCCATTCATTCTTTCGTGAATTTACAGCATATGCGTAACAGTGGTGGTCCTGAATGTGCACTTCCGTTCGCCGCAGACCCACGTAATGTCACCGTGGGTCCGACGCGTGTTCATCCACGTCCTGCCGAGGCTGCTGGTAATGCGCAGGTATAATACGCCATCGCAGAGAACCGATTACGATTCCAGGCAAGATATATTCTTCTGGCATTTGTGGCCCGGTCATTGGAACCACGCCAGAGCGAGCATTAGAGCACTCATTAGCGTGCACGTGACGTTAGTGTCGCGTCATACCTGCAAGCATTTAGCACCACGGTGCATCACTTCTGCATCGCGCTGCATCGTGAGTGATGTGTCTGTCGCTAGTCGCATCTCTCTCCCGCTGTGTTTTATTTGTCATACAAATAAAATTTCCTGACTCCCGCCGAGGCGACGCTCGGCATCGACGGTCGGATTGTTTATTTCCATGCCTCACGAGTGTCTCTAAAAAGAGTATGTACAAGATTTATATCATTAAGATATATATCATCTTTAAGATTTATATCATTATCAAATTAAATGATTTGAAATTAAAATTAAAGCTTTTCCCGATGGAACCGCAAAGTGGCGAAATTGAACTTCGATAATATTCTATAATTGTGTACTTTTATTCAGGAATTTTATTTTATGAAGCGAAGCATTTTTTTTACATCGCGCTACTACAATGCGCAGCTATCGAAATAATGCTTCATTAATACTGTCGAACATTTTTTTACATCGCGCTGTTACAATGCGCAGCATCGAAATAATGCTTTATTAATACTACTGACAAATTGAGCATTGTCATAGCCACACACTAATTTTATATAGAATTTAGAGTCGCTCTTCATTATTTGACATCACTCGAATACATCTGCAATATTTGCAACTCTAGAAGCAAACTAGAAGTTAGGAGCATGTGTAGTCACGAGCTCATTAGAGTATGATGCGAATATCGTAAAGCCGACTTTACGAAGCAATAAATTATTCATTGCTGCACACTAATTGTAAGCTTAAAGCCATTATAATACGGGCTGTCAGTGGATTCTATTACTAGTGATTCTTCGATCATTTCGTTCGAAGAATATCGGCTTTGGAACTGTATGAATACTGTTAAGAAATAATTCGTGCGGTCGTAGGAACTAGTGAATCTTTGATTATCGGGAATTTAAAAAAAATACGCAAGATATTAGATATACGATCGCACGAATTTCAGCATATTTGCAGATATGCTTTTATAGTTCTGGAAATTTTGGGATGAGACAAAATGAATTTCCGTGTCGGATAAACCATATTGTGCTTTTACCTTCTCAGGCCGCAATATCAGCTAGATAAACATGGACGTAGCCTGGGCGGGCATCATGGGCATCGCGTGATGGTCAGAACATGCAATGGTCTCGAACTGCGAGACCCATCACTGTTTGTTGAATCCTCGGCCTCGGAGCTGGTCGAGTCCTCCGTGCTCTTTCCTAGTGTCGATTCACGGGATGAGCTGCATCCTCGGTGCGTGTCGTCAAGATTACTCTCGAAACACTCCAAATATGTATTATTTGATATGTTATATGGTGCAAAAATGTGTAATTTATTTAATTATTATAATTCCGAGATTCACGTATGATCATACGCATCATTATATTTTGCGTTTTGATGTATCTGATAAAAATATATCTTATAAAAATTATACACAGACTCTGAAACTATAGATTTTTTAAAATAAGTATTTGATAAGTAATTGTGTCAATAGATAACTGTGAAAAATTAATAATAAAGACATTAAAAATGATAAATGTCAAAAAATTCAAGAGTAAAGAAAATATAAAAAATAACACTAATGTGATGAATACATTACATATCTTTATGTATCTTAGAATTAATTACTTTTAGTTGGCCTAAAACTTCTATCTAATGTTTTTGCGCAGCATCGCAATATGTTTCTTTGAGTCATTTTCTCAAATATTTTCTTAACATATATTCGTGGTCATCTGTTTTGCGACTTGTACATTGTCTGCTTAGGGAGCTGGAAGCAGTAAATTTAGGAAGTACGTGCCGTATCCACGGTTCGCCAGCGGCAACGGCCGCGCCGCAGCCGCAGCTTCCAACAGAGGAGAGCGTCGACGCTCTCTGCAACACGCTTCACCATTGGCATCACTGCCCAGAACTATACAAGGCCATAGAAGGCATCCGCTTCATCGCCGATCATACGAAGAGAGAAGAGGATTCTACTAGAGTAATTATAATTTCGCATACAATTCGAATAACAGTACAGTATTCCGATATATAAAATATAACAAATACAATTCAGAAGATCTTCATAGAATAAAGAAAAATTAGAATATCTAAAAACAATTCTGAAATTAAAAAATTTTTTGGATTTTTTACATTCAACCTTTTAGGCTCTTATTAGATATTATTTAATAAACGCTGAAATTTTTCTTCTTTAGAAATTTGACTAGGTATTTAGAATTGTACAACATTAAAATATCCGAATACCTAATTGCATTCTTTTGTCAAATATGAAACGTAATATCTTTAAGTAAAAATATAATAATTTCTGTGTCCTAAAATGTCTTTATTGCAAACTTTATTCAAAGAAACTTTATTGCAATCTTCAATAGAATCTTTTTTCCGCGTATATATCATATATATAAACACGTAGCTGTAGAAAACATATGCTTTACATTCTTGATTGTCATTGAGGACTCAATCGTAGGTCAAGGAGGATTGGAAGTACGTCGCGATGGTGCTCGACAGACTATTCCTCTGGATCTTTACATTAGCCGTAGTCGTCGGCACGGCCGGGATTATATTGCAGGCGCCGACCTTGTACGACGATCGCATCCCTATCGACGTACGGCTCTCCGAAATCGCCTCCACCACTGCCAAGCCACACATAGTCACGAGCCTCTGAGGGACAATTACTAATTGCATTAATGCCGCGCGCGTAAAACACGTATACAAACATATACACGACAACCTATTACTACTATTACTACATCGACACAGGCGACAAGCGAAACGTGTTAACGTCCGAAAGACTGAAGCCTCGCTAGGTCTTCGACTTCTGCATAAGTGCATGTCGTTCGACTTTGCGCATTTGCGCCGCTGTCGAACGGAGAATTCTTATTATTAACCCACTAACTGTCAGATTTTTTATTTTTTATTTTTAACCGACGATATAAAAAAATTATTAACGGAACTAATGACATAAGAAAATTGAGTCGTTGGTCCACAAATGAGAATAGAGACAGTTAATGGATTAAAACGTTGCGTATCCTCGCTTTTCTATTTCGCGCAATACTCAGAATTAATTAATTATTAATTAATTAAAAACATTTCTGCAACTACATGTGAGAGAATTGAAAAGTCAGTTTATTTTTGTAAATGTTCAAAATTCGAAATCAGATTGGTTTCAGCAATCCCACTTTTGAATCTTTTCTTTCTCGATTATAAAATTGTTACTTTGCTGTTTATAATGAAATAAGCGAAATACGCTTACTATTAATTAATTATGGCCTAGAGGGGTAGAGCGATTCGTAATCACGCGTTAATTTTATCGACTTACTAAGAATTCCCGAGCCACAGCGGTAGATGAGCTTCCTGCGCACAGAAGGTGATAAAGGAAGAAATAACACGACGGAGAATATGTCTCAACCAATTGCACGCTGATCGCGTTTGATTCCGTGTAGCACATGGACGGTGTAAGAAGTTCACATGTAGGTAATATAATCCGATGAACACGAGATAGATCTTCCTATTTCTCGAATTAAATCGATGGAAAATTGAGCTTATCATGTGGATCAACGAAACGTGCAATTATAAAAATAAAAATTGGCTGATTTTCAATAAAATCTAAGCAAGGGTATGTATATATATATATAATTATGATATGGAATTTGCAGCCATCATTAGCTCGTACTGACCGCTGTATCTTCGACTAAATTTATGCAATTATTTCCTGTTTAATCTAATTCTTTTCTTATATTTTTAATTTTTTTATACGTTTAAGATTTAAACGTCATCAAATTCATGTATTTATCTGTTGCTGATCCTCTGAAAAAGGAAGGATTATTTAAAACATGTAACATCCTTATTGCACGTACAAAATAATAAATTCGAGTAATAAGAAGAGCTCACTTATCATCATCGGGTTCAGATGCGGCCTGTTTCGCGACTAGGAAAATATATTGAAGTTTAATAAAAGAAATGAATATATAGTAGGTAAAAGGGAGGACAAAACACGTATATACTGTAGAATTAATTCAGAAAGATCTTAATACAGTGCGATTTCGTGCCAGTTGCATTTGTAGAGACGCGACAACATCCATCACCTCCAGTACGTTAGAGGATATTCTGAACACGAGGCTCAAGCAATAAATTAATATCCCGAATATATTGTTAAATTGCTTTTGTACAAGAGATACGTATATCGCGAGTGTAAGGAAAGGGGGGAGGGGGATAGCGGCGCGAAAAATGCAAGTTGCACGAAGTTGTACGAAGCCTGTTGCAGACTCAGGAACAAAATAAGAGGAATATTATATTTCCCAACACTACATCGAGCCTGTAACAATGGGGCCATATTTTCACAAAGAACGAAAGTGCGTGTTCTCTCGTATTTAAAAGATAAAAATTAAAAGTAAATGAAAAATAAAATTCTAAATATCTGCATCGATTATACGGCGCAGAAAACGGGTTGGGCCTAAGAGATAAAAAAAAAAGAGGAAGTTTAGAGGACTCAACTTTTATTGCTCATAATGTATATGTTTGTAATAAGAGTAACTTTCGTAATTGCATTTGTTCCAGCACCATCCCGCACTGGCCGAGACACGGCGGGCATTTATTAAACGGATTTGATGGAATATATAATATATGATAATGAGAATTATTTGATAGCGTTTCCCACCATGATTTTTGTCGTCTTCCTACCCTGTTACCATTGAATTCGAATTCGTTTCGACACACGGCAGCCCGCTGCCATTCTTGCCAAAAAGCGAAAAAGGAAACAATAAATACTACGAACGCGATAATTTATTATTAGTGTTACACATGTAATCATGGATTATGAAGTAGTAAATCGCCGTGTTTGATACTTTGTACGTTTCGATATAATTTAGTACGAAAAAAAAACAAGACTTTAGAGCGCGCGTGCCGGCGCGCGATTAAAGAATTTTAATTATAGATAGATAATTTACCTGGTGGATGTAAATTGTGTAAGTTTTATTAATCCTACGATGTATCATTTTTTGAAATCGAAATATAATAATTTTGTCGATAAATAACACATACGTATAATTTAATTGACATTTCTAAATTACTCATCAGCTGCAAGGTGTACGAAAGTTTCTTCGCAAATTTTCGTTTCGGAATATTCCAAATATACAGAAGATAAATCAGCATATATCAGCAAGCTTCGTTTATTTTTCGCGGTCATATAAAAGTATGCATTAAATACAATCGTCCTGTCATTATGATATTGAAATAAATTTTGCAAGTACTTTAACTCGAATTTCTTTCCACTTTTGTTCAACGAACAATGCTTGAGTCATATGCATGCGTATAATAAGAACGATGATTACACTTTATCGAAATAAGCGCAGTGATAGTTTAACGCAAGTTGCATCTCTCTCTGGCAGTGTACATCCGTAAACATATAAATAATCCATACACACACAATATAAAAGATATAATATAACAAGATATTTTGTAAGTGTGTCTATAAGATTAAAACTTATCTAATAAATTGTCGTTGTCTTCATTTACATGATACATTTATCAACAATTTAAATACAACAGGACAATATCTCTGCATCATCCAGAACTGAAAAACACTGCATACATGTTTTAGAAAATGCGATGTATAATTTAAAAGATATACAGGCTCTCTTCCTAGAATATAAAAAAACAGAACCAAACAATATTTCACTTTTAAAAAGATCTGAATTTTGTCTGCCAATTTTAAAAGCGAGACTGTATGTCAAGTACATCTCTGGCATTGCTCCTGAAATTACTGCGATAACAATTTCGTTGCTCAAAAATGCACATTACCTATTTACTGCCATAAACAAGGACGATACCCGGTATCACAGCCACTGTAATCGAATTTATGATGTGACCTAAAATCAACTTATTACTACGAATTAGTGACGATCCACATCGTCTATCGATGCAAATGCAAACTGCACGATAAGGTAACTTCGTATTAACAATATAGCGTCACATATCGTATATGTACAACTTCGCAAACGCAAATCTACTTCGAGGATTTATGTGCAATTATAACACACGAATAAACGTATTCAATTTGGATAAGAGTGCCATTCAACAAACCGACATCTGACTAGCGTAATATTTATGTGCTTTGAGTTGTATAAATAATCAACCGAGCGATTAACAACAACATTCTTAAATATTTACTCCGAGAAAACGCCTCCGACTCGATTGTAACGTTACTGGATTATCCAGCTAACTGTTATCGAGACATTCTAAACTAAATTATAAACGCGAAAGCGACGATGAATTTTCTACGTAAGCGGGTGTACATCTACGAAATTATGAAATAAACTTAATTTTTGTATAAAAATTACAGTGCAGTCTTTTTGCATTGATTCTGATCTTAATCATTGCATCAGAATACTTTAATTGCTTCATATTTGTTCTGTCACTAATTTACTATAAATATAACTATACACAAATCTCAATAGAGAATAATAAATTCGTTGAAAATAATGCATGTCATCGATGTGGCAAAACAATTCTAAAAAAAAAATTTTATGCAAAGTTTTGAACATCACAATAAAAAAAGTCTATTCTTTCATCGTACAGCTAAATTCGTTTAAGAAAGGCTCGTATTTATTATCGTTGGTATAAATTCTGCAAATGCACTTTTTAGAAATATTTCAATATTACTTCGTTAATTTTCTGCTAATTCGTCATCCTCTTGCGTTTTAAACGATTCCATTTCCTCAAGATCTTCCGTCGATGCATCTAGATTGCTTTTAGCTTCGCGAATCCTTTTAATTTTCTTTTTAATCGCCATTGCGCCTGTTCATATAATAACACATTATCAAAGTTACAGTCTAATTTAAATTTTAAATAAAAAATAAGTATAAAGTAAAATAAGTAAAACTTACAAACTAATGTTTGCCACAATTCAACTTTTTTTGCTGCTTTGTTATTATATTTCCTTAAAGACTCCTTATGCCTTTTATGGATTCCAGCCAGTTCAATGGCTTCCTGTGTTGGTGGTGGAAACAGACAGATTTCAAGCCAATGTGTAGCTTTCACATGTCCAATAAGTCTTAACCATACCTAATTACATATTTCCATTAACATATAACATTTATATGCATGTATAATATCAAGAAATTAGCACCATGCGTAATATTTATTTAATTAAGAAATATATATATAAAATACTCATTTCTACCGAATCTAAACATTCTGCTGCAAACCAAAGCCACAAGCCACCAGGTTCTGTTTCTGCATATTTAACTTCTTCTGACCAAAGCATAAATGTAGGCACATATTGTAAATATAAATAGATCCTGAGAAATACCATTTGCGTTATATAATACATGATAGGAAATAAATCAGGAATATAATATCTACTAACCAAGTCAGGCAATGTAATAGAAATAACAGCTTAGAGACTGGTCTCCCAACAGTTTGAAAAATGCACAACAAGATTCGACAGACATTAACTATCACAATGTCAATAGTTTTATACATTAGAAAGGTACTTGTAACTGTACACCATCTATCACTATAAAACATATATAATATTAATACAGGAAATGTTAATTATCAATGTAATTATCAATGTTAAAATCAAGATTAAAAGAATTATAATAAAACTATCAAAATGAGACTGAGGGAAGAAAAATGAAGATTAAATAAATGAAAACCATATTAGAAAAAGAAAATGTTACAAAATAGAACCAACTATATGATTTACTTTTGATGATATGGATTCAAGACAAAGGACGCAAACAGCAAGTTTGCGCAGCCCTTTATCCAAGCACCATGACAGAGTATATCGATTCCCGCTTGATGATAGTAAAAGCTCCTGTGCAACACAACTCCCAATTCTTGGTACGTCACTCCCTGCTCGTGGGATGCAAAGCTTAAGATCTGCATGGCCGATGACTTCATGTAACATATACTACCGAAACAGAATCCGCAGTTCCATACAGCCTCGATTATTCTGCTCCGCTGGACCAACGGGAAGCACATACGCCTGAACAGTGACTGTTTATGATGAGAAAAGAAGTCAGAAACACACATTTTGGAGGAAATATGCGTAGCATTCAAAATTTTTAGTACGCTAGACTCACATTAAGACAATTCTCATATACCAGGTACAGTATCGTCCAGAATAGGATAAGGTATCCCACGAGCACATCGGTCTCCCGTATCTTCGTGTCGTTTGGATAACGCGTGCCGATGGCTTGCTTGTCCCATAAATTCGGGAGGAACGGCAGAAATTTCGTTGGATCGAGCAGAGAGTACAGGCCGACGGCCCAGCTACTCGCGGCTTGTTCATACATGTCTCTTACTGTCTGACAGTGATACGATGAACGTATAACATCGTTAACAAGTAGAACCCTAGTAGGACCACTGCCTACATTCAAATTTATTTCTTATACCGTTCGCGTATGTACTCGCCGTATCTCGCGTCTGACAGCTGATAGCTTATCACTCCGGCTGCAGCATTTCACTAGAGGACGCGCGCTGGCACGCACGTGTCCACGAGGATCTTACGGGAGTTGGCGTAACTCGAAAACTCGTTGCGCGCTAACGCCCTCTAAATAACATTGCGGTTAGAATCAGAATAGGAAACAACAATAATGTTAATTTCTGCCAAAGCAGATTACCTTTAATCTCGGTTTAACTAATTTTTATCTCTTTCTAGTTCCAAGAATTAGAAAAGGATAAGAAGTAAATTAAACTGACAATGAGTTAAAGTTAATCTGCATTGGTAAAAATGGACATAAGAGATTTACCGATGAAGTATTACATCGACAAGTAAAATTGATATGCGATTACCTTGTCGTATTACAACGCGAACGACTGAAAATTATTTAAAATAAAAAATAAATATTTCGCGGAGTATCATACATGGAAATATGATCGTCACCTTTCCATTCGTTCGCACCATATTTAATTAATTACTCACGCAAATTTATCAATTATTTATTTAACATAAGAAAGCATGTTTATGCTTTTTAACTTTAATACAAAATTTCTGAAATTATGACAGAGCCGTTTACTTTGAATTAAAAAAATATATACATATATGTCTTTCTTTATCGAGATAAACATTGCAAAAAAGTAAAAATATATAAATACAAGGATTTGATAATATCAAAGATTAGAAATCCATTAGCAATCGCATATAGTTTTTGACATACTTCTTTGATTTTAATTAATTTAACTATGTATTTGGCTATGTGAGAAAGAGCAGACAATAGTGGAAGTAATTAATTTATTACTATTACAAGATTATTCAAGTGCGCAGATATTTTACAAATACCGTACAAGAGTATCTCAAAGATCCAGTACGAACATTTTATCTGCACATTTCAATATCGCCTACTAAAGCTAACTGTGTTTCAATGAAATTGAGCTTTCTTTAAGCATTATACTTATCGCAATATAAAATCAAGGCAGTTTGTGTACTACCTAATTCCATTTCCATGATGCAAACATTAAATACGTTTGTGTAAAGGTAATGGACACCAAAACGAACGCACGCGTACACATCGCAATATATTAAGATAATATATTATTAAACGTTGTTCGGTAAAAATTTGATTGGTTGATTTCCAAGTATTTTTCATTATAGCGCAAAACAATGAAGGAAGCATAAAAACATTGTATGCAACAATATTTCGAATATTACGTAGCGAATGACTGGACTGCAATTGCATCATTTGTAATAAATTTAATTATGCAAAAAAGAACTCTCAGTCAGAATAGAAGTTTCGCATTAGCATTAAATGAACTAAAGCGACACTCTTTTATATACATTTCTCTGAACTTTGAGAATAATACTTCTTATTTCGCGTAATAGTACAACAGTAGAAATCTGATTATATTCCAATTGGACACTTCTGTTCTTTTTCACATAATTACATTTAAGTATCAAATATTCATTATTAATAATCTAATTAATGTCGCCAATTTTTTTACTAACGATCGCGATTTGACGCGAAAAATGAACCATACCGTAGCACGGTATTTGTATTCTAATCATGCTACTACGTTACAGATGTATTAATTACGACCTATAAATAATCATAATTTATACACAATCTCAGAGACTTTCAAATATTCGTTAAAGTTTAACTTTTGTACGCTTACATTCAATACAATAATGAATGTTCTCCTTGTTATTAAGCAGCACAAAATTTTATAGAGAATTATTTCTGTTATAATTCCTTTAATTTCTCTTCATTAAGTCATCGATATGTCATTATAATGGTAAATATATCAGTACCAACGTGTGCGCTATTTGAAAACCTCTGAGGTACCAAATCTTAGGACTTAGGAAAATCATAAAAGTATATAACTTATGACATGGAATGAATATAAAAATCGTCCTTAGCATAACTTAATTCTTAATTTAGCTATGCATAGCGAGTCAATTGCATAATCATGAAAAGCTTAAATATTTTAAAAAATTTTTCTAAAACGCTTCCCTTTTACTCCACAAAAGAAGACACAGAAAATGCACGGAAAAGACTAAAAAATTTTTAAATCAGTGGCGCAGTACAGATCCGAGACATCGTTTATTCGTATCGTTTAAGATTTCCATAATTTTGCGCGGCTCACGAATGCAGATTACGTTGAAACGTGTATTTCAACAAATATGGCACGGTTCTTATAATTTAATTTAAGCATCTCTGTATGTACATAAAATATACACAAAGGAAAGAAAAACACAAAATAAAAGTGAAATTTTGCGTTGCTCGTCTTGGACAAAGATTTTTAACAGATTATGAAAGTGAAGCAGAATACACAGTGTAAATATATAGGAAGATATATCTTTTTTAAAATTATACCATTTATTAATTAAATTAATATAAATAATTTGTGCTCGAAAATTATCATAATAGTAACAATTNTTCTTCGCCATATTTTTTTCTTTTCTTTTCTCTTGCACTATAATTTTTACTTTAAAGTTCAAAAAATCCTTAACCGCAAAATATATAAATCCGATGCGTAAGATCCGTAATAATTCGGATTCTCTAATTATATTGACGCGTCGGGAAAGCATCTCACCGGCTCTATATACACTGCAAACGTAGATTATGAGTTCCAGATACCAAATTCTATCGACTTGGAAACATGTACCGACACCAATGTGTCGTTTTTTTTTTATACCTATGGCTTAAAAATGATTTTCTGCGAACGAGTATATTCATATCTCGCATAACTTAGAAGTTAAACAATATCTTTTATTAATTTTACGTAGAAATAAATAATCGTAGAGCACTAAAGTATCCCAGGCAACACATAATGGTTTATATATGTTTCCTAATACGATAATTTTATATTTATTTCCTAAACATATCTAAAACGTTAGATACGTATAAAAAAACCAATATGTGTTACTAGGGATATATATATATGTACACACTAATATCGATCACCGCCGCGGTATAATTCGATAGCATTAACAATTCGCTCACAAAAGCGAAAATCTGAAAGTGGGGAGAAAAATCTAAGGGAAAAGGGACTTTAGCGAAACTGATGCGACAGCTTCTATAGATATACATGAATTCCAAGACATATAATTTGTACAATCTCACTCCGCTATGTCCAAAATGCACTCGTTCTTTCGATGTAGCAGTATTTACAATAATTCAGAGGTAATTCGGTACTTTAATTACAAACCACTAATCATGACTTTATGTTACAATAAATCGCATGTTATAAAATAACATCCAACAACAGTATATACATAAACTATTTCGACTCTATCTCATTTCTTTCCATACAATTTATAAATAGTTTTTAAAAATGTCCAAATGTCTAACAATAGTATATTTGTATTTTATATCTTCAAAATGTCAATATATTGTTTAAGTTTCTAAAGAGAAAAGCCTGTTATATATAATGGTTTTTAAACAACAAAATGCCACACAATATTTATAATTTTTAAAAAATTATTTTAGCCATTTTGATTAATAATTTTTTGCATCTATATTTCTAAACTGAATATTTTTTTGCAAGCATAAATTAAAACGATCAATCTGCATCAATTTTAAATTAATATTAACTCTTTGAATGCAAAAGTATAAAAAGAAATAGCGTAAAGAATTATTCTTAGTAACGCAATGCTTCATCGAAAGAAAATTGTACGAGAAAATGCAATGGCTTTGAGGCAGGTAAGAGTGATCTAAACTACATAATTCATACGCTTAAATATGTTTCACATGATATTTTCATCTTTTTCATAGCTTTCATAATAGGCACACATACGTAAATCTATTACTAGAAATATAATATGCACCATGTGCAATGATATAACAAAAAAATTATTTATGTTATGTATAATCACATCCGTCCCTGATTTTTTTCGAATTGGATTCGACTACCGATATGAAAACTATTATTAAAAGCAGAACAGAACTAAATGTTATCTCCTCATAATGTTACATATGCGACAATAATTACTTCGAGATATCTTATCTCACAGTCTCAATTTTGTTTAAGAATTAATAGCTTATTTATGCGGAATTTTGTATATTCAACGACAATTTATTGTCTTCTGTAGTGCGTGCCTCCAAAATACATTACCGAACGTAACTCTTTACCATTCGCATAAACTAAGCGCGCAGACAGTGATTATGCCAATCGCAGCGAATCATACAGTAAAATAACGACTTGATACCGGACTACTCAACAGCGGGATGTCCTTCGCGATTGGCCGTCGCTTCCTGAAGCTCTGAGGCCGAAACCTCGGGAAGCCGAGAAACGCGGAAGTGTTCCACGAGATCGATTACGAGATGAGGACGCGGGGTTTGTTCGCGATGACAATCAATGACGCGCAGGCGGCGACGGTGACATATAAACGCGATGACGATATCGACGGCGAATCAGACCTGCCCGCCCATATCGGCCTGGTACCGTAACGTCAGATATTCGGCTGCCTCCGTCATACGGGCGATGCTACTGTGAAGGCCGCGCAAATGACGCTTGAAGTTCTCGGCGGCGATGCTCGCCAGGTCGACCACGCACTCCTCGCCCTCCAAACCGCTGTCGATCTCAATGCCGTTCTCAGAGTCCGAGTCGGATGTCCAGGCGATCGAGGATGCACTCTGCACACTCTGCATCGACGTCGTGCTAGGACAGCGCACGTGGCCGAGTCTACCGCCGTTCATAGCCGCCGGATGATGATGCGCCAGTTCGGCAGACGGGCTACCGATCGGATGACTTTTAATTGGCGTCTGATCGTCCGCCACAGTGCTCCGTGTGGGCTCCTGCGACCACAGCAACTCGATCTTGATCTGATTGATGATGTTATAAAGGCGGTACAGGTCGGTGTTGGCCAGAGTGTCTTTCACCGTGCAGCCGCGTTTGCCCTTCATGCAAACCGTATCGCCCGCGTCACCTACGGACAGGTCCAGCAGGCGGCTGGGCACTAGGATGGTATCCTCCATCTCGCTCACGGTGCGCACGAACTTCTCCATGCTGTTCAGAATGCTGGCGTTGCTGAATTCCGGCTCGTCGTGCCGAGCGATCCTCCGGAGACTTCTGCAACAAAAATTATTCATTTCTTTTAATATGTTATGTTTTGTTTCCAGATACATAACCTTTTTTTTTTTAATTTTAAAATATAAATCGAAAATTTTATTTTAATATGCTTTCTGATGGCAAAAATGAATTAGATAACAGAAAGATGCACTTGAGTACGATCTGTACTACAGACAATTAATGCAGACAATAAAAATTCTTTCGTTTTACGAGCAGAAAAAATTGAATTATGTTTAACAACTTCGCTGTCATCATAAAAGTGTCATAACACTTCCTCAGTATCATGTAAAACAGTTCATTAATGTTGAAATCATGATTGATGCATACAGCACGCCAGTAAAAATTCAATACATGGCAACAAAGATGTAAAGATATTTTTTTTTTAGTAGCAGTCAAGATTTAGTGGCATATAAAGATCTACAATAAGAAAGAAAGAAAAAAATTAATTTACTAGCAGCATTTAATTATTCGTCAATTATTTTTTAAATTTTTT